>MU827312.1:234786-393022 GCA_029204205.1 Desmophyllum pertusum
CATTTACAGTCGGGGGAACAAGTGTCCTTTTTGGCAAAACTTTCCGATTCTTTTCGATTGTTATTACCCAATCAAGAAACAGCGCGTGCACTCGCGAGTACTCCGAAACTTGTCACCCAGCATAACGCAATGAGAATACCTCATGTTGCTTAGCAACTTCGGGACGAAAATCGCGGGCTCAGAGACGGGAGTTCGCCATCAACTTGTACTTGATAAGTGTGCGAAACTTGATAAATAATTAATGGCGCCGTTAAACCTTTTAAAACGGCAGCTAAGCCAAATTTATGGAATTTAAATCAGTGAAAAATCGTTGAATCAATATAATCATAGTTAATGGAGGGAAATGGTTATGAAGCCCGGCAAACTTCAAAGGAGCAAACAAAGATGGCAAGATTTATGTTGGAAGGTCCATGACCGTGCACGTCTTTTGTTTTGCGCTCATACACTATGCATGGCTTACGTAATCGCAACGTTTCTATTGGTTAGTTGCTTGAACACACGTAACCACCTATTGTATTTTGCCAGGTTTTGTGCACGGTCAACCCCCAAAATAGCGAACAAAAACATATAACAAAGAACTTTGCCAGGCTTCATAACCATTTCCTTCGATTAACTATGATATAATGTAGTTATTTCTCAGACTCATTTTCAATTATTCGTCAAATTAAAACAAAAGGAAATCATAACCGTGACGGTGGTTTGGATATCTGATCTTATTTAGCATATATTTTAGACTATCGATTTTGTTTCTCCATTTACTCAGTAGTTTTTATATTCGATTGAGAAGAGATATTAAAAAACATTTTTTTCCGAGTAGCTTGTGTCACTGACAGAATAATATCTTTCTCACGAGAGTTCCACAATCTAATCTCAAGACATATGGAGGCTATATGGGGATCTGGATTTTTTGATTTGTGGCCCGAAACTCTGGAATAGCCTTCCAGATCATATAAAGAATGCTTGCAGTGTTAGTTCTTTTAAATCTATAAATCTTTAAAACTTACCTTTTTAAACAGCATTTTTACCATAGTTTTCATCTTAGTAGTTAGTACTTATTATTGAACATATCATCAGTTTTTACATTTAACTTATTATTGTATTTGATTTCGTGGACTTATAATTCATTTTTAAATCATTCTTACACTTTGTAAAGTGCCTTGGGGCTTTTGGTAAGGCGCTATATAAATTCACAATGCCCTATCATTTACAAACACCTCGAATTTTATCAAAAATACTCTGCTGCGCATCGTATTTTCAACGTTCTTCTTGGTGTTTGGAAATGTGATGAAACACTGTCTCCCGTGCTTGATATAAAGTATTACGTCAACGTCAATAGACCTCTGGTCAAAGTTCAGTCGCGGTTCAGTATCGCATGCCTCCATAGAAGCGCCCCATCCAGCGGCCTGGCACACAGATTACCCAGGCTCCTAGCTCTCCCATTTCCTTTGGGCCTCCACAGACTAGAGAGATAAGTTGTGGACAACTATTTACTTGTCGATCATAAAAAGTTGTCGTTAACAAAAAAGCCAGTGTGTGAAGCTAGTTATCGATAAGAAAATATGTTGTTTGTTATCGATAACTAGCTTCACACATTGGCTTTTTTGTTATGGACAACTTTTTATGATCGACAAGTAAATAGTTGTCGATAACAATTGGCCTAGTCTGTGGAGGCCCTTTTCTCACCTTCTGGTTTAATAACAATGCCTTGTTTTTTATTGTTATTCCACATATTATTAGGTTCCGTCATTCTTGTTGTCCAAAGCTGCAAAAGGAATCACGCCGCTACAAGCGGAACAACAAAGTGGCTCAAAGTAACCCAGGATTTATTTTGGAAGAGAGAAGATCTTCCCAAGAGGAGGTGCATAGCAGTGAAAAGAAGGAGCCAATATATTGTGTAATACCGGCAGAGAATGAGACCTGATGTTGGCCACAATCAGCCACTAAATAACGCAAATGAGAGATTGAAGTCTCTCTACGCTGGGCTTAATAGTCATTCTAATCCTCGCTATGTTAACACAAACATGTAGTAAGAGTATAGATCGTCAGTTTCCCTCCATACTCACATGTTCAATTGCTGGTAGAATATGCAATAAATAGTTCGTAATGATATTGTGATTAGCACAGCTTATATTTTGTTCTTTAAAATTTCACAAGCAAGAGGAAAAGTAATCATTTTTAAGCCTACAATTGCCAAAGTCGAGCAATGTTTTGCTACCATCTATTTAACAATTAGATTATGAGCTCGAGATTTCTATGATGTGATAGTTGATGATCATAGAAATTGAGATCGAATAATCTAATTGTTTTAGTAAAAATCATAACAATTGTCTTGTATTAACTCTAAATATTCTTCCAAAACTTCGGAGAAACGAGAAGAAACCGCAATTTTTTAGACGACCTACAGCCACTGCACACTAATGGCTGATAGTGTACGAGTAGCTCAGCCAATCAGATTGTCTCATTTGCATTAGTAGACGAGTAGATTTTTACTAACACGGAATAGAACGCTTTGTAGTAGTAGCCATCAGATTTATACATTCGTGATAGATAGCGAGTAGATTTCTACGTACCATACGCAGTTATTAAAACCCCGCTTATAATGTATAAAACAGGTTAATTTACCCACTTGATACGGACTACTAACCTTTAATATTCCCAGTGTTCAGTGCGAGAAAAATATACTACTACGATTTGGAGGAATGCGAGGAATTACAATTTCTTCCCCAGGGTCTCCTCGGCGTTGCATTCCAAGATGGCGGCTACCATTTTGAAACGCACGGTAATACTTAAAAGGTCTTAGGGACGAGGTTGGGAAAAGTCTCGCGTCTAGTTCCTCTCCGGGTGGCGGGCAAAGAGAGGGCGGGAAGCGGGAGAAATATGAAACATTTTCTCAATAGGAAGTACAAAGAGGTGTTACATGACGTTTACATCTCGTAGTGTAACGTAATGTAAGATATGTGTTTGTAGTATTGTAGTGTGCTTAAAAATAAATAATTAATTAAAATGAAAAAAAGCACAGAGGTGAAAACCACTAAGGGCCTGTTTACATGGAGGGAGGGTGACCCGGGTACCAGGGTCACCGTCGGCCAAAACGTTTCATACATTTCTTTATAAAGCACACTGAAGTGTTTACAGATAGACAGGGTCACCCGCCTACCCAAGTCACCCTGTCTGCTTGCCAGGGTCACCCTCCCAGGCGGGCCATCTTTTCTGCATGTAAACGGTAACCCCAGGGTCACCCTGCTAGGCGGGCTATTTCTGTTGACTTGAAAACCCGCGAAAATGGCGGCGCCATACAAGCGTGGCGAACATTTTCGTCGTGTTTATTTGTCAAAAGCCTCCACTGTCGAAGAAGATCATAGTAAATCGTCTGACAATGAGACAAGGATTTCTAGAGAACCGGATATCGACGATATCGGCGGTGTTGTTGAAGGTGAGCCAAGAAATGCGAAAGAACCGAACGTCGCCAGCGCTGTGAGCCTTGTGAATGCACGAAAACGAAAAGGAAGTTCTCGAAGGGATATCAATCACAAGAAAGACTGTAAAAAACAAAGAAGTATTCCTGAGTCTGACAAGAGCCCGCCAATCTAGCTCACCTAGATGATAGCCCGCCCATGTAAAGGCGGGCTATGTTTAGCCCGGCTGGGAGGGTGACCCTGGTACCCGGGAATACGAGCCACACGCACAAAACAAGATTCTGGTACCTTTCAGGGGTTCCTTTCAAAATTTCAATGAATCTTCCCCGCCACTGTAATATGGGAGTCCCCCTCCCTCGGGCAACACAACGGCGGTCGCACGAAGAGTATGGTTTTTGTCCAATTTGTTCTTAATGTTTTGCCAACTGGTATGAAATAGCCTTATTAGTATATACCAAACCAGTGAATAGTGCTTTTTGCGCGTTCTGATTTGCTAGCTCGCGGAAGTGAATAGCCTTAAGTTTGCTATTCACCTCCGATAAAAACAAAATGGCATGGCGTTTTGCTTCTTTGATCAAAGCAGAAATTACTTCCATAAACGAGGTCGCTGCACGTCACTGTGTTATCAAAAATACCTGAAGATATTTAGAGGTGTTCATTAGTAGCAATTTTAGTAAGTGTCACTAAATAAAATCTTCATAAATGTCGTACAAAATGTTTTGTTTACTATCGGGCACGGCTTAGAGTATAAAGTACAACTGTGACGAGACTATTCTTAAGATAAATAAATTTTGTTAAACAGAATCAATGGATAACATTTGTGACTCAGTATTATCTTTAATTCCATTTGCTCGTAACACTATCTTAGTTAACGTGGGAAAATACTCCCACCTGCTTTCACCTGTTCTTTTACTCGCCTTACCGTTCCTTGTAACTTTCAACTAACAACACTATTAGATCAGCGCTAATTCGTGCTATAATTTTACCCTTCGTCGAGTTCTTCGCAGCTTCCAAATTTGCCTCTTCTCTTAGCTAATTAAGTATTCCATTCGTTAACCAATAGAGCTAACTAACGCTTCCTAAATTATTACTTAAGTTTTACGTCACATACCATGTTCTCCAGTGGTTCTGTGTTCCATATCTCTCACCATAAGTTGTGAGTTAATGCAGATGTCAACAATACGTCATTGAATTAAGTAACTTCCTGTAACTTAAAGGATAAAATAAGCATGGTAGTAAAAATTAAAGAGAGTTTTGATTCAGAAAGAATTGAGCTTAATTTAGTGGAATTTAATTGTGCCGGAGAACAGTTCAGTGAAGTATTATTTCAAGATCCTAAGTGCTGGAGGTACTTCCCGTAAGCGGCCAGCTCAAAGCTATCCCCGTTCCAGAACACAACGCTCAGTTTAAAAAACATTTCGAACAGCTAAGTCTTTAAAGTGGTTCCAAACGCTGTTGAGCCCAACTAACTTTAAAATACAATTCCTACCTGAATCCTGCAGTGTCTTTCAAAAGTCCCTGAAATTATTTCAATCCTGTCGATCCAAATACAAAACTAAATCGTTGGCTTCTCTCGGTCTCACTACGCTAGAAAATATTTTGGTTGCCGTATCAAGAACTGTCCAAAGTGCTGTGGTTTTCAAAACTTTACTCAGGGGCCCCCAACGACGGTTTTCTCCCAAATGCTTTAAAATACTAGTTTAGGCTATCTGGTGTGCTTTTAAAGATCTATAAATGAATGGTGGGTGGGTTGTGTGTTGAAATATACCAGTAGGGGTTGGGTGGGTTGTGTGGAAAAAAATACCAGCATGCCCGGGTTGAGTGGGTTGTGTGGTGAAAAATACCATTAGGGGCTGGGTGGGTTGTGTGGTGAAAAATACCAGTAGGGGTTGAGTGGGTTGTGTGGTGAAAAATACCAGTAGGGGTTGAGTGGGTTGTGTGGTGAAAAGTACCAGTAGGGTTTGGGTGGGTTGTGTGGTTAAAAGTACCAGTAGGGTTTGGGTGGGTTGTGTGGTTAAAAATACCAGTAGGAGTTGGGTGGGTTGTGTGGTGAAAAGTACCAGTAGGGTTTGGGTGGGTTGTGTGGTTAAAAATACCAGTAGGAGTTGGGTGGGTTGTGTGGTGAAAAATACCAGTAGGAGTTGGGTGGGTTGTGTGGTGAAAAGCACCAGTAGGGTTTGGGTGGGTTGTGTGGTTAAAAATACCAGTAGGAGTTGGGTGGGTTGTGTGGTGAAAAATACCAGTAGGAGTCACAGGGTCCAGAGGAGTTCAATTTGATCGTACAAAACTCGCTTTTAACGTCTTTACCTTGTAAACTAAATCCTTGTTTGTGCAATAAAATCCTGAATCCAATTTCAACCGTTTTATGTTTTTCTATTTGCCATATCCTTTCGATCGCCTGATCGATATTCGTCCGCAATGTTTGTTTATTTCGTAAGCCGTTAACACTGGCTCGCGGGCGCAAATTATCTTCGGAAAGCGAAGCTTTCCGAATAAGGCACGAAGTGCCGACAACGAGGCACGAAGTGCCGAGAGAAAAGAAAGGAAAAGGGAAGAAACTTGTACCACGTGACGCGTTAGATGTGTACCGCATCATCTGGTGACGGAAGTGGACAATGACCGGAAATTCAAACGTGTATTTGATTTATTTTGGTGCATGGAAGAGATCATCAATCCTTCACGACAATGAAAGCCATTCTAGTTGACTACCATAACTAGTCTACTGTCCGGAGAAAGAAAATTTCGATTTGCAAGTATCCGAAATTAGTTTCCTTCGCAGCCGTTATTTGTGTCGTTACGCAACGCTTCCCACTAAATAACAGCTTTTGTTTTGACCGCAGCAACTTTGACACCTATTGACAAAAACGTGACTGTTACGGTTTGCCGAAAACCTGGCTAGATCGCTTCAATTCTTGAGCTAGGATGTCTGTTGTAAATATAATTAAGTTTTTCGATTATTATTTTTTCATATCATACGTTTTTTTCTTCAGTAAAATCGCGTTTAGTTTGATGTCTGGCGTGCATCAAATTCAAAAGGCGGTATACTCGCGTGGCGTTTGACGTTTCCAACGCGACGGTCACGATAAGCACGTCATTTCCGTCACCAGACGTTGCGGTGCACATTGTACGAAAGCGATGCGTTGAAGCCGTAAATTTCGGTCGCTGAAAATGTAGGTTAGCCGAATTTTTCGTCGGACTTCTTGCGATATTTGATTAGAATATAGAAATTCTAGATCAGATATTTAAAATGAAGCCTTTTTATCTAATTTCGTCTGAGTTACAGGGATTCGAAAAAATAAGCCTAAATCGGTTTCTTCCCTTTCCGTATTCTATCAGTGTAAGTCGACCTTCGCAATCTTCCGAGCCCACAGTAATTTGGCCTGCGGTATATATTTAACGTAACGCAATACGGCGACGTTACTTCAAAGAGAACAGTGGCCCGATCAAATTTTACACGATCAAATTGAACTCCTCTGTACCCTGTGTAGGAGTTGGGTGGGTTGTGTGGTGAAAAATACCAGTAAGGGTTGGGTTGGTTGTGTGGTGAAAAATACCAAAAATACCAGTATGGGTTGAGTGAGTTGTGTGGTGAAAAAATACCATTACGGGTTGGGTGGGTTGTGTGGTGAAAAATACCAGTAGGGGTTGGGTGGGTTGTGTAGTGAAAAATACCAGTAGGGTTGAGTGGGTTGTGTGGTGAAAAATACCAGTATAGGTTGAGTGGGTTGTGTGGTAAAAAATACCAGTAGGGGTTGAGTGGGTTGTGTGGTAAAAAATACCAGTAGGGGTTGAGTGGGTTGTGTGGTGAAAAATACCAGTAGGGGTTGAGTGGGTTGTGTGGTGAAAAATACCAGTAGGGGTTGGGTGGGTTGTGTGGTGAAAAATACCAATAGGGGTTGGGTGGGTTGTGTGGTGAAAAATACCAGTAGGAGTTGGGTGGGTTGTGTGGTGAAAAATACCAGTAGGGGTTGGGTGGGTTGTGTGGTTAAAAATACCAGTATGGGTTGGGTGGGTTGTGTGGTGAAAAATGCCAGTAGGGGTTGGGTGGGTTGTGTGGTGAAAAATACCAGCAGGGGTTGAGTTAGGCTCAGTTTCCAGCCGTGGGTGTTTCGGTGCGCCCGCGATCCTCTCCACTTCCACGGCTGGGTCCACGGGCATCAAAGCGTGTCCGTGACATCATCTCATTAAATATTCAAAAATACGTTCATTTTCAAAATTTGCATAAATTTGAGATTTTATTCCGGACGGTGTAAACCGCAGGTTGCAGGTTACAGGTTGCAGGTTGCAGGTTGCAGGTTGAAAAAAATTATAAAAAAATTAAAAATTAAAAAAATCATATTAAAAATTAAAATAATTAATAAAAATTTAAAAATAATAATAATAATAAAAATAAAATAAAAAATTAATAAAAAATGTTCCTTTTTGTGTAAAAAAAAAGAAGAAGAAAAAAGATTATCTTGGAAGATTTGGAATAAATAAGCACTTGTGAATTTTTCAAAGACTACAAATTGCATTCTCCCTTCGGGCTCGTGCAATTTTGTTAGTCTTTGAAAAATTTACTCGTGCTTATTTATTCCAAATTGCACTCGAAATCATGCGATTACCTATACTAATATGACCGCGACTATGAGAGTCTGGATGGGATTGGCACACACGAGACGGACAAGTCCACTGCAGCTGTTCACGCGAGGGGAATGGTTGTAGGGAGTTGTGTCCCGGACTTGTTGCAGGGACAGTCCGATTTGGTTTTTCTTATTTGGTCGCGGGGACTTGTCCCACGAACAGTACACACAAGTTTAAAACAGTACAGTACACACCAGTGTCCCCATTTAGTGGTTGAAAACTGCTATTCCAGTCAGACACTTTTTATAAAGGTTTTATTATTATTATTATTATTATTACAAGTGGAACCGGAATAAAAGCAATATATAATTTAATTGTCATAATGGAAAAAATGGTAAATATGATACCACCTACTGCCCTTATTTTAGTTTTAGTGGGGTTTAGAAATTGCGAAAATCATGCAAATTTGTTAGTAAAATTGTTTGCGGGTATATTTTCCGCGATATTCGGATATCGGCCCTCAGTCTTTTCTGTATGGACCTCGTTGCACTCGATCTGTTACTGTCAATATTCTCCCAGTACGGCTCTGGCGCTTGGTTAATAATAAGATATATGTATTATCGTAGATACAAAACCAATTGACAGTGTTCTTTGTATAGCACAAACCAACAATTATGCACCCTCAGACAACAACCCTGAGTTTAAATTGTGTATATCAAAAACCCCAGTAATGCAATTTGTTTAAAAAAATTCAGTCAGAGAAATATGTAAATAGCTCAGAATAGTGGATTCAAAAGCCTCATATGAAGGTAAATGAGAGCTTACATGTACATGTACAGTTTATATCAATGAATCAATGGTTCACATGAAGCGACTCGGCAACTTACATGCGCCTATCAGTATCAGTGAATATGAATTATGATGATGTCAAAAATTCCTGGAACAAAAAATATACTAAAGAACACCAGTGATTAAGGGCGGTGCCTCCTATTGTTACTGCGCATACGTTCTGCGCCATAATTTCTCGCGTCATTAGCGCGCGCTGGAGCGCGCGCACATACAGAAACATTGCAAAAATCTCTTTAAGGCTAAGCTCGGCAGGGAAATATATGGTCGTTTTCTTCATATAACTTACAAAAACGCGTGGTGACCCCTACTTTTTATGTTATAAAATGGAAGCGGTAAGCCTATTAAACATATGATTAATTTTTTTGTTGTGTGCAAAAGTTATTTAGACTGTATTTTTGGTATACCAGAGGAGAGCTGTCAGGGTTGATAATGGCTACGTTGCGATGATTTTTAATTAAAAAACACATAAACAGTAGTTGTTATATTACCATTTGTTAAGTATTTTAAAGCTTTTTTATATTTAATGTTGCTTTCGTGTATGTCAAGGCAAATTCAAAGGGAATCTGCGAAAAAATATGTTTTTCTTTTTCCGAGAAAATGCTATTTCAGCATTTTTTTCCAGATTGAAGCTTGATTATCTCTGAAAAATGCGTGGTTACCCCCAATTTTCTTTTTGGAATCCAATAGCCCTTGCTAAGATCTGCTTTTCCCGCATAGTCATAAACCGCGCAAAAATACTTTGGTATTAGGAGGCACCGTCCTTAAGTCACTCAAAATGTTAAACTCTGAAAATATGGTAGCAGTATTAGAAGGAACAGTAACTCGACACTGTTAAATTATCATGTTGTGACTAATTTATTTTTGAATTTAATGTCATTAGTTAGCACTGTCATTAAGTACCATGCTCTAAAACAAAATGAAGACAAAAGGAAATAAATATCAAACAAAAATAAATTTAAATAAAAATGTACATGATTTGAAAAATAAATTTGGAATATCCTGAATTTTAACAGGTCACGAATTGACATAAGAGTCACACTGGTGTGAATCAGACCAAAAGTATGTATTTTCCAACAAAGGCTTGACTTTTCATACCATGCTCAATTACACATGCATGTACATGTATATTTATAAGGGGCAAAATACACTTTAACAGCTTGTGCTAACATTTAACATTTTAAACATTCAATTAAAATCACACTGTTTAGGATCAATGAAATCTAAATACAGCAGACAACCACCACATTTCAAAAATCTTTCTTCAAATATTTATTTGGTCCTTTTTTCTGGCCACAATTTTTTTTAGTGTCATGATTAACTGCAACACCATCAATCAAGTGTCACCCTCTGAATTAGTAAAACAAACAATTTTATATATTATATAGGTTATAAATTATATTCAAACCAAATATCAATTTATTATTCTCCTGACATCACAAGTGTATTACAATGGTGTTGAAGTACAAATCTGAAGAGAAAACAAAGCAGAGAATGTAATTAACCATAGACCAGTATACTGGTACCCAGTATTGACCCACCTCAGAAGAGAACATAGAATTAATTATTATGCTCTAGATCAAGGATAATTAATGAAAGGGATTTTCAACTTTTAAATAGATAACTATTTACTATGCTTTATTCTTTTGTATATACAGTGGAACCCTGCCATACGACCACCCTGTTAATCCGACCACCCCATTATTACGACCAACGACCACCTTTTCGAGTCCCCAGTCGTTATTTTCTTTATAAAATTACCCCGTTAATACGACCAGTCAAAATGCCTGGTGAGACTGCTGAATGAAAACAGACACAATCTGACAAACAATAACGCATTTTAGTGAATGTTGTGCGGCAAAGTTTGTAGTGGTAGACCAGTACACCGGTACAACGGTAACTGAAAAGAACCCCAATATACATGTACATTGTACATGTAGCCACCCCAGAAGACAACATATGCTCTAGATCTAGGGTAAATGTTTCAAGGGGTTTTAAACTTTCAACTACAGCTGTAGATATCTATTTACTATGCTTTCATTCTTTATACATGTACATGTACACCTAAAAAAGTTTGAAAACACCCCCATCCCCCAAAACGAAGCCCACCAAAAACGCCTTTTGGGCAAAAAACAGATATAAGCCCACAGCTTATTAAAATAACCTTACAAAAATTGACACTCCCCTAAATTATGAATATAGCTCTGAAAACTTCAAAGTGAATTTGATACATGTAGTTGTATGTGAAACCAAAATGAAGCAAATTTTAAAATATATAATAATTTGAAAAGAGCAAATAAAAATAGATAAGATGTTATATGGCTGAGCCAGGGGGGGGGGGGGGGGGGGGGAGTACTCCCATATGTAAGCTATATAATAGGGATGGATAAAAAACTATATGGAAAAAATATATCAATGGTCTGTTAAAACTGATTGGAATTACTTGTTACTTTAAGCTTCCTAGTGTATCCTTGGTTTAACATATACCCAAATTTTAACCAATACTTCATGTATTAACATTATGATACTGTAACACGCCAATCAAAACATTATATATACATGTATAAAAAAATTGCAAGCTCCCTATGATTTATGCTCTTCATTCTCACCTGTAAAATCCACACTGTCTATAATCAAGTCTATTATATAAGACACTTCATGACCTCAATCTATGAAAAAATTGAACCAGAAAAAAATTATTAATACTACAATGTGCATGGGAAATTCCTTAGGCCCAGTTCAGATGCCGTACTTGACATGAGCCGAATCAAATTCAAATTTAGGCCGAGCCAAATTAATTTAGATCAGCTGAATTGATTCAGATGCAGAGCTTAATTCGGCCGAACTTAAATTAATAGGGGAAAATTGCTGTTATATTGAAAAATACATTATAATAATTTATGCATTTGTTTCGGCTCATGTGAAGTTCGGCGTCTGAATCAAAGCCGGTGCACAGCCGTTTTTCTCGGCTGAGCCAGGTGGAAAGAACGGCTGAGCCGATAACAATTGATTCAGCCGTTCCAAATTGATTCAGACGCCGTACCTCACATGAACTTAATTCATCTAATTCGATTTGGCTCATGTGAAGTACTGCGTCTGAACTGGGCCTTAGTATTCATAGCCTCCCAGTTCATCCAAATAACCTGATTAAATGGACAGCTAGATTTCGACTTCCAACCTTCATTTTACTGAGAGCAGCACTTATGAGAGCTTCTACTGTAGTGCAAATTCTTTTATTCTCCATGTACAATCTAAATGTATACTGCTCCATCGTGTCTGTATTTTATTGTTTAAAGGCAAGTTGTGTGAAGGGTTACAAAAAGTAAAAATTATATTTATGCTAACTATGGCTCACAAACTAGGCACATGCAAAAACGGTATCTTAGCTGGAGGAACTAACAACTAAAATAAAAGCAGCTAAAATAGTTGTCAAGCCAGGGCAAACCCAGCAACAAAACCCAGCTCAAAAGTATCTAGCCTGCGAGCAGGATCTCATACGTGCGATGAGCGCGATCGTGATCCTTAGTATTGCGTGACGTTCGAGCGCGGAGCGCGAGGGAGTGGGACGAGAAATGAGAGCCTGCACGCGAGGCCCGGTTTCTCGAATGTTCTGCTCTGCGTTCGTCCACGAACGCAGCATTCTGATTGGTCCAAAATGACAGATCCAATTATTGTGACAAAAACCAGGGCAACCAAGGGCAATGGAAAAAATAGTTGGTTCAATTATTGTTTTGTTCAAGAGTGTTTCGCAAGCTTTTGATCAATTCTGAACCTGCGTTTAAACAGCTCAAGAGCAGTCAATTGTATTATTGAAGAGAAAGATGTTTACGCTTTAATGCCGACCGACTGGTACGGGCAAAGCTAAACTGACCTGAACTGTTCTCGCTCGAAACACTGTAGGGTTGACGGTTCGTAACTTGTGCCTTCGCCGCTCCCGGAGGGCGCCGTGAACTTAAACGAGATCGAGAGCTTGCTCGCAGGCTAGAAGATCACTGGTCATCACTCGCAGTCTATGTTTTTAAATAGTCTATGTTCTGTGATCATGCATTTCACATATGTTAATTTTACATAACTGAAAACGCATATTTAAAAAGCTTATTACACGGACGTTTAATAGTGAACTATACTTTGGAAACCCTACTTCGCCGTAGTTCTTGATGGTTCCGGCGCTTGTAATTGGAAAAGCATTATTATTTTGTCCTAGCGCTCGCTCTGTTTGTTCGTGACACTTAATTCCTGTTGGAAAGAATTTGATCCTGTTTTATATTTATTCTCAACATTTGCTCTAAGAGCAGATGCTCATCTAGAGAGCTTACGTTGTTTCACAATTACAATAACACACGATCAGAAAAAGACAAATATAACAAAAGAAAAAAGAATTAAAAGGACAGGTACAAGCAAAATCACACAAAAATGGAAAAAAATTAAGAAAAGCGGTTTGATTGGGAGATAAAGGACTGAACAGATTTGAACAAATTTACATTAACTTGAAAGTCGATAGCAGGCACACCATTTAAAAGCCAATCAATTTTTTTCTTGTCAGATGCTAACAGCCACCCATCTCCCAACCAGTGTGCAGCGGAGGCAAACAAAATAACGCGCAGAGCAGCAAAACTTGGGCAGTACAAAAAGTAATGTTTAGCATCTTCGATAGGTGCATCGCAAAATGTGCATATTGTTGAAACAGAGCAATTTTTCTGAAAAAGGTCATAATTTAAGGCACTAAAATTGAGCCTTAAGCGAGTGTGAAAGATTGACGCTAAACGATCCCCAACATAAAATAAATAATTACGAAAAGGAAAGCCCAAACATTTGATCCTGTTGATCTGATGTCGCCGACAGAAGTTTTGCATTTGGCTCTGGTTTCGCTCAGTAATACTACCATTTTCCACCTTCGCTATATCACACCTAGTTGAGTTTTCATCATCACAAGTTCCTGATTTTGTGACAAACGGGTTTATACAATCACGCTCTGACAAACTCTCTCGCACATCGCCGGCCAAACACATCATGCATCACGGCTGCCGTTGCAGAAACAAAGACTCCGCACTTAAAACAATCGCTTGCTGTGTTTACCGTTTTCTTGCCGCGCTACCATGCAGCGTATGGCTATCTTGTACCTCCACTGCTCGCGCAAAACCCAAATAAGAGAGCATTGCTTTTGCCACGCCGTCTATGAAAACATCTGGTCCGAAAATACTTTTTCTCGTATCCATGTGTAATGTTTGTTTACATTTTCCTCCAATTCTATTGGTTGGTTATTTGACAAATGAAGCGTAATGAGTTGTCACCAAGTTGACACCTCGCTAGGGGCGGCATTTGAGAAACCGGGCCTCACGTGCAGGCTCTCATTTCTCGTCCCACTCCCTCGCACTCGAACGTCACGCAATACTAAGGATCACGATCGCGCTCCGCGCTCATCACGCGTATGAGAGCCTGCTCACAGGCTAAAAAATATCCAGCAACAAAAATACACAAAGTCAAAAATAATTTTGATCACAATGTGAGGCAAAAAAAAATTTTTGAAGCTACAACTAGCATGACATTAAACAAATGGTCCTGCAAAAATAAACTAAAACAACTCCGAACTGACAAATTAAAATAATTTTGAACCCAGTGACAAAACGATTTAGAACGGTCAAGCGACAAAAATAATATTGAACCCAGCTTGGGCGACACAGCTCCCAGCAACTCTGTACGATTGAGCAACTAATATAATTTTCAAGGCAGCATCACTGAGAGCAGACAAAAATATGACTGTCGTATAATGCTATTGCATGCAGTTAGTTTCCTGAGTAAAACTAAATTTAATAATTTCCCACAGTATCTATCAAAACGAAATCAAACATCGTAGCCAAAAGCTTATATAAGGTAAATATATCGGAGAAATAAATTAAAACAAACGCACTTGACTTGTTTTAAAGACGATTGTATTCGAGCTCATGCATGCATTGAGCGAGCGATTTCTTATGACCTGAAAACGAAGCTACATTTGAGTAAATTTGAGATAGAGCGAAGCGATATTTTCGCGATCTCCATTTTATTATTTACACCTGTTTCTGAACTTAAGCTTACCTTAATGCTCCTTAATGCAGATTCCCTCGAGTTTATAGCCTGTGTACATCCGCCTCCTCCCTCAAAAAATGAGCCGGCGATCGGCGCGGCGGGAGGGCGAGTTGAAAACCGAGCCTGCTACGATCACTGTATTTTTTTCATTTCTGCCCCGGAAACCGCAGGAATCTGGAAAAACAAATTGAAATAATTTCACAATAAGCGGAGCAATGTCGCTCGTTTATATGCCAATGAAAAAAACCCGCCGTGGAAGAAAACCTAATCTTCCTTTGGTAAGAAATTACTGTCGGATATGTGGCTGTTGTTTTAAAATACCGTATGAATCAGTCCGCCAAAAAATTGCATATCGATATTTCAAATGAAGCTAGTGCACATGTTAGACATCATGTTTAACTAAAAATAACATAACTTAAGAAAAAATTTCACAAACAATGAATGTACATGTACATGTACTAAAACAATAGGATTTATTTCATTCAAAAAACTGATAAAAAGCAGTGAAAATGCTGCTCTACTCTTACATGTACCACATTTGGTTAAGATCATCTAAATGCATCCATGTCGCACTCAAGTAAATATATTGTCCTCAACGTTTCGCCAAAGGTAACAATAATAATAATTCTTATATTTATCGAATAATTCTTATTAGTTAGTCTCATGCAGGGCTGTCATTAAGTTTTGAGTCACCTGTTGCTTTGATCTTCACACCCGTAACAAACTTGAATTATACCAACAACAGGCAAGTTCACCCGTAACATCAAGGTCCCATCAAGCACACTCAGCCATAACAGGTATTACGGGTTACGGCCCTTAATGACAGCCCTGTCATGTATTAAAAACATCAGCTGAAATCGCTAACTATTGCTGAAATATGTGTCACCGATGCAATGTTTGGAAGCTAGCAGATTGTAAACAGCACTCTCAAAAAAGATTATTTCCACAGTTTGAACATAAGCTTGTCCCAAAAGTAAAATGTTATGAATGGCGTATTTATTTTGGCAGATGCATTATACATGTACACGTCTGAGATGCATGCATTACAAAGTAATAAATTGATCATTGATAATAATAATACTAGCAGGGCCGTAGCTAACTTTTTTGAACTGGGGGGGCAATGAAGCGAGCGCCGAAGGCGCGAGCCGCTAGGGGGGTCTGGGGGGAAAATTTTGAAAATTAGAGGCTTGGAAATGCTATTTTCAGCATTCTCTATGATACATTTCAATGTCGATTAAGTGTAAAATGACAGGTATTTTTAGTGCTTACAGCAACATTTCCGAGATTTTGTTAACTAAGTCTCTTCGTTCGCCGCCATCTTGACTTTTAAATATGCCGAGCGAAATCTGGGGAGAGTACCAAGCCCCGCTCGGCATATTTAATCAAGAAAAGCGGCTATTTGAACACGAAAAAAAAAACATACGCGCAGTTTTCGTTTTTCAGAATGCATTACCCATTTCATTTTTTTATTTTTTTTTATTTTTTTAAAAGTAGGTTGTCTTTGAATCGCTTTCCTTTTGTTTGCCATCTCAACAAGATGAGCGAATCAGTTGTGAAAATTTGCAAAGGTCAGATCACAGTAAAGTTCAAACTATTTACTTCAGAAAGTGAAAAGGTTTTGGGGGGGCAGTTGCCCCCCTTGCCCCCCCGCTAGCTACGGCCCTGACTAGTAATACGTGACTCGCAGGTCCTCGCGAAGCTTTTGTTGCCTAGTAACGGGCACGCCTGCGATTTGATCTGCAAGGTTTCCAAGAATCGGTGCAAGGTTTCTGAGAATCGCCGGACGAACGCCGTGTTTTTGCTATGCCACCGGATTTTGGTTTCGATTGGAGTTCGCTCGTCTCCCGATATCTGTAATAAATTGTAGCGCTAGCTCTTGTACTGTTTTCCCCACTTTTCCGTCCGAATGATCTGAAACCACCTCGCTTTTGTAGGTAAAATCTTCTTCGCAATATCGGATCGGCGAATTATTTTCAGACACAAGTCTTCACGTCTACAATGAAAACTAAGCCATATGTTGATCGTACTTTGAGAAATTCCTGAGTCGTCTTTCCTTTTCCTGTTGTTGATAACAGATTTAATAAAGGCGAGTTTTTTTTTCACAAATGACCCGTATATAAATTCGTTCGATAAACAAACTTGGAGTAAAAATTGTTATTCTTCAGCAGCCGTTCCTGTTTCTACATTTACGTGTACTAAGATTACGTCGAAGTCAATGTTATTAAGGGGGTTAAAAAAAGAACGGCCTGGATTCGAACCGAAAAAGAAAAAAAGAAGAAGGACCATGTAGGATTTGAACTTTCGCCCTCAATCCCGAAGATCAGATTTAAAAGTTAGCGCCTTAAGCCATTAGGCCACGAGCGCGCCGTGTGACGTCATTACTGTCAACCACGATTTCCACAAACAAACAAATAAATAAATATGATCGTAAAGGCCACACGAGAATTGCTCTCGCGTGAGCTCTTTGGGGACAGAATTATAAACCCCGCTACGCGAGGAATTATTATTAATGTAAATAAGATGTGTTACAGTTGATTTCTTTTTATAAAATACAAATTTGATCTCTGACATTGTACATGTAGTTTCAGTGAATAAACCGTTGTGTGGCTTGTGATTGCCAAAAATCTGATGTACTTTATAAAGTCCTAGCTAAGCAAAACAACAAACGCAAACAAATTTGATGCATTTCTCAACGCATTTTGCAGCACCTGAACTACAGTGTACGGTACACAGTGTAACCCCAATTTCTCTAACCCCTGATTTCTACAAAACCCTGATAACTCAAACCATGGACTTGTTTTCACTGTAATTTTACTCCTGTACACTGAGTTCGCTGAACAGTCGAATTATAAACTTCAATACGCTCAACTTTGTCAATGCGCTGAATTGTCCAGTTTAAAACTGAATGTGTACAGTAAAACTACTTCTAAATAATAATATAATGAAACCTCTGCACACCAAAAGTATAAAACAAAAAGCATTGGTGTTCTGGCTTCATAACAAAAAACAGTATAAAAGTAAAGTTATGGTCTCTTGACCATGCACTAGGCCCTACAGGCCGCTTCTATTACTATTATAATAATTTCAGAGGGCATTTAGAAAAGGAATCAAAGACAGTAAGCGATATCTTGAACACTGCGGGCGTTTGGGTCGACGTTTATTTCATTGTAAAACTTGGCAGAAAACCGTCCGCAAAATTCGTCGAAACAATATGTGCTCTAAAGTTCTCTTGAAAGGAAAAATTACAGAATTCCATCAACAGCAAATAAATAGTCATCTAGAAGTGTTGGAACTTAATCATGCAATTAATGAACTGGCAATTTGGCATAAAATATTTTGCCTGAACTGAGCGGGTTTCGATCGAAGAAGACAAACTTAAGCTTACATTCAATTCGCCGCCGTGTATGGATTCTTCCTCGAGTTTCTGTAAGTCCTCTTCAACTAGCTGTACTGAGAAGGCTGAAAATTTGCTTCTTCGTTAGCTTTTCCAGCCAGTCTGATAATATAAAGCTAAAAAACAATAGCTTTGCAGCTGCAGATGGCAGCACTTCGAGTCAACGGCGCTTTGAATTCCAAGAAAACGGCGCGAACAGTTGAATGGTTTCCAGTTCTGATTGGCTGCTACGTTATTTTCTTGTTTCTGATTGGCTCAGTTCAGCGGGCTAAAATATATTTTAGCCCGCTGAATTCTCCATTTTAGCCCGCAAAATACGCCACAATGCCCGATGAAGTTATTATGATACGTGTTTTCTGAATTTTCTCGGACATTTCAAGCAACGGTGATAACAACAAACCAAATGAAACACAGGTAGATCAACTACTGTACATAAGTTGTCCGTACGCATTTGAAATTCTGAAAATTTGCTCGACGAAAAACGGCTTGCAATAGAGCGTTTGCACGTGACGTCACGGTTTGGCGGGAAAGTTACATCCGCCATATTGGTGTTCCATCTCCGGAATCGTAGGTCAAGAGTCTACTAGAACTTGACAACACAGAGTTAAATTGTGCAACGAATGCCTTTATATTCAGAACATTTTCAAGTTTGGAGATGTTATTGAAGTCTTGGGCTGCTTCTTGAGGTTGTAGAAATTCAAATTATGGCCAAACAGAATGAAATTGGGATGGAAATGTTCTCGGAGTATCTCGATCTTCGCGTGAACAATCGTTACGACCATAACTCCGAAAATATTTCATGTGTTGGCATCGATCCTGTCTCAATTCAAGGGAAAAGGTACGATAACATTAAACCGTATTTTAGAAGTCACCGATTCGTCTTTATTGAGCGTACTCAGTTGTTCGTTTTACGAAAGGAATTTGCCCTTGCTTTCAAAGTCAGTTGTTCATGAAATATGTCAACATCAAGCCGGTTGAAATTTACTTTCGCAGCATTTATCAAGTTTATGACTAAGCTTTCCACACTATCATTTCCACAAAATAGGGAACAATTCTTTTATCCGAACATTTGGAGTATTCCACTCCAACAGAATTTGTAAAAGAAGGATCTTTGTGTTTATAAGTTATTTCATTGCTGACAAAAATATTGCGTGAGGTACTGAGAATTTGTGTTCAAGTTCTCTTCTTACAAGTAGGCTTTTTTACAGCAAGAAAATCAAATTACAGTTAAACATTTGAAGTATTTTTCTTCTATATAGCGACCGTTTATTCAAAGTTTTATCGGAAATTACGATTGTTCGACTATGTATATTAAAAAGTTGTCTGTTTTACAAAGCGGCCGCTCGCCGTAAGTTTTGCTGACCATTCGTCTGTTATGTCATGTGAAAAGACCAAAAATATTTTGCTGTAGTGTGTAGTTTCCTAAAATTTCATCAGCACAGTTAAGTCGTCTTGAATAATCAGCTAGAGATCTATCAGTTTTCTTCTTCGCTCAGACGTAAAGTTCCCTTCTTTGTCACCACACTTAAAACAGGGAAAAGCTCAATTTTTCAGAGATTTGGATGCCTTCATCCAGTTTTTTGGCCAGAGATTGTCAGGAGACAAAACACCATACGATAAAACTGCTTTGGTTTGTTCCTCGCGAAGCGAGGCCGAAGGCCTCGCGTAGCGGGGTTTATAATTCTGTCCCCCAAGGGCTGAAGCGGGGGCAATTCTCGTGTGGCCTTTACGGTCATATTTATTTATTTATTTATTTATTTATTTATTTATTTATTTATTTATTTATTTATTTAATTGTTTGTTTGTGGAGTTGGGGGTTGACATGACGTCACACGGCGCGCTCGTGGCCTAATGGCTCAAGGCGCTACCTTTTAAATCTGTTCTTCGGGTTTGAGGGCGTGGGTTCAAATCCGTCATGGTCCTTCTTTTTTTTTTTTTTTTTTTTTTTTTTCGGTTCAAATCCAGGCCGTTCTTTTTTTTAACCCCCTTTTCTTTGCTTAATAACATTGACTTCGCCGTAATCTTTGTACACGTAAATGTAGTAACAGGAACGGCTGCTGAAGAAAAACAATTTTTACTCCAAGTTTGTTTATCGAACAAATTTATATACGGGTCATTTGTGAAAAAAACCCGGCTTTATTAAATCCATTATCAACAACAGGAAAAGGAAAGACGACTCAGGCATTTCTCAAAGTACGATCAACATATGGCTTAGTTTTCATTGTAGACGCGAAGACTTGTGTCTGAAAATAATTCGCCGATCCGATATTGCGAAGAAGATTTTACCTGCAAAAGCGAGGTGGTTTCAGTTCATTCGGGGGGAAAACAGTACAAGAGCGCTACAATTTATTACAGATATCGAGAGACGAGCGAACTCCAATCGAAACCAAAATCCGGTGGCATAGCAAAAACACGGCGTTCGTCCGGCGATTCTCAGAAACCCTGCAGCGATTCTTGGAAACCTTGCAGAGAATCAGGTAAACTGTCGCCGAACTGCAGTATGGGACGCGATTGTGCACGTTTCGCGATTCTAAGGCGAATGATATCGTGTTGTTTTTCGCCTGATTTTTTCTCATTTCATAGCAGCATTGAAAAAGCACAGGGCGTCAGAAGAAAGGTAAGTGATCAAAGATACAGTCTAGGGTGTTTGTTTCGATATTTTGGTGACATAACTAGCAATGATTTTGGCTTACATGTAAACTGTCTAAACTGCTGGCTCCCAAAATGGCGTCGTAATTTTCTGTAATTTTATAGTCGGATGATACGCCGTTTATGCATCGAGGTTTGAAGGATCGAAGCCAGAATTCCCTTGATTTTAAAGTTCAATTAATGAGGTATGAGGTCGCACCCCATCGCACCTCTTACGGTTTTTTCGCTACTTGAATTTAGTTGATGGTTGAATTTTGAAGGAAATAACATACAAACAACACCTTGCATTGTGGATGTCACAGATAACCAGCAATGAAACAAAGCGATTGTAGGAGCTTATTTAGCTCCAAATTTATTTTCTGTCGGCCATCAATCAAGGAGATGGCTGTATAATTGTAAATAATAACTTCATTTGCATGACTATATATATTACAGTATAATATATATCTGGAGATGTGTAGAGTAAATTTTTTTGTCATTCTCCTCAGGACTGTTTGGCATTGAAGTTGTCTTTATAATCCATGCAAACTAGCACCATGATTTTTACATGTTATTTTCCTCTTATGTTTTGTAGGAAAATCAATGTTAAATCACCTATCCAGCTATATTCTAGCAATATTGCATCTTATTGTTGTGTTGTTTATCTTTTGACCAGTATATGACTGTTGCCAAAATTCAGTCAATATTCCATTTACAAGTAGGTCAATATTTCTTTTAATTTTTTTCTCAACAGGGAACTGAGTATATGCAGAAATTGATTGAAGAAGTGATAATTTCCATGACTGAAGAAACACATTCCTGTTTATATCCAGTCTGAGTTTGCTTGTAGTTGCTCAATAAGCTGCTAGTGTCTTTATGAGGATGAAACAGCTTCCATGTAAACTGATTTACATTTATGTTTTGGAATAATATACCGGTACCCCAATGAACATACAAAGTTGTTAACTGTTATGGCCAATTTCTATAATATATAGTATTGACAATATAATTATTATAGGTTTCTTTATTAATATGGAGCTTTTTAAGTACTATTTGGTCCATGCGTTCATTTTACCTATGCTCAAAAGAAATGTGCAGTTCCAGAAAATAACCATACCCACCCCAAGAAAGGTCATTGGAAATTCCGAGGGGGAGGGGGATCTCAAAAGCCGAAACTGTTAAAGGAAAGTATGAAGCTAAACTGGAATTTCCAGGGGTTGGTTCAAACCAAAAAAACTACCGCGAGGGGGTATGGATATTTTCTGGAACCACACAATATTCATTCCAGTTTCGGATTCAGAAGTGCACAAAGGTGGGGGGAGGGGGGTGGTTAAGTGGAGATGGGCATTTCCTTGCTCTAATTAATAGGGAGGGTTAAGGTAAGACTTTCAGTTCCTCATTCCTCATATAAGGGGGGGGGGGGGGAACTAATGTTTTGCACTTCACTATAAGGGGGGTGATGATGGCCAGGCCCCTCCCCTAAATTCCCCACTGCTCCACAATCACAGACTGGCCGAAAAGAAAAATCAGTCCTCTTCTCCATCCCGGCCTACATGATACATAGTCAGAGATTTTGACTCATTATAACAACCCCTCTCCATCTCCCCAATCCACAACCACCCATCCAATAGTATCCCCCCTCCAAAACAATCTCTTCAAATTTGTCAACACTCTCTTCGCCCCTATTCAAGCCAAGTAATCCACTCTTGCAAAATTCGTATTTATAAAATAAAATTGTCTCTAAAAAAGAGATCTTCCTCCCTATTCTTCAAGTAATCCACCCCAGCCAAATTCTTATATATGACCCTTAACCATCCTCCCCCCCCCCCCCTCCTCCACACACACCAAAAAAAAGGCACTTCCCCGAGCTTCGCGAGGACCTGCGAGTCACGTATTACTAGTAAGCTGAATACACAAGTCGTCCAAAACCCGTAAAATATGTACTATGCGTAGTATAAACATTGTCACGATGGAACACCAATATGGCGGCTAAAACCGGTTGCCATGACGATATAGCCCAAAGGTCACGTGAGTGAAAACGCTCTATATTCAGTACAATAAAAAAGGCTATAAGCTTAAAATCGTTCACCTGTAGTCGTCATACTGGAAAAAATGTTTCGCCTAATCCAGCCGTTGAATTGTGAAGACACAACATATTTGATACCCGTTTCAAGCCATTTCAAAGTAATGTTTGGATATTGAAGGACGCCAGCAATTTTCAATGTAAAAAATACGCCATACAATGGTTTCCATATTTTCACTTACCGAGCTCAACATTCGGACTGGTATTCCTGCTCGTTCTTTCTCAACTTTTTCAGCAAAGTTTGAATTCCTTCTTGTTTCACGTTTCGTTTCTAAACTGAAACAATGCAAAACAGCCATGAAGTTAACCGCTAGCGGCGCTGATAAGCTAAATTACGCTTCGCCAAATATATATAAAATGAAACACAAGAACACTTAGCTTTCTCTTGGCCAACAGGCGACTACTTGAATCTGCACTTTGTCAGCTACACGATGGACTTTCTTCGCTCTTAAACAGCAAAAAGATGCTAGAAAGCGAAGGAAAATTTCTTCAGTCGACAAAACACTTTCTTTAGACCAAGAACTAGCGAAAAAATCCGGCGAAAATACGCCACTGAGCTGACGCGACCAGACGCGGACCGGCAATGGCGGCAAAACACAGCCTCATTTTCATGTTTTCTCGTTACCAGGCTCCACGGCGCTGCTAAATTATATGCCTGAGGGCTATGACGCGAATTTAATTTTGCAAAACAGACAACGGCAGTGGAAAGAGGATGCTCTAAAACCTCTCATAAATTTCTCCTTTTGGTTTTAAATTGAAAAGTGGCTGAACAGGAGATTGAAAGGAGCCAATCCAAACCGTTTTGTGTGCGGTTCTTCCCTAATATTTAAAAGAAAAAATAATAATCGCCCTTTTGATAAACCTTACATCAATATCTACAACTGACAGGAATAAGGCGCTGTTTTATTGAGCATAATGTACTTTTAAAGCAATTTAAAATATTCGAAGCAATCTGGTCACGTGACTGATGACGTCACGTACGAAACGTGTTCAAAAATGTGTTCTTCACATAAACATCTATCCACATGTAGATTTTGGTTGCTATACACCTTACGCTTTATGAGATATCGCAGAACAAAATTTCCACATATTTTTGCACCCGTGTATAGCCCCCTTAAATTTAAAATGCCAGATGTCACCTGGCCATTTTAAAATGCCCCATTTCAATATCTTGCTATCTAGATTGATTGCTTTTCAATTGATAGCGGCCTGTTCTCACAGTAAACAAAAACGCATTTTCGGGCGTGGTCACGTGACTAATGACGTCATCACACTAAGTTTGATATGAGAGTTATTTTATGGTAAGTGTTATTACCTTGTGGTGTTTCACCCTTCTGGGCCTCAAATTGACAAAGTTATTTGTCATTGAAAAATTTCCAGTTGCAAAGGACTCTGGGAAGGTTCTTATTATAATTATATATTGCTTTTATAACAAGTCGACAAAGCCGCGTTTTGACGAAAATGGGTAGTTCACACGACTTCTCCCCTCGTGTGCGCCGACCTCTGGAGTCTAAATACACTACTTATAGTAGAAAGAATATGATCACAATATATATTTAGACAAATTCTGCATGGTGAATAATTCTCATAACCTGCATACTTGATTGCTAATCATTCATGGCCAACCCACACACGGTGCAGATTTTCTCTTCCTCGCCTCGGGCACATATTTTTTGTAATAAAAACTGACCAAAGGGCTCAATTTGTAGTTCCCCAACCAGACCCCGTTGTTTCCTACAAGGCTGTAAAATTATTTAATACGTTAAAAAATGTTGCAAATTCTATACACTACATAATTCGTATGCCGCTTGCAGCTTGCATATCAAGTGTTGATGAAAATCGCAGAATTCAAAGTTCCAGCTCTTAAAAACTACGTACAATATAAAAATAATTTTTGTTGTTTGCAAGACTCTTATACTCTTTGAGTGCAACAAGTCGGCAACAAATTTACTATCTACAATCGTTCGAGTAAAATAAGTATAACTGTTAAAAATGTGTAGGAGTACAAAATATTTCATTCAAAAATAGCATTGCAATCAAGTGTCGCCGCATTGCCCTGCTACTGGGGCAAGCCATGTCCTTACAGAAAGAAGAATGAATTTCACATTGTTTAAAAAATAAAACACCATTACTTTAAATACACGTAACCTACATTTACAAGAACAACTTTGCCACAAACACTTCACCATGAAATTTTGACTTCTTTAATTTTTAACGAGTGAATGCTTTGCATGAACGAAGTTATAGCGTATAGCGGACAAATTTCACTCCCTCGATCCCTCGATCACTCGATGGCCACTTGGTTGTAAACTTTAATGTATGCGTAGTACGGTAATTTATGCATTATCAGTAAACAAAATGGCGTCTGGCGCGGATCACTTCTATTTTTCAACACGGTATTTTCACTCCTATAATTACAATTAGACACCTTTTTGGAGTTCGAAATTGAAAGAAATAACCCTAAATAATACTCGACCGCCCAAAGAGGAGACATTTAGAATATTAAAAGTGAGTCACGTTTGAAGTTCTTCGATCGATTCAAGCTCTGATCATGGATCCACGCTCTGATGAAGACTCAAGCTGTCGAAACTTTTAAAAACCAAGCTGCGGACTTCAAGACTTAGGAAAACACTTAAGTATGTTAAATGTTGTATCTTCTTTATACCAAGTGTATGAATAAAATCTAATTTGGCACTATGGAATTCTATGATATTTTCTTTTGTTTGCGTCTGAACTATAAAAACCCTTCAATGCTTTTTTTCCAGCGTATATATTTAAAGCGAACTGATATTACTACCTGTGTTTCTCATACTTGCGGGAAAAAAAGAAAAAAAAAAAAGAAAAAAAAAACCTGCCTCCACCGGGATTCGATCTCGCGACCTTCGATACGCAAGATTCCTTTTTTGACTCACGGGGACACCCACGGGAGGCCCTGTACTTTTGCTCCGCTGAACGAATGAACGACTATCGCGGGCTCAAATGAGATTCACCGAGGACACCGAGTTGCTGTTGTTTTGAGCTGGAAGTGGCTTGATTTACTCACCAAAGGACTGGTTTCAGTGGCTATGTTCATCTTTTCTATTCATGGTTCTATTTAGACGCTCGACAGTGTTTTTTGCTCACCCTCCATATTTCCTTGGCGTTGGCGAATGGACTCGCATCGTTTGTTGAGTTATTTGTTTTATTTAATACCTCTTAGTCAGCGCGATGGACGATGTTATCATATGCATGTATGTTATTTTAGTTGCATGCATGGTTGAAATAATTGTAAAATATTATTATCGGAACGACTGTGTGAGGAAGCGTTGCGTGACGGGGGACAAAAAACTAAGATTTACCTTTCATTTTCATAGTATCTCAATATGTTTTTTTAATAGGAGAGCAAACCCATTGTTGATAATTTAACTGTAGCTAGTCCAAGAATTGCAACTTCATAGATAACTGAAGTATTTTTCTTTCCAAGAGTTTCGTGTATGACAGAACTGAAGACGAATGAATGTTTACATATACAATTAATTTTATATTGTGCGTGCGAAGCACAAACTTCACAAACAAGATCAGAATGTTTTGAAATGATTTAAATATTTTATTTCACGAACAGCAACATGCTTTAAAATAAAACTCAAACCAGTTCGAACATATTGGCCGAATATTTAAACGACGTCTAAAACGTTAGTTAATGAGGTCTAAATAAACTTATAAGCAGGTCAGTCTAAGTCGCTAAATGTTTTTTTAGTCTGTGTTTATATACACCTTCTAAACAGGGTTTACTGTACGGTTAATACATTTAGGTTGGCCAGTCAGTTTAAAATCGTATTAGGCCATGGTTTTGTTAAACCCCGTGTAAACCAACCTTGTTTTTAAAAATATTCGGCCCATAAAGTTGGCGATTATCGCCCGGGGATTATCGAATATCAGTGATTAAAGACTTTTCGTTTGAGTTTCCCTCCCGACCAACACTGATTTGGACGTGAATACGAAATACACCGGCTTGCGTGAATGCCGCGCGGAATCTTATTGTTCTGTTTCGAGGAATAAATCGTTTCATCGAAATCCCTATTCGAGTCAGACTCAAAACTCGAAACTCGATTCTCAAAAACATAGAGGACGAGACTGTCAACTTACATTTACCCGGTACTACATTTACCCGGTACTACTGCATATTTCTATGTTAATTAATTTCTTTACTTTTCCATTCACGAGTTGGCACATAGTGCCTTTGATTTCACTTAAAACTATCAAAATCACACTACTTTTTTTTCATGGTCAGTTAATCCCATCTCGGACATTCCCATTCATTTACAATTTAATTCTCATATTAATATAAAATTTCAGATCGTAATCGCATGGCTTTGTCGCCCCAGGCTCTACTCCTGTGTCACCTTTCGGGCCTCAAACGATCACGGTATACAGTTGGCAAATGAAGGGTTTCCGATACTTGATATCCAATCAGAAACAATAGTGTAGTATAGAGCAAAATCTCTTAATTCAATTTTCCATACGTTTCTTTATAATTTCCACTCGCTAACGTCTTAGACGAGTGATTCATGACACGAATCCCAACCATTCCTATATGTCGTTTCACGGCACTGTTCCACGACGGGCATAAAAATCATCAACAGGGAATATTGTATTGATGTAACGTTAAAAGAGATCTATAGCATTCAGTAGTAGGACTTGTACGAGAGACATGTGCAGCCTCACAGTACATTCTCATGCTCGTCACGGGACAAACAATAAAGCCTGGTTATCACTAGCGACGCAAGCATAAGCACAAAAACAATAGTTCTGCGCAAGTGAAAACGAACGCAAGCACAAACACAAGAACGAAATATTCACCAGCAAGATTTGATTGTTATTGAAAACCAGGCTTAAGGAGACTCGCAGGGTTAATGGAAACAAAGTTATCAAAGCTCTCAGATAATCGTGTTCCTTATTCAAGGTAATTTATTCGTAATTTCTCTTGCCATTATGATAACGAAGAAAGGAGACAGGTAATGAGAGTGAAGGACTTGATCATTACCATGTAAGAAAGACTAGTCCAAGCCCCAATGGCAGTCTTTACAAACCTTTGATATCCCATTCAAAGGCTGCAATGGCGACATTTGAGGTACCTCATTCAAATGTAGAAAAAAGGTGCTGTTTGATTGCAGCAAAGATGTACAGCTAGCTTAGATACGCGTCAACAAGCTCTTAAAGGCCCTACCAAAAAGTATACACCTCTGAACGGTGTATCAGAATCGCATACATTGGCCTTTGACGAACGAACGAACGAACGAACGAAAATGGATGGGAAACAAAGGTAGAGCAAAGGCGGTCCTTCGTGCAGTACTGTTTAACTGACCTAGAACCACATTCTCCCTATGATAAACAGTAAGAAGAAATAAAAGATTCAACAACAGAGCTTCATGACATTATCCTTACCGCTGTCTGCAACATAAGAGGTCTCTGAGTACGCAGGCGCCGGACGTTCTGAAACATGTCTATTGTTCCGTCCAATTTGACTCGCTCCAGGGCTATATTGATGGCGCAAAACGTCCCGGTACGGCCGCTTCCATCACTAGAAGAATGAGGAGAGAGGACAAATTAAAAAGAAACCAAGAACAAATCATTCTTCGTTTTGGTTGACAATAACCTCTTTGGTGCAAGTACCTTAGTTTTAAGAACCCACTACTCTGTTGAAATAGAGGTATTAGTGGTTTAAGCTTAGCCTATTCAGTATATTGTTACCTTGTATTTCCAAGAGGCTTGTCAATTCCAGCTTGAATCAGCACAATAAATATCGGTTACGAAGCTTAAATACGGCAGTTTGTCAAGCGTTTGCCCGCCGTAAACAAGTGAAACCTTCGACTCCGTTCATTTCAGTCAAAATTTCTGACAAGTTAGTATCCCTGGCCTGTCACTTTTATATGAGAGCCCATCCCCACACAAAACAAGTTAAATATTCCAAAATATTTTTACTGTGGGAAACCAGTTATAAACAGGTTGGTTGTATTCCTTGGACTCCATATGATCGCAACGATCGCAACGATCGCAGTCGCAACGAACAAAAATTATACTCAATCACCCTGTTTCCCCCAGTATTTCTCTTTGCTCAGCCCTGAGGGTCTATAGCTAGAGAGGCTACTGATACATGCATTATTCGAATAATTGTTGGTGATCTAAACAAGGAATCTTCAAATTATAGAAGGCTTTTAATTTTAGGGCAATCGGAATAAACGCAAGCGTTATTAAAATATCTTGTTTTTTAAGAAAACGCGAATATTTTCATAAAACGCAGATACATATTTTAATTACGTTCAATAAGTTTCAAGACTTCAAAATCGAAATAGCTACACATCAGAAATTGCTACACAGTTCACTGCTTAATTTTCGTCTCGGTCCATAAACACGCTAAAAAAGAACTTGGCCAATATCCCGCCATCTGACCTCACGCTTGGTCAATAAAGGATTTATTATATAAATAGAAGGACGCGGGAAAATAGTCTTCTTGCGGGAACAGAGCGGGCAATCCCGAGCGGTCAAGGTGGCTCCATCTTGACCGCTCGGGTAGCCAATCGCAGCACAGGATTTGCTTCATCTTGCCCGCTCATAGAGCCAGCCATATAATAAGTTAGATAAAGCTTAAAAAAGTCTGACCCCAAGAGGACTCGAACCTGGGACAGATGGATTATCAAGCGTGATGCATGACCACTAGACTACCCGGGCGGAGTTGCTATGGGAAGCAAACTTGGACCAAATTACGCTTGTTTGTTTCGTTGGTTACGTCGAGGAGCAAATGCTGAACCAATACATTGGCGCGAAACCAGACCTACATGTATACAAAAGGTACATGGACGACGTAGCTGGCGCGGCTTCGTGCACAGAGCAAGAACTCAGACAGTTCCTTACTTTCGCTTCTAATTTCCATCCTAAACTTGAGTATACATGGTCCATCTCAACTGTCAAACTCCCTTTCTTGGATGTGTACTTGATACCTCGCGACGATCGTATCGCAACATCGATATACTACAAAGAAACGGACAGCCACTCCTACCTTAATTTCAAGTCGTCCCATCCTTCAAATTGCAAATCGGCTATACTGTATAGCCAATTTTGCGACTTCGCAAGATTTGCAGTGAATATGACGATTTTGAAGTGCAAGCAACAACAATGGAGACTTTGTTTGTAGCACGCGGGTATCCAGCAACTCTAGTCCGAAGAGGTAGAGAAAAGGCGATTTCAACATCACGGCCTACCCTGTTGACTGCAGCGAATGAAAACAAAACTGCGACCAATAGAGTCCCAATGGTCACAACATACCATCATAAGAACACGGCAGTCTGTGGAATCTTAAGTCAAAATTTCAACATTTTGAAAAATGACGATTCAACGAAAGTCATTTTCTCTCGACTGCCATTGAAAGCCTACAGACGTGCCAAAAACCTGAGGGACCTGTTTGTACACAGCAGTTTACAGCAAAATCATCGGCGTCAACCAGGAACTTTTCCTTGCGGGCGAACCATCTGTCGTACCTGTCCTTTCATCAACATGTCTCAATAACAACACCAGGAGGAGTAATTAAGATCACAGGGCATTTTACTTGCACATCAGAGAGCCTGATCTACGGCATCTCGTGCCGTAAATGCCCTACAGCAGTATACATCGGAGAGACAGGACGCAGATTGGCTGATCGCTTCAGGGAACACCGCCTCGACGCCATCAAGAAGAAAGGGGACCTGCCTGTCCCACACCACTTCAACAGTGAAAAACACTTGTTCGACGATATGTTGGTGGCTGTGGTTAAGTTTACCACAACAGGATCTCCGTCAGCGCGAAAAAATGCGATGCATATTCAACAACCGCACCCTTGCTCCTCGTGGTTTGAATCTGAAATTCAGTTTCATGTAAGGTTCACCGGCCTACACACGCGCGCGCACATGTTAGCGCGCGCGAACAGTTTAACAGTTTATTTGCATACGACTGCAAATAACTGATTTTTCCTTGTAGTTTTCAGTTGTTACCCTGAAGAAGGCAGTAATGCCGAAACGTCGGTCGTCTAATTATGATTATCATTTTACTCAACATTTACCGGTTTTTTACTTCCCGCGCGGTAAATAACATATATATCGAAATTTATTCCAACTTTACAGAGGTTACAGGGATGGCGCACTTGATAAGGCGTTAGCTTGGCACGCGCAAGATACGTTGGTTCAAGTCGCCCTAGCGGGATAAGCCCTGTCTCATCTTCCTTTTTTTCTTCTTTTTTTTTTAGTCAAACAAAGTAAGAAAAAATGGATTGATACTTTCAAAGGAATAAAAGTATGAACGCCAAGAAAATATGTCTGGAATGTTGTATTGTGACCAATCACATGCGATATCTTGAAACCACTGACATGCAGTGAATGGGTTTCCATCAGCCACGGAATAATTTTTTTCTCGTTTCCGTTTCAAAATACATCCTCTGTGTTATCTTACAGGAATTTGGTAACTAAATAATTGCTATTCCTTTTTACACACGCTTGAATTTAATACTCAGAAAAACGGCTTATCTCGAGTGTGACTTATTTTCAAAACTTTGTAACGGTCCACGAATTGGCAGTTGCTACAATGTTGCAAGGTTAGTTGTCTTATATCCTTATCGGACCGCAACTAGCAAATGAAAACACGGATCTTTTGTTAGGAGACGGAGTTTCACTATTTTCCTTTTGTTTTATAGTTTACCTACTTGCTCGTCGTTTTTTGTGTGCGTGAATGCCAACGCACACCTTTGTAAACGCCGATACTGTTTTCGATCGTTTTATTGTGGAGCCGGCGATGTGGAGCATAAAAATAATAATTATAAAAAAACTGTCGCAGCCCTTAGCTTGTATGCGTATGTTTTTTTTATTTGGCACAGAAAGTGAGAGAAAAAGAAAGCCATTATAAGAGAAAAAACAAGCAAAGCGACTCAGGTAATATTGAATTATTATAATTTTTTAATAACGCGATTGATATCAAGTCGAGCAGTAGGCTGTTCCAGGCTCTCGGATAGTTGGGACGAAGCGAAAACGGCTCGATTTATAAGGGTTTGTATGGGAACGCAACGGTTATGTTTTAGAAGATATAAAATCGAATGTTTTGTGAATAAAAACGACTTACCCTGTTGCTGTGTTGTATTCTTTGTAGTTTGCCAGCTTCTCAGGCCGGTTTGAGGCGATTTAGGCGAGTTTTAGTTTTCGAGGTTTTCCGTTAATGCCTCAAACCGGCCTGAGAAGCTGGCAAACTACAAATAATACAACACAGCAACAGGGTAAGTCGTTTTTATTCACAAAACATTCGATTTTATATCTTCTAAAACCACAGGTCACCAAAGCGTCTTATAAGAGAGTTTGTATGGAGCTGAAATTCGATCGAAAATAATTTTCACTTTTCCTTCGAAAAGTTGTAAATAATGTGAAATAAAGTTTAAAAGCCTCACCTGTTGTCTTTTCCGGTGTTTTTATCGCTTCTGGAAGCTTCTATGGGCGAATTTCGACCTTCGGTCGAATCTGCCACTGTTGTGTACTAATAGAAGGGAAAGGTCGGAAAGCAATTTGAGCATTTCGCAACCGTTTTTTCGACGTCCGGTTCGAAATGCTCGCTAAAAATATATTTCTTCCCCAGCCGGCGCTTTCAAATCACAATAAATCTCAAGAAGGATGATGTACGTACCTTTCTGTGTGATTCAATCGTCAATAGACCGATCTCTCGAAGCACAGTTTTACGTTGAAAACAGCTAAATTTTTTCAACGGCAGCGATTGCACGGGGACGAGGCTATGTTCCAGCAAGTGGGTCAAAACCAACGGCCGAGCGCCAAAGTATACGCCACCAGGGGTGACACGCGTAACCTCTGTGTCGCTCAATGCCAAACGCACTCCCTCCCGGGTAAGTACAGTTCTGGACCTGAATTTCCCGCCAAGTTTGAACGCCGGCCGCCAGCTTGCCGACTTACCCGGGAGGGAGTGCGTTTGGCATTGAGCGACACAGAGGTTACGCGTGTCACCCCTGGTGGCGTATACTTTGGCGCTCGGCCGTTGGTTTTGACCAGGGGGGGCAGGCAGCGCCCTTTGATCTTGCCGCTTTTCCGCAATACATGATCGCACAAGTAAAGAAATCTGTCAATCATTCGAGAAACGTACCTCTACGGGAGTTTGCTGTGGAATTTTCATCCATGGTGTCCCACAATGACCAAAGTTCAGTTAAACAGCGACCGAATCGTTCCCATAGATGTTTGGACGTGGAATCGCCAAAATATTTCTGAACGAACACAAACGCACGTCATGTCAGCCATCGTCCGCCATGTTTATTTTAAACAAACCAGTACTTAGTCTCGCTCGGCCAAATTTCTAAAATGTGCAATCATATATACTAGGTCCCAGGCCTCGCTGCTAGCCCCCCCTGGTTTTGACCCACTTGCTGGAACATAGCCTCGTCCCCGTGCAATGGCTGCCGTTGAAAAAATTTAGCTGTTTTCAACGTAAAACTGTGCTTCGAGAGATCGGTCTATTGACGATTGAATCACACAGAAAGGTACGTACATCATCCTTCTTGAGATTCATTGTGATTTGAAAGCGCCGGCTGGGGAAGAAATATATTTTTAGCGAGCATTTCGAACCGGACGTCGAAAAACGGTTGCGAAATGCTCAAATTGCTTTCCGACCTTTCCCTTCTATTAGTACACAACAGTGGCAGATTCGACCGAAGGTCGAAATTCGCCCATAGAAGCTTTCAGAAGCGATAAAAACACCGGAAAAGACAACAGGTGAGGCTTTTAAACTTTATTTCACATTATTTACAACTTTTCGAAGGAAAAGTGAAAATTATTTTCGATCGAATTTCAGCTCCATACAAACTCTCTTATAAGACGCTTTGGTGACCTGTGCTAAAACATAACCGTTGCGTTCCCATACAAACCCTTATAAATCGAGCCGTTGTAACACAATACCGCTTATACCGTGACACTGTTCTCTTATCTTTAGCTTGGGCGACCTGTGGTCGAGCAGCAGGGAATGAATTCGTTTTATGTCGGTTGCTGTAAAAATTCGTTAAAGTTTTTAACCCTCGCGACATTTTTAATTCAACTCCCCTCTTCAAGGTCACGTTTACAGTAAGTATGGGGAGCGATTTCCAGGAATTTCAGATTAGTGGCGCTGTAATAATTCTTATCAGGGTTTTCCCAAAAAATCTGAAGTAGAAAGGCGCCGCGCGGCTGCCGCTAACGCGGTGTAGCTGTATTTGAGGTAGGTATGGGAGGGTGTGGCCTCAGCTCCTTCTTGAGGGGGTTTGGGATGTCCTTTTTGGAGGATTCTGAAGATATAGATTGTTGATGAGCGCGAAGCGCTGGTCACCAGGGCGTGACAGCTCGTCACGAGCGCGATTTTCTTGGAAATATAAAGAGAGACGTCTGGGTACGAGGATGCCAATAGATCTGCATCCTGCATAATACGTCACGTCAGAAGTCACCAGAGACGACCACCCGAGAGGACAAAATGGCGTCGATGAAGAAGAAATTCTTCTGGGGTGAGCTGCTTGTTGTTGGCGCTCTATGCATATGCAGGCATGTTGATAGTTGTATTTTAATCTCTGATCTACTACAGGATGGGAACTTAGTAAAGACAAGAAAGAATACAGAATAGACCTGTGCAAAGCTGATATCGAGCAAAAGGTAAGCTTATGTTTACCACGTGTAAACTTTCATTTTTGCATGCTTTGAAGCGGTTTAAATAAAGACATTGTGTTTACAGTTGTTGGAAAAATTTCCGTATAACCCCATACTTCATTATGCATGTGGAATTGATTAATTATGCATGCGTTCCATTTCAGGATAGTCTTGGTACAAAAGCGAAATCTAAAGAAAGAAACTTGATACAAGTAACAACAACGTTAACCGATAATAATAACACTATGGCATCCACACTTTTGTTAACCTGTGCAAGAACTGATCAGGTATCACTGGAAACTATTTTGTTTGTTTATTTGGTTATGTCAACACTGTTTTAAAATAAAGAAGCCAAAGCCATACTGTTATAAAACACAACAGGAATTACTGTCTATTTCACTGTACATGTTAAGTGACCGTTGAAATCAAAACTCCTCTCTGCATGTAAGTTATACCTAATATGGGAGTGTTCGATTTTACCGCAGTAAACATCTTCCACATAAGGTATGATTTGTATGATTGACAGAAATCTTTTGCAAATCCCTCAGAGGAGTTTCAATTTAAGCGGTCGCGTAACAGTGAAATCGACGGTAAACACAACGGGAATTTGAGAATGTGAGAGAAATGAGAAATTAAACACAAGACAGAGGTGACTGTTTTCTATATTTCTCAAGTGTTCTCAAATACCCAGTCAGAGAGTGTTTTATTCAACTGTATAATACATGGCTTTGGCTTCTTTATACATTTATAATAAACTAGTAATACGTGACTCGCAGGTCCTTGCAAAGCTTTTGTTGCCTAGTAACGGGCACGCTGCGATTTGATCTGCAAGGTTTCCAAGAATCGCTGCAAGGTTTCTGAGAATTGCCGGACGAACGCCGTGTTTTTGCTATGCCACCGGGTTTTGGTTTCGATTGGAGTTCGCTCGTCTCCCGACATCTGTAATAAATTGTAGCGCTCTTGTACTGTTTTCCCCACTTTTCCATCCGAATGATCTGAAACCACCTCGCTTTTGTAGGTAAAATCTTCTTCGCAATATCGGATCGGCGAATTATTTTCAGACACAAGTCTTCACGTCTACAATGAAAACTAAGCCATATGTTGATCGTACTTTGAGACATTCCTGAGTCGTCTTTCCTTTTCCTGTTGTTGATAACGGATTTAATAAAGCCAGGTTTTTTTCACAAATGACCCGTATATAAATTTGTTCGATAAACAAACTTGGAGTAAAAATTATTATTCTTCAGCAGCCGTTCCTGTTTCTACATTTACGTGTACAAAGATTACGTCGAAGTCAATGTTATTAACACATTGACTACTAAACCGGCCATAAACGGCCAAGAAGAGACCACAGACTTGTACCACTTGTGACGTCATCACTGTTCACGCCAGAGGATGTCTTTGATAATCAACGGATAGAGTTGGAAAATGTCTAACAAAGCATGCCTAAACGAGCACGAAACGTTAAATTGGACCCGAGATACACACAAAACAACTTGGATTTTTTCCTCCAAAATCACCAAAAAACGAGACCTTCACTACCATTGACACTCTTTGTCAAAAACATTTCCTTTTCCCAACGTTTAGGCTAAAACTATTTCAATGTGAACAAAGACGACTGAAAGGCCAACAAAACCACAAAATAATATGAGAGAAAAAGGAGAGCGAGAACGGCAAAAAAAATAAAAGGAAACGAAAAGCCTAAAGTCAAGTGGGTTTTTCAAACCCAAAAACTATGTCGAAATTTTGATTTCTGCGCATGCCCGAGGAAAATATTGAATTTGTTGCTTCTACGTAGAAGGGGATGTTAGTTGCCGTGTTTTAAACCAAGTTTTAGACAGTTTGACATTAAACTGTTGAGATAATGGCCAGAAATAGGCATCTGGGATGTTAGATTGACGTTTTTTGGAAAAAGCCCAGTAGTCAATGGGTTAAGCAAAGAAAATGGGGTTAAAAAAAAGAACGGCCTGGATTCGAACCGAAAAAAAAAAATTAAAAAAGGACCATTTAGGATTTGATCTCTCGCCCTCAATCCCGAAGATCAGATTTAAAAGTTAGCGCCTTAAGCCATTAGGCCACGAGCACGCCATGTGTCGTCATGCCATCCCCCAACTCCACAAACATTTATGATCGTAAAGGCCACACGAGAATTGCTCTCGCGTGAGCTCTTGGGGGACAGAATTATAAACCCCGCTACGCGAGGCCTTTGGCCTCGCTTCGCGAGGAATTATGATACATGTTGCCGGGGGTGATTAATTATTTTTGCTCCAAAAAGGAGGCAATTATTCAAAGGGGAGGGGGTGATAAATTGAGGGGTGCAATGATGTCATGTATTGTATGTACTGATATTGGTAAGGGAGGACCAGCCTGTTTTGGATAATTAGCTTGCCTCTTTTCACTGTTTTTTTCTTGGGGGCGGGGGTGAGGGGTGGGATTTGATCGAAGATGGCATTCATCAACATGTGACACCGTATTAGGTATGAGAATTGATATGTGATACTTGTAAACATGCAGTTGACCTCACAAATTCTTATTGGTCCAATTTAATTTATAGGTCAAGGGGCAAAGATGTTTTAAAACAACAATACGATAACAGGGGGAGGAGTCTACATGTAATATGGGTTGGCCGCTTAGTAGGGGTTCGACTATAGATGATTTGTAGTTTCTCAGTGATTCTTGTAATTATTTACAGTTGAACCCCGCTAATTCGAACTCTCAAGGGAAACGGAAAATAGTTCGAATTAACCGCGTCATCGTTAAATATCAAAATAATCATTAATAGTTAACACAATAGAATGAGCTTGTACCTTATACAGTTTTTATTTCATTCTTTATAGGATAAATGTATAGCATTTCATATCATTCTGCAAAAAATAGTAAAAATACAAGACTTAGTCTATCTTGGAACAGTTTGTGTTTGAAAACGTCAGGTGTTAATATTCATTGATAATCGGAACTGTGCGGAATGGAGACACATTACAAAAAATGTTATAAATATAAGTTCAGTGTGCTTCCAGCTGTGTTCTGGCACTGTCTGATGTTTGTCCATCAATTTTGTAATTAGAGTTCGAATTAATGGGGTTGATTTAAGGCCAAGGGAAACACAATTAGTTCGAAATAACGGGGAATTTGAATTAACCGAGTTCGAATTAGCCGATAGTAAATGACTGAAAAAACAAGGGCAAATCCAAGGGAAATGGGTTTGAGTTCGAAATAGCGGGGAATTCGAATTAACCGAGTTTGAATTAGCCAATAGTAAATGACTGAAAAAACAAGGGCAAATTCAAGGGAAATGGGTTTGAGTTTGAAATAGCGGGGAATTCGAATTAACCGAGTTCGAATTAGCGGGGTTCAACTGTAGTTACTTGGAGTTGTAGACGCTTGCTAGAATTTCCCATAATGGAAAATTCCGATTGGTTAATTAGACAAAAGACGCTGTCAGATGAGTTTGATTAGTACTTCATTGTACTCAACACACACGCTCGTGGCTACAACGATCTGAGAAAATAGAGAGGCTGTGAACAGTCTAACTCAACACAAAACAAGCAGTCTTGTTAGACAATGTTATTTTTTCGTGCAATTTACCTCGCAAAAACTCATGAGTCGCGTGTGCAACAAGGTCTAACAAGAATCCTTTCTTCACACCCAGGCTGATTTATTTTTGGCCGTACGTGACCTAAAGGGCAAAGTTTGTTATTAAAAGTTAATTTTCAATTGCTTACTGCTTGGTGGGCGGAGTTATCTAGCACGCGTCGGAAAGAGGAAAGCCGGCAGTCCCTCTTCTTTCGCTCTTTCGTGCCTCACCAACTTGGTATCAATTAAGGTTGTGTTGCATGCATGCATGTACAGCAAGGAAAATTAAGAGCACTACAAATAAATAATATTAATAAACTGCATAGGTAACATGTTACAGTGCAAATTAATTGAGTTTAATAAAGGTAATGTTGTTTTAAAAATACAACAAAAATTATGTTCCTTTTTTGCAGTGTCGGCTTGGTTTAAGTTTTCCTTCTTCTGTGGCGTTTAAGCTCATAGAAGGTACATGTAAGAGAACTGTTAAATTAACAATTTATTATTAACCCTTAATTTGTGATGATCAACTACACTGTATTTATATTTTATGACATTTGATACAATGTCACTGCTAGGATCCATAAGATGACCCCTGCCAGTGAAAAATTCCTGCCATCTGCTGCCGCAAAACTCTTAATTGCCAAGATTTCGGCAGCTGGGAATTTCCTGCTTAATGGGCAAGATTCCCAGTGGCCAGTGGACGGGATCCCAGTGAGAATTCCACCATACTTTTTTAACAAGGATGAGCCACAAAGCAGCAAGACAAATTTGTTTACAGTTCATGTGTACTTGGAATATTCATTACACATTATACTCTATACACTTCAATGACTGGTGACAAGGGTAGCAGTTTTATTAATTTGTTTTTCCAAGAATACCAATTCCATACATTGTATTTCATGAGACAAAGTAGAAGGAAACACAATTGAGATTTGAGGGAAAACAATTAACTTGGCTTGTACCAGTGAAGTTTTTGTTTGACAACAATTCTTAAATGCAGTAAATTTTAAAGGGTAATTATTATAAGATTGTTTCTTTTCAGGTTTTGGGCCAGTTAATTTGACTGGGTCTGTTTCTGAAGGTGAGACCAGTTGAACAGCAAATTATACTTTTTTGACACATTTAAATTATTAATAATAAATTTATTATGATAAAGCCTTGAGGATTTGCATGGCTCACAGGCACACCAAGCTCACGTTATTGCGTCAGCATAAAAGGTGAAAAATATAAGGGTTTATATATTTTACAAACAGGTTCTAAGACACGAATACGGTAAATTTCTCAATAAAACTGTCTTACCTTGCTTCCAAGGTGTTTTACTTGCTGTCTGTGTGGTTGTTTTGCTGATTTAAGATGGTTTTAGCGATTTTGTGTCTGCTCTTCCTTATACATGTAGAAGGACTTCTCATTGAGTTATTGAGAAATTCACCAGATTTCTATTTGTCTTAGAATCTGTTAGTAAAATCCCCATACAAACCTCATATTTTTTACCATTTAACTGATGCTGACGCAATACAGTAGATCATATAACTGACTCACAACATGAGTTTGGGGTGCCTGTGCATGGCTTTGTGTTGCCCAGTCATACTATATATACAACATTGAAGTCTCCGCTGAATAAATTGTTTATTATATGATATTACATTCTTGCCTAAAATCTAGACAGTGTCAAAGATAAAGCCATATGCTAAAACAGATTTAAACCTATACACGTATCTACACTGTAAATGAGTCTTAAGTATAGTGTATGTGGCAGTCGCAAGAGTCCAGTGTAACTCCCATTTCAGCCATAAACCAGTCTTGCAGTCTTCACTGTTTTTATGAAGTCTCTTGATTTAATTTGTACACCAAAAATGCTGGCCGTGGGTAATCCTCTTGAATACTGGTACATGACTACACAATGTGTGATGTATCTACTGGTTTCCTGTTAATTTTAGTGATTTGATGTGCATTTATGTAAATTAATTATGCTACAGATGACGATGATGATGAACCTGCAAAGAAAACTACAAAGGTATATCAATAATTATACAATATCTATTTAATATATTATACTAACAGTTTTTTGTAAGAAATTTGATTCTGACCCACAAATAATTTTAATATATCAAATGAATATGCATGATTATTAAATTTTTATAATAGAATCTCAATAACTTGAATCTCTCGCTAGCTGTGTACACATAATTGTACTTGATATTACACGGCGGGGCGAAGATATGAATTTCCCAAAGTATCTATTGTAACTGCTTACTAAAATATTGCATTGAAATATCTAACGCTTTGATTAACCATTCTAATGGATAATATGGTAGATGCGTTATAATTATTTCAAAGCTGAAGTCCACAAGCTAGGAAAATTTTATAATTATGACAATTTTTATTTTATTACTAACAAAACAGAAAAGACCCCTTGCAACAGTGACACCCAAAGGACGACCAAGGAAGGTTGCTCGTGTTGAAGCTGGTAAGTCAGGATTTTCTTTATTCTCGTTACTTAATTATCTTTATGACATTGTATTGATATTGTAAAGATAAATTAGATACTGATCTGCACTCTTGGGAATGAACATCTAACAATAGAGTGGCAAAGTGTGACGTCACAAATTTTCAAATTTGCGTAATTATAAAATTTGATCAGCTCAGAGGAAGCATGCCAAAAAACGTACACTTGCCAAAAATTAGCTCTCCATTGCAAAAAATATTTGCAGCCGAGATATAGAGGTTCAAAGTTTGGTACCGTCCCATACAAACCTCTCTAATTCTGCGCCTGTTCTAAACTGAAGGAACAGACGCAAAATTAGAAGGGTTTCGGCATATCTTGTACCTTGGTAGTTCTTTCGTGGTTCTTTCAAGTTGCGTCGTAAATGGCCGACCATTTCAATGTTTTTTACTTCTTGCACGACAACTTTATCTGCTGGATTTTTGAATTATTGCCCTGCTTCAAGTTTTCTGCTATTGAAAGTTCCCAAACATCTCGAAAGACATGGCACTGATCCTTGGACCACCGAGCAAACTGTTACGATCCCATGGCGATGTGCCCAGACTTCTCTCTACTTGTAAATGCTTGGTTACCAAGCTATCGCTTCGTACATTTCATTTGAACGTGTTTTGAAGCAACAATGCAGAAAAATCGAAACAAAAGAGCATTTTAAGTTCAAGACATGGTGATCTTGAACGTACAAGGTATGACAAGTAAGATTTGACCGTATAAAGAGTTAATAAATGTGAAAGTTTGTAACAACCGCATCATTTATTGTTCTGAAACTGTACTTGTTTGTTTACTAAACGCAACTCGTCTCATCTTTTTTCCCCAAAATTGAGCTTCCAAATTGGGGGTGCGTCTTATCTACGGGTGCAGTTTATACATGGAGTTTTACGGTACCTCATGTAATGTGACATGATATGTAAACACAAAATTATCTTTATTTTGATTCACATGTGCAAACTGAAGTGAGAAGTTCTCTGAATCTGAATCTGAATTTACTCTTTATCTCTTTTCTATCAGCTGGAAACTTTTTGGTCTTACCGTTCAAAAACCTGGAAATGAGACTGTTCAATAATAGGTGTATTGGCCTATTTACCACCAATTTTGCACCAATAATTGAACATGTTTTTTTCGACTAGCTCTGTCAGAATTTAGTCGATATTCAAAATGGACACAGGTGGGGAAAGATCTATCCTTCCTGTCTTAGTTGGTTATCGAAATAATCTGGTGACATACAAATTGATGACGTCACAATTAATTATTAAGTGCCTACTCTACTCCTCCATACGTCAACAAAACTCGACTCTGGCAGCGAAAGAGTTAAGTGAACACAAGTAAACACAAGTATGCACAAGCCCTTGCTGCACAAAGTCACAGGTTGACAGCTTGCATCTACTTGTGTCTCCGTTTGGCCAAGGGTTTACAGTGAACTAGTGATTAGAAAGAAGTGTATATATACAATCCTCAGTATTAATTGTGCTGTCAGGGTTGAATGGGTTTATACAATGTGCATGATTCATGAATTAAGTGTTACAATATGCTGGAAATTGTTACAACTGTGATTCATTCATTTATCAACAGAGGATGAGGAGGAGAGTGATGACGAGGAGAGTGATGATGATGATGATGACGATGATGATGATGACGACGAAGACGACGACGACGACGACGATGATGATGATGATGATGATGACGACGTCCTACAGGTATTAGTTTCTGCTAAGCACTAAAGAAGCTGTAGAATTTACTGTTTTTATTTCTTCTTCTAAACAATAGCCATTAACCATACTAAAAATACACCTGGAATTCCGGTGGCATTCAGACAGAATTCCTGGTCGATGTTGGATTCCAGGTGGAATCCACTGGAATTCGGCTGAATTCCAGGTACTTGAAACCCACACTGTAGACCAGAGTACAGGTAGCCTGCGAGCAGGCTCTCATAAGCGTGATGAGCGCGGAGCGCGATCGTGATCCTTAGTATTGCGTGACGTTCGAGCGCGGAGCGCGAGGGCGTGGGACGAGATTGAGAGCCTGCACGTAAGGCCAGGTTTCTCGAATGCCCTGCGTTCGTCCACGAACGCAGCATTCTGATTGGTCCAAAATGACAGATCCAATTATTGTGACAAAAACCAGGGCAACCAAGGGCAACGGAGAAAATAGTCGGTTCAATTATTGTTTTGTTCAAGAGTGTTTCGCAAGCTTTTGATCAATTCTGAACCTGCGTTTATACAGCTCAAGAGCAGTCAATTGTATTATTGAAGGGAGATATGTTTTCGCTTTAATGCCGACTGGCTACGGGCAAAGCTGACCTGACCTGAACTGTTCTCGCTCGAAGAAAGGCAATCAAACACTGTTGTGTTAGATAACATTATTTGACCATTGACCCTGAAGCAACGCCATGTTAAGAACTTTACTTTTCGCCGGTTCGTAACTTGTGCCTTCGCCGCTCCCGGAGAGCGCCGTGAACCGAAGCGAGATCTAGAGCTTGCTCTATGTTCTGCGATCGTCCATTCCACATATGTTTATTTTACCTAACTGAAACATTACACGGACGTTTGTTTACAAAATATGGCAAGCGCTTTACTTTCAAGTGAACTATACTTTAGAAACCCTACTTCGCCGTAGTTCTTGACGGTTCCGGCCCGGGTTCCGGCGCTTGTAATTGGAAATGAAGCATTATTACTTTTTGTCCTCCCGCTCTGTTTGTTCGTGACACTTTCCTTTTGGAAAGCATTTGATCTTGTTGATCTGATGTCGCCGACAGAAGTTTGCATTTGGCTCTTGTTTCGCTCAGTAATACTGCCATTTTCCACCTTCGCGATATCACAGCTAGTTGAGTTTTCATCATCACAAGTTCCTGATTTTGTGACAAATGGTTTTATACAATCACGCTCTGACAAACTCTCTCGCACATCGCCGGCCAACACATCATCACGGCTGCCGTTGTGGAAACAAAGACTACGCACTTACAACAATCGCGCGCTGTGTTTACTGTTTTCTTTCCGCGCTACCCTATGAGCAGACTACACCGTCTATGAAAATATCTGGTCCGAAAATAATTCCATGTGTAATGTTTGTTTACATTTTCCTCCAATTCTATTGGTTGGTTATTTGACAAATGAAGCGTAATGAGTTGTCACCAAGTTGACACCTCGCTAGGGGCGGCATTTAAGAAACCGGGCCTCACGTGCAGGCTCTCAATCTTGTCCCACGCCCTCGTGCTCCGCGCTCGAATGTCACGCAATACTAAGGATCACGATTGCGCTCCGCGCTCATCGCGCTTATCGTCCCACGCCCTCGCGCTCCGCGCTCGAACGTCACGCAATACTAAGGATCACGATCGCGCTCCGCGCTCATCACGCTTATGAGAGCCTGCTCGCAGGCTAGAGTACAGGAGTCCGGTGGAATTCCGTATCCGGATCTCTGGAGTCTGGTGGAATTCCATGTCCAGATCTTGGGAGTCTGGTAGATTTCCATCAAGCTCGCTAGAATCTGGAGGAGTTCCAGGTAAAGCTACCTTATTGTTACTTATTTTCGCGGGGACTTAATTTCGTGAAAATGGAAGAGGCAAATTTTGCGAGACTTACATTTCGCGAATTTGGCAGAAAAATTGTGTTAAAAGGAACAAAATTTGGCTAATTTTCGCGATAACGTTATACTTGAGACACATAACCAGATGAACTACAAATGTTTGTCCAAGTTCATCCAGACGGATAATTCAGTGCGTCTCTAGTAACTAGTTTGTCCCGTCTTTATACTAGACATACAACATGACAGATGCATTATCAGTCTGGATGGATAATGCGTCTCTAGTATAAAAATGGCCATTCATCCAATGCAATTAGTATACAGCACATACTGAAAATATACTGTTTGACAAAGTCCATGTCTATTTTGTTAGCAACTAACCGCAAGTAGTCTCAGATATACATTTTACTTTGCTAGTTGTATTATAATTTTTCAGTTCTCAAAGGTAATCTTTTCATTCTTTGAAATGAAACCCCATTGCATGAAAGCATACATACAAGAGAGTACCACAATGCCAATATAAAAATTGTTAAAGAATTGTAATTTTACAGTACATGTGTGTATATGTTAATATAAACTGTTTTGATCTTTTGATTTATTTACACGCCATGAATGTCAATATAAATTATATGTAGTGCTAAAGTGTTGAGCTACATGTAGCAAGCCAAGCATTCGATAGCAAACAAATTCAAAGCTGTGACTGGAGAATACACAACAATACAGTAATTTTATTTCTTGTATCCTAATGTACATTGTATTAGCTGTAATAAGGAGCGATGCCATGATGTACAAACCTATTTTTTGCGATGCACAAAATAACCTTGGGCAAGACAGTTTCCTCTCACAGTGAGTCTTTGTACCAAAGAGTATAAATGATCAGGGTACCAGTGAATTGTCAGGCCAACCTGACAAACTACTGGGGGTAGTAATTAACCTGCGATGACTAGCATCCAATTAATGGAAGTAAAATACTCCCAGCCTCTCCCGGGAGTAAAAGCATTGGCCTGATAAACCAGTGTATCATGGTCTTCAAAAAGGCTTGTATTTATTATTTACTGATTGCATGCCTTCCTTGTTATGGCAGTCAGTTTTTCTGAGAATTTGGTAGCAAGTCTTTTGTTGAAGAATTTCTGTATATTCTCATTACCTGTTTGTTTGACATTGTGTCTTGATATTGTAAGGAGACATTATATGTTGATCACTCTTTTTACTTGCTCTTGTGTTTGGTGATTGCCGGGTGATATGCCCTTTTGGTTGTTTTGACAGAAACTTCGTAAAGAAGTTGAAGGGTCGCAGCAGAAGCTAGCAAAAGCCAAGGCCAAACTACAATCACTTGAGAGCAAAAGTGGCCAGTTTGACACTAGGAGCCTCACTGAAACAGAGGTATTACTGTGTTAGCATCTTCATGACATACGAGTACAACTTCGTCGAAGGGACATCTCCCTATTTCGGGTTGGGTGTAGTGGGGGAGGGGAAGTGGTGAACAAAAAAGACCCATTGATTGCTTTGGAGCAAGCATGCATGCATGTTCAATTGCTGCTGTCTTTTGTGAGGAAAGTTGGATTTCACATAAATTTATTTTGTTTACGCGGAGTCGCCCACTGCCACTCCAAACGAGGCACGCCGTTGACTCTTACAACAATAGACCCCAGGTCACAACAAAGCTTGACTCTAATCCTGGATTAGTTTCATTGTGCTTTGAACATCTTAGCCCTGAATTAGTTAAATAGTTCTTGTGAACTTTTATTTTGCTCAAACTTCTGATATAAAAAGCTACGCACCCAAACGTGCAATTATGTATGCACATGCATAATTAACAAGTTATGCGCAAAATTCCTCTTTAGTCTGAAGTATCAGCCGCCTCCTCGCTCCAACCCCTCCCCCCCCCCAAAATATCAACAATGCAAGATTGCAAACAAACAGTATAATTATTTAGTGACTATGAGAGTACTTAAAAGTTCAAGCAGGGCAGGAGAACAGTCAGAATATATTTTTCTCAGGTGATTTATCCTTCTTTCTACAAAAAAGTAAAGATTTATACATGACAGTATGGTAAGAATATACCATATATGTATATGTATTCTTCAGCAGGGAAGTACACCTAAAATGGGGTGGCGGGGGTGGGGGGGGGGGGAGGGGAGGGGGGCTGGGGGTAGATGGAGTGAAAAAAGCTGAAAGCTGCAAATAGAACTCCTGAAACAGTAAGATACCTTCATGATAATGGGAAGATATAAGAAACTTTCTTTAGCTGAGTAACCCAGTTGGTTCTTGTAACAGCTTGCAGTCCAGGCATATTTTGGGTGAGTGAGCGCTGAATATTCCATCGAGTGTTTAAGCCGCCATCATGGATAAGGAAAACAGTGCAGGGTTGGGGCAAGTAAAAAAAGAGGGCCACCCTCAGCTACGTTTTGTGAATCCAAGATGGCGGCTAATCAATCCCTCGATAAGTTGTTTCAGGGATCGTGTATTGAGTATTCCTAAAAGTAAGATATAAATATAAACATTGATAACAACTCCAACAAACAAAAATAGGCCCGCCATGCGAACTTAATTGTGGGGGCTAGTACGGCCCTCTAGCTGAGATTTGATTTTGGTTCTGTTGTGAGCAACATCCCTAGATTTACTTTGGAAACTGTTCAATAGGCATGCTATGATCAATGCTTTTGTATGCCAGTTGTGGACAACTAGAAATGCATGACAAGAAGGATCTTTAACTTGAGTTTTCCACTTGTTCGTTCCATTCCCTTCAATTCTGAATGAACAGTAATTTTGCCTTTACATTTGTTCAGGGTTAAACGCTAGCGTGACGACTTTAAAATGTCTCAGGTGTTTCCGGAATCCAATTAATTAGTGTATGGTATTTCTATATCTCGTTTCAAGTTGCTGTAGTGATAGTTATCTCGTTTTTTGGTCCCCCTAAATTTGTTCACCAAATCACGGAGTTGCACATTGGATATAAGTTTTTTATCGTTTTATTTATTAGTAGTTTTTTCTTATGAACTACAGTTACCCCTTTTTGCCTTATTTAACCTTAATTTATGATAATACATTCGCTACAGTTTCTTATTTATTTGCATGGTTGACACTAGCAGCCCAATGCAGATAAAACGCAGACCAGTACGTTATGAATAATGAATGTGACACACCTGACTCGTCTTACAATTGCCTCAAGAGATCACTGGGGATGAGTGAGGTGACAGGTGGCAATCAAACCCATTGTAAAGTCACGTGACAGTCGGCAAACAAACCCATCCGCACAGTCCTGACGCTATGACTTAGTGGAAGCTCACGCCCCCACAATAATTTATTTGCTCCAAAATACAAAGTCACAATTATAATGATAAATGTATCAAATTACAGAAATATTGGCAGCTGGGCACCGGAAATAACTATATAAAGCTAATCTAGTCGGGTGAATTAGTTAGCCAGGAGAGCAATTAATACTACTAAAAATAAATAACTAATGTGGAGCCCTGGTAGTGGTTTGGACCTTCCTGTCTTTGGCATTCTAACACAGCTACATTGTAGACCGATATTTGCAGTCAGGAACCCAAAAGCACTGTGACCACATTGAAAAACTTATGGCGTGAGATCGTTCTCTGTGGCAGCCCCAATGCTTTGGAATGCTTTGCCATCCAAGATCAGAAAGAGCTCCTTAGTGTCGGTTTTTTTTAAAGGTCAAATGCAACAAAATTTGGTATTTTTTCTTTTGTCGCGAAAACTGTTCTTTATACTGGCATCAATCATACTCAACCCTCAAAAGCTGGTTTGTGGCGCTTAAAAGGCACAAAATTGGACAATTTCCGAGAATTTCCGACGGCTGAACAAAAACGAACCAGAAATGACCGCGCTTGGAATGGAAACGAATGTATGTTTTTGTGACGTCATATGTTGCGAGCTTATTTTCACGCGTGTTTTCACTCGTGTTTTCGCGCGTGTTTGAAACTTGTAATTTGCTTGGGTCAAGTGTTCTGGGTTTGTTTGGAGATTATTCCATAGTGTATAATTGACGAAAATGGATGAAGACCTTGACATCTCCTTTGAAAATGCTCAAATACAACAAATTAATTAATCTCATCCATTCCTTGCATCTCTTCTCGTCGTTAGGGAATGTAAAAAAAACTTACGCCTGATTAGGGACCTTAAGGGGGGAGAACCTAAACTACAAGGAACCACAAAAATGTTGCTAAGGAAATCTCTAAACCTCCATAACTTTGGTTCCTGGACTCCAGTGGGCATCAAAGTTTGTAGTGTTTGTTTGATTCACGTTCCCTTTAAATATTTCGAACCATGCCCATATTTGGTGTGTCACGTGACCAAAATGAAAAATGTCTAAAAACTCGGAAGGATTTGATCGTTTTCAAATTATTACTTCATAATTTGCCGAAGAACGTCAATATCGACAACTTGTAGCATGCGTTTGATGAAATGTACAATATTTCGGAAGTTATAAAGCTTTAAGAGTTTTAAAGCTTTTTAACTTCTGAAATATTGTACAAGTTGTCGATATTGACGTTCTTCGGCAAATTCTAAAATAATAATTTGAAAACGATCAAATCCTTCCGAGTTTTTAGACATTTTTCATTTTGGTCACGTGACACACCAAATATGGGCATGGTTCGAAATATTTAAAGGGAACGTGAATCAAACAAACACTAGAAACTTTGATGCCCACTGGAGTCCAGGAACCAAAGTTATGGAGGTTTAGAGATTTCCTTAGCAACATTTTTGTGGTTCCTTGTAGTTTAGGTTCTCCCCCCTTAAGCAACCAGACGGCGACGGAAACGAGAACGTCACAAAACAATAGATTTAATTAGTAGTACAATTGAAGGGCTGAGGGCATAACCAGCCTATATTGATTTTTAGGACCCTTTTTTTTTTCCCTAAGATTTGCCGCGTTTTTGGAATGTGACCTAAAAATTAGTTACCAAACATTTCCCCGTTATTTTTTTCGCTAGTTTCTCCTTCGTTTTCGAGAAATAACGTGTTGACAAACATTCGTTTTAATGGCGGTAACGCTTTGTTAAAAAACCCTTTGTTTCTTTGAACAATGAAGATCAGTGAAATGGTAAAATGGCCGTTGTTACAATGATTTACTAATGAAATCACTGCCCCTTTCAGCGTTGTGAGTTATCAAAATATTTAGGTTGTTGCAGCGGCAATGGAGATAGAAACTAAATAAGAATTGAACGTTTACCTGACCTAACTGATGCTACAAAAGAACATCACACCGTGAAGTAAAAACACTGTTTTACAGTCCCCCCTCCCCCTATCAATGTTGGAGCCTAGCAATTCAATCCTGTGAAAATAAGGTCTTGTCTGCAAATGACACGCAACATTGATTTGGGGGGGGAGGGAGAGTCGCTGAAACAACGTAACGTAAATAGAAAATCCCTGTAACGACGGGCATTTTACCGTTTGACTGATCTTCATTGTTCAAAGAAACAAAGGGTTTCTTTACAAAGCGTAACCGCCGTAAAAATGAATGTTTGTCAACACGTTATTTCTCGAAAACGAAGGAGAAACTAGCGAAAAAAATAACGGGGAAATGTTTGGTAACTAATTTTTAGGTCACATTCCAAAAACGCGGCAAATCTTAGGGAAAATAAAAAAGGTCCTAAAAATCAATATAGGCTGGTTATGCCCTCAGCCCTTCAATTGCTTCGCACGTGCGTTTTGCATTTTAGTACATTTCTTTGCCGTCCTGTGCAAAACAACAACGTCAAATTACCAAATTCAGGGTATTATGGAGAACGTGAACACACGACGGTGAATTTCCCTTTCTCTATCTGGACTTGAACTCTGTCCCTGCGAATTCAGCTCCTGGACGTGTTGGAATAATCGCGAAATAGTTTATAGGAATGTGAATTCACTTTTTAAGTGACGTTTTTGAACAGTTGCTACAGTTAAAAGCAACACAAAACACCACACTTGTTGATGTTTTGAAACTGTAGAATTTTATAATTCCCGCTCTTCTCGCGGACTCGCGCAGGATCCTGTGACGTCATATGTGGTGAGCTTCCCATTTCAAACAATTTTCCGAAGTTTTCCCGAACGCTTCCGTTTGTGGAAGCTTAAAAAAAGGCGGTTTTCAAAGTCGAATATCTCGGCGACGTTTTGTCCAAATCGTTTCAAACTTCAGAATATGATTATTCATAATATTCCTATGATTTCGACTTAAAACTAATCTTACTAAAATTTCATTGCATTTGACCTTTAAAATAAACTTAAAACTTTCCTTTTTAAAAAAGCATTTAAGGTGGCCCGCGGTTATTTATTGGAGCGGAGGCTCCCTTTTTAAAAACTAATTTTCCGCATGAAAGCGTTAACCGATTTCTGTAATTTTTGGTAATCTAAACAAGGAATCTTCAAATTAAAGAAGGCTTTTAATTTTAGGGCAATCGGAATAAACGATTAAGAGATACAAGCGTTATTAAAATACCTTGTTTTTAGCACAGAGTGGAACGAGGAACGAAGTGTAACTCTGGGGTATTTGAATGGTTTAGGGAGATGACATTCACTAAGGCAATATGGCCATATGGCAATATGGTATCTATGGTGTAAACTAATCGATAATCAATCGATATTAATTAATCAAGCCATGAATTGGTTTGAGTTTGCGGGAGTTTCGAGAAATCGGGAGTAAAATTATAGGGTTTGAGTGAAGCAAATGCAAGGGAAACGGCTTTTGGTTCGAGTTATCGGGAGGTTTGACAAACAGAGGGTTCGAGAAATCGAAGTTCCACTGTATTTTACGCACTGATTACAATCTTGTGAAATGTAAACAAACTTTAACACGCGTGTTGGCGGACTTTTTTGGCTGGTTTAAGTTTTATTTAAAGGTAAATTGCTTTTCGTGAAAGAAGAAAGTATTCTTTTCTTTTAATCTTTCGGGTTCTATGAGTGAAATAGACTATGCATTGAAAACGTTTTTCGAAGGAAAGGCGCTTGTATTGTCAGTCTTCGCTGCGTAATTTTAATATATGCAAATTAAACTGCCGTAGTCAAATTTCGCGTGATTTTCGATCATCTGGGTATCGCAAATCTTTCTTGTCTTGACAGGGAAAACTTCTAAAATAACACATGTCTAAAGACACGGGGTTGGAAAACCAAGTAAAGTTTTCTTTTTAAAACATGAGTTATGCGAGCGAAAGTTTCCAATTTGATTGTCACGTAACATTTATGTCTGTCACGTGTATATTTCAGGGAATTCATTGAACATTTGCAAGTCTATTCCATGCCCAGTGAATGAAAACTCGTTTATAGCTCTATGAACTAATAAGTGGAATAATTTCCTCGTAATATTTTTTGTCTGAAGAACTAAGTAGCTATTAAAGTTTCTTTTCTTACGGTGAGACATCCAGACGAGAGTGAGCTGGTGACGTGAGTCTTTGCGGTATACCTTTATAGTGACTAATTTCCTTCTTTCCAAGTGCTAAAGGAATTTCCTGTTTCCCGACGTGAGATTATTACTTCACAGGATTCTGTACCTTTGTTGACAAGCGGCAAGCAAATCCAAGGGTCGAGTTATCGGGAGGTTCGAGAAACCGAAGGTTCGAGAAATCGAAGTTCCATACGCACTGATTACAATCCGTGCGGAATGTAAACAAACCGCTGACGAAACCTTTCACGCACGTACATTCGAAGACTTTTTGTTGCTTGTTTAAGTTTTATCTAAAGGTAAATTGCTTTTCGTGAAAGAAGAAAGTATTCTTTTCTTTTAATCTTTCGGGTTCTATGAGTGAAATAGACTATGCATTGAAAACGGTTTTCGAAGGAAAGGCGCTTGTAATTTGTCAGTCTTCACTGCGTAATTTTAAAATATGCAGAGTCAATTTCACGTCATTTTCGATGATCCGGGTATCACAAATCTTTCTTGCCTTGACGCGGAAAACTTCGAAAATAACACATGTCTAAAGACACGGGGTTGGAAAACCAAGCAAAGTTTACTTTTTTAAACATGAGTCATGCGAGGTTCCAATTTGATTGTGTCACATAACATTCTGCCTGTCACGCATTGAACATTTGCAAGTCTATTCATGCCCAGTGAATGAAAACTCTTTTATAGCTCTATGAACTAATAAGTGGAATAATTTCTTCGTAATATTTTTTCTGAAGAACCGAGAGTGAGCTGGCGGCGTGAAGTCTTTGCGATATAAATGACTGTTTCCCGACGTGAAATTATTACTTCACAGGATTCTGTACCTTTGTTGACATGTGGTAAACAAATAATTTCTGAATCGAGCCGTGAACATTCAGAACCGAGTGTTGATATTAAATCACGAAACAGAACCGATTAAAAAAAAAACATTACTTTGAATCAGATAAAAACCATTCTGAACCGAGCGACATCAAAACAATAATAAGCCGGACAGTGTGCGTGACCGGCGCTTGCGTTTTATTTTATTGCATCGATCATACATTACGGTAAATTGCTAACTTTACTTTGGGGGAAAAGAGAAGCGTAGAACACACAGTTGTTGAAAATATTCGTATGTAATAAGTATTTGTTTGCTAGTGTAGTTTTAAAGATCGGTGTTAACGTTCCACAAATAACTAAACTCTAGTTGAAATCCTCGGGCCTTTCAAACTGAAGGAACACCGGAAATAGATAAGACCAAGAGATAAGAACTGGCATTTCTGGTTTTAATATTTTGAGCAAATTTCAGCTAGTTTTTGAAGATGTTTGTCTTGATTGATCAACTTATACCTTGTTAGGAATCCTGACCTCATCGGTATCTTGCACAAATAAAATCATAACACAACTTGCCCAGCTATAAATGTACAGTTGAACCTCTCCTTACGGACACCTCTCTAATACGTACACCTCTCTATTACAGACAGTTTTCTTGGGCCCGGCATAATGCCCATATATTCTCTATAAAGAAAACCTCTATAATACGGCCCCTCTCTAATACGGACAACGGACACTAAATATCGGCCCCAGAGAGCAAATTCATACAAATTTAACCTCCTTATGTGCTCCAAGCACGAAGAGGATTAAGTAAGTAAGTAAATATTACGGACACTCCAGTGATAATAGTTCTTATTCAATACAATTTCTTTGTGGTTACAGATCAAAGTTAATCAAGTGTCCCATTGCCCATAAAATAAAAGTAGCATTTGTTTTCAATCAGTTTATCGACATGCTATTGCCATTTGGTCCCATTTATCATGGAGATTTCTTATCGTCAGTAGAGCATTTCAAGTGACGTCATATTCATGACCTCTATAATATGGATACCTCTCTAATACGGACACTTTGCTCCGTCCCTTCGGTGTCCGTATCAGAGAGGTTCAACTGTATTGTTTAGGCACCAAATTTATAATCTCAAATGAACAGATTGCGAAAAAAAAATCGACATCGACATGCTGAGTGGCTGCTAAAAGCGTGAACGGACACTGAACTATAGCTTTAGCCCCAAAATGTATTTTTAATGTTCGTTTTTTTCCTTGTTGCAACATTCAAACGTCTTATAAAATGATGTATTTTACGCACTGATTACAATCTCGTGGAAAATAAACAAACAGAAGACGAAACCTTTCATGCGTGTGTTCGCTGACTTTTTTTTTGCTAGGTTTAAGTTTTAAATTACTTTTTGTGAAAGAAGAAAGTAATATTTTCTTTAAATCTTTCGGGTTTCCTGGGCCTTTAAGGCGGGATTCTACCTGAATGCCATTTTTCCGCCACTTAACATGGGTTTAATGGAAATATCTCGTTCGCGTTTCAAGCAATCCAAAAACTCTCCACTCATTCCATGAATCTATGTTTTGTAAATTTTTGGGTGATTTTTGGGTATTTTGGGGAGGAAATAGTTTTTTCTCAAAGGAGTTGTAAAATTTAGGGAATAAGAAATATTGAAGATTTAATGTAGTTTTAAAATTAGAATTTGAAGTTAAAAATTAGTGGATTGACACAACAGACAGTTGATAACCACGCAAGAGCACCCGCGTGGGTATCAACTGTCTGTTGGTGTTCCAAATCAGGTAGAATCCCCCCTTAACCCCCCACCTCTCTGGAACAATTCCCTCCGTGAAGGGGGTATGATTATTTGCTGGAACCACACATTCAGGGTTTGTACTCTCACCACCACTTTTGGTTGGGATGGAATGTTAAGCCCTGGTCAAACGGCGCATGATAGTCGATGATAGTTTTACTCACCTATAAACTACCATCGACTATCATGAGCTATCATGCGCCGCGTGGTCAAATGGGAAAAACTATCATCGACTATCATGGAGAATTTGAACATGTTCAAAGTGAATGATAGTCGATGCTGGTGCATGATAGTTTGTGGTCAAACGGGAGCGCGAGCTTCACTATCATGGACATCGACTATCATGTGCCGTTTGACCAGGGCTTTCGGGCAGACGTCACTCTGTGCTGCCCTTTGGGACTCTGAGTTTAAGAAAACGCGAATATTTTCATAAAACGAAGATAAATTTTTTTCTAATTACGTTCAATAAGTTCCAAGACTTCAAGGTTTACTGTGAGCAAGTTTCCACAAAAACGGCAGCACAGAAATTGCTACACAGTTCACTGCTTAATTTTCACTTCAAAATGATATGCTTGTGTATTTCTTCAGCTGTTGCAAGAACGCTAAAATAATTATTATATCGTACCTATCATTGGAAAGCTTAATGTTATCTAAAACTTTGCTGAATAATCGGAAAAGATCGGAAACTCCAAGGAAAAGCTATAAGCGAATGAAGAACAAGATGTTTATGTGCGTAATTTGTGAATTTAAAGATATTCAAGTTTGTTCGACTTTTGAAAAAACTACCGATTTGTTTTCGCTTATTTCTAAGTATGATAAAATACAGCATATATACAAACGGCCTAACCTTGTTTCAGGCGTGTAGCGTCGATGAAGCTCGGAGAATTTGGCTCGTCAATTTAGCTGCTTCATGTCTTCCATTTTACAAATGCTAGGAAAACCCCTTGTGTTCCGTAAATTATTCAAACTTGCCGCGTTCTGGAATTTATTTTTCATTTGGGAATTACGGATCATCGAAAATTTCCTTGGAATGTCATTGATCGTTCATTATCATTTAAATTTTCGATGATCCGTAAAATTCCCAAGTGCAAAATAAATCCCACAACGCGGCAAATTTGAATAATTTACGGAAGACGAGGGGTTTTCAAAGCATTGGTAAAATGGAGGACATGAAGTAACTAACTTGACGACTTAATTCGCCGAGCTTCGTCGAGGCTACACGCCCAAAACTAGGCGAGGTCGTTTCTATATATGCTGGATTTTATCATACTAACAATTACGGAAAACAAATCGGTAGTTTTTTCACAAATCGAACAAACGTGAATATTTTGAAATTCACAAATTACGCACTATAAACATCTTGTTCTTCATTTGCTTATAACTTTTACTGGGAATTTCCGATCTTTTCCGATTATTCAGCAAAGGTTTAGGTGGTATCAAGCTTTCTAACAATAGGTGCGATCTTAGCATTATTGAAGCGTTCTTGCAACAGATGAAGCAAATACACGAGCATATTATTTTGAAGCTAAAATTCAGCAGTGAACTCTGCAGCAATTTCTATGCAGCCGATTTTGTGGAAACTTGCTCACGGTAAACATTGAAGTCTTGGAACTTATTGAACGTAGTTAGAAAAAAATCTATCTTTGTTTTATGAAAATATTCGCGATTTCGTAAAAAACAAGGTTTTCTAATAGCGCTTGTATCTCTAAATCTTAAATTTCGTTTGCCCTAAAATTAAAAGCCTTCTAAAATTTAAAGATTCCTTATTTTGAATACCAAAAATTAGAGAAATCGGTTGACGCTTTCCTGCCGAAAAGTAGTTTTAAAAAAGGGAACCTCCGCTCCAATAAATAACCGCGGGCCACCTTAAGAACGTTCGCGCCCATTGCTAGTGCGCATCCTTACTGCGCACGCTATTCATGCCGTACGCGCGCGCCACGTCATGCATCCAGTGCGCGCGCTGAGAATGGACCTGTAGACTACTGGACAAATATAGAGCTGGAGGCCGCTTCAATAACTTGGCGAGGATTTTACTCTCTTGGATGCACGGTGACCCCTGCTTTTCTTTTCATAGATCACTTCCTTTACTGATTCTCTCCATTTTGATATAAAAAAAAAACAAATTCTGAACGTGAGAAGTTTTGATTATTTCGCTTTTTCTACTCATTTTCGATCAAATTGTTCTATGAATGCGGGTGTGCATGACTTACAAGTATCCTTCTGTAAGGCTAATTTTACCTAAAGGAATGACATCAGCTGCAAAAATTTACTTAATAGGCCTATTTGCGTTGAAATCAACACATCGATCTTATCTAGAGTTCTCCATTTTACTTATTTTTTTGCTGATAGCATTGAAGCTGATATCGCTTCACATGACCAAAGCTTCTAGAAACACTACGGTCTTCAATGCGCTTTATCTCCGAAACGAGCACGGTGACCCCCTAATTTTTTTGCCTTTCTGACATGAGTTGGTCATTATCTAACTGCAGCAAAAGTTATAAACAAATCTGAACGTGGGAAGAATTGGGCGCGAACGTCCTTAAATAACTTTTTCACTATCTCTTTTATACTATTTAGATCCTGATGTTTTTTTTAACATTCGTAATATTCCATAATTTGTAATCTTATTTTTATTAGAATCAAATATCTTAATTGTTTTTCTTGCAATGTGCCTTTGGATGCTAAGGATACTGGCGCTCTATAAATATTTTATTATTATTTTAATTAATGATTTTAATTAATTCACAGTAAGATAGCAATTCTTGGTTTCTGATTGGATAGTATGCGCGCACGAAAGAATGTGAATTAAGTAAAGGTGGTCACACTTTTGGGCTCCTTGCTGTAAGTTGACTTGTAACTTCCAGTATAGAACACCATCTGCGATATACTGTTACCTGTAGCTGGAGCAATTGCTGGTGACGACATTGCAGATCTACCGATCATATGGGAACCAAGGTTTACATCTCAATCAATTTCTTTTTTCCTTTTTTTCAGCGAGAGTTGCGCAAAATTAAAGAAAAGTTACTCTGGGTTAGTATTCTTGAAGGGTGTTTCTAATGGCGCTAGATTATGCTATGTTAGGCTAACCTGTGGAAAACAAACATGAAGTGAAACCTCTAAAGATGCATGTGAGTGAGTGTCGATAAGGTGAAGCTGCACTCCAGCCAAAGTGGTCCGTAGCTTATCCCAGATTGAACTTTCAGTAACATGGAGCGGCTAGCAGTATTGCTACTCTCCCTGGCCGTGGGATGCTAGTCCATCGCAGATTATCCCAATGACCCCGGTTAGCGCTTGAACATGGACTGCTCTATCCGGATTCCAACGCGCTATAGGCTACTGCATTTCCCATGGAGTGTGGATGGCAAATATCAGCTTATTAGTTGTGTTCTATTCCTTTCTTAATCTTTAGGCACCAAATCTTCCGAAGGAATTAAACAAATTTAAGAACTTCATGAAGAATTCATACAAGACCACAGATGACGCAGTAAGTTGTTCTAATTGCTCTTTTAGTAGTGATCAACATTGAAATTATTTTTATAATATCAATTCATTTTCAAACAGGAAGGTGAAAAGAATCAAGCAAATCATCAACTGGGGGCGAGTTCTGATGCAACCATCATTACGACGACTCTACCTCTACTATTAGTACTTTTTTTTTCCACTCTGGGGATCATTTGCGGTCCAATTTGGGGATCATTTGCGGTCGGGGATCATTTGCGGTCGGGGATCATTTGCGGTCGCGGGATCATTTGCGGTCGCGGGATCATTTGCGGAGCTGTACAGTACTCGTAACCGTATGGTATTGAAAAAGAGCTCTACTCTTGAGAGCGTTTTCAAAACTTTACCGTTTCCCATCATCGTCGTGTAACCGTAAAGAAAATGATGCGTTTACAAATCGAAGCTTGTAAACGGGGCCTAAAACAACATTTGAACTTGTGTTGGCAGACCTGGTCAATTTAATTGCGCTTCAGACGTGTTTGAAATTTCACAATTTTTATTAGTACACGATCGAAACTGGTTTCTCCTTGAGATAAATATTTGTGAATTCTTTAAAGTGCAGTCCTTTACCAAACAAAAAGGAAAAAATAAATTTTGGGTCCCCAGGGGGTACTCAGGTATAATAGTGACAGGGAGGCTCGAATGAGGACAAATTGTTAGACCCCCAAAAAGTCCTGTCAGGCTAAAACCAGACCCCCCAAAAGTCCAACGGCCCAGAACGTAACCCAAAAAAGTCCTCTTTTTCTCTGCATTAAAAAAATAATAATTACATGATCTCTTATGAATAAACCTCTAAAACAGGAAGTATACTTGTCATTTGCATGTAGTTTACGTTTGTAAATGAAATTGACATAAAAATGAGAACCCTGGGTTACGCTTTTTTCAACTCCCAAAAGTCCTTACCAAAATCTTCCACCCAAAAAAGTCACCACAAAATTTCTAACCCCCCAAAAGTCCTCAGATCGCAAATTTCAAACCCCAAAAAGGTCTTTGAGTCTCCCCGTCACTATTATACCTGAGTACCCCCCCCCCCCCCTCCCCTGGGCTTGGGTCCTTGCGTAGCAATGTCCCTTAATCTACAAACTTTTTGTCTTTGTAGGTTATAGCAACACTCTGGGAATGGCTGGAGGAAAACAAGTAACACGGATACCTTCAACCGTGATATGTTGTACCTTCACAATAAAGATGTTTTCTATTTATTTATTTACTTCCCATGTATTTCTATGTTCTATTTTTAGTATAGTTTCTTTTAGATCTCCTAGTATTAGCTTGTTCTAGTTGGGAGTAAATAAATCCAAGCAATCCAAGTACACTTTTGGGATGCTTTGTGGGTTGTCGTCTGCGATAAGAAGCTAAACTTTAATATTCTATAAATTAACCCTTGGACGTACAGTCATACCCCCATGACCGTAAAAGGTGGGTTTTCATTATTATAAGACACATCGAAAGCATTGTGCCACTAGTAGATAGCCTTGAGCTTGCTCTACAAGATAAGATAGTTATTTGCTGGTTAATTATGACATCAAACGAACGTCAAATGACGTCATTTCATCCGCCATCTTGGATTTAAAAAACTTGCGCTCTATTTTACTCAGCGCCTACGCAGGCTATCTTGGATTTCGCTATTCCCGCTAGACGTCAAATAAAAACAAAAAGCGATACAAAATTATTCAAAAAAATAATAGGATATTAAAATGTACCGATATTAAGAAAACTTGAAAAAAAGTTGAGTTGAAAAAAAAATATTAAGAAAGCACTGGGAGCAGAGGATCGCTAAATTGGACTTTTGCGAGTTTCGATCTATATGCTTTACACGCGGTGTATTGCGTTACAGTACTGTGTTATTCAATCTTGTTGTTTTCGCTTTTTTGTCCCAGCGTGTAATCGCTTTCCGGTTCACGACCGGCTTTCCGAGCGAGTCTGCGGTTACCCTAAGGAATTCCCGCTGGGACGAAAACAAGATCGAATAACGCAATAACGCAATACGGTAGTATCGAAAACGAAGCACTCGAAAACGAAGACCGAAGCACGAAGCACCCTGAAGTCGAAAACGAAGCATCCTGAACTCGAAAACGAAGCACCCTGAACTCGAAAACGAAGCACCCTAAACTCGAAAACGAAGCACCCGAACTCGAAAACGAAGCACCCTGAACTCGAAAACGAAGCACCCTTACCCGGTTACTCCAGTGGTGTATTTAAAATCGGTCACCAAAACACGAACACTGAATAATTTGTAATTATACTGTATCTTAAAAAGAACGACCTGCAACCCACAGTAACAAAAAATTCAGACAGCTTACTTGTATAAATGGCGAACCGTAGTCCTTGCAGCTATATATTCTTTGGGTAGTCACGCAACGCTTTTATCCGGTATCGAGACGGATGCGTGCGACATGACAAGAGCCTCTCTATGGGTATTTCCGAAGAAATCGAAGATGCGACGATCACCGCAAAAAACAACGAAGATCTCAAGAGTGTAGCGAAGATTTAAAAATTCGCGTGGTCAGAAAGATTATCTGTCATCTCTGCTCGATCGTCCTTAATCTGAGTGTCTCTAAATTTTTGGAATTGCATGGCGAGATCAACAATAACTTGCCACAAAGACATTTCAAGACTGAAAATGACAAAAATGTATCCATGATACAATCATCAAGCGGGCGGAAAACGAAGATTTGCTTTAAAAAAATCGAAGATTTGCAAAACAAATTGCGAGGAAATCGTAGTCTGAAGTTACCCATAGAGTCTCTGGTCTCTGGGACGAGGTAGTTTACCGACTTCGAATTTAAATCCCACTGGAGTAACCGGGTAAGGGTGCTTCGTTTTCGAGTTCGGGTGCTTCGTTTTCGAGTTCAGGGTGCTTCGTTTTCGAGTTCAGGGTGCTTCGTTTTCGAGTTCAGGTGCTTCGTTTTCGACTTCAGGGTGCTTCGTGCTTCGGTCTTCGTTTTCGAGTGCTTCGTTTTCGATACTACCAACGCAATACACCGCTTGTATTAAAAGCAAACATATCGAAACTCGCAAACGTCATGTATAAAGCATATAGATCGAAACTCGCAATAGTCAAATTTAGCTCCTCTGCTCCCTGTGTAATGTGGAGCGTTGACAGAAAGGAGAGAAGAATTTAATTGTCTTAGTGAACAGGCATCATCCGGCAATCAAATTCACGGCTGACATTCCAAAATTCCAAATTCCGGCGGCGAAAGGTTCAACGAACAAGAATGGCGCATTTGTACAGCTCCGCTGAGGCTGAGGTTGAACCAAGACCGAATGTTCTTATTTTTTTGGCGATTTCAGCCGGAAACGTTCTTAATTAACATGTTCTAAGTTGGTGTAGAATTTCACAAAAAAGATTTGAACGTGACCTTGAAAAGGTATTTACATTTTATGTGACATAAATTCATGTTGTTACTATAAAAAATGTGCATTCAAGTATTTTGAGCTGATTTGAACTGCTTATTCACTGAGATATTTGAAATGTTACATTTTTTAATTTTTTGAAAGGATACTGGAATATTGTATTCAGAGCTCGATGCAAGAAACAAGTGAATAAAAATGTTCTTAGCTAAGTCTCAAACTGGCTATGTTCTTAGCATGTTCTTAAAATTTTGGTCAATCTCAGCCTCAACGTTCTTATAAAAAAGGTTCTTATATATATAAAAAAAGAGTGTATACCATTATAGCGTTAAACAGGGACACCAAACTTCCTCAATTACTTTTTGTATTAACTGAATTTGCTCAGATATTTTGTAACTTTTTCTAAGTTGTTCTAGGGCACTTGACTATAGTGGTATACAAGGTGTTTTAAAGTTTCCAAATTGTTAGAAAATGGAACTTAAAATTTTAAGTTGAAATTTAGTGCCGGAATGTTTCAATTACATTATTCAATATTATTAGAAGATAATTTATAACATAAATTGTAACATGTGGCTTTGCTTCTGTTTATAATAATTAACTATGTACACATAACTTTGTTCGGGCGAACTTTCCTTACACAAAATACTTGACAATGTAAGATAAATGAATATTCCAGTAATATTATTTAGTGTAAGAGGTTTTCAATGATTCAACTTTTAAAACATAATCTACTTGTTTTGTTCCTGTTTGTAATAATTTCTTGAATAACAAAATAAATACATGTGCTAACCTAAAAGTGTACCTATGACGTTTCATCCTGTCTTTTTTTTTTCAACATTTGGGAATACATATTACCATAATACATACATTGCATCTCCACTGATTTTTATGGGTACTGCGCTTGCGCAAGTGCCCATTATTGTCGTCGTCGAAGCATTCTTAACATTCCTTCGTAAGACTTTTTTGTTCGTAAGACTTTTTTGTAACAATTCTTTGAATAACTGAACATGATATGGCATTGTTCGATTGTTTCGCTTCATTGACAGTGGTGTCAAGTGCAATGCTTAAAAAGAAGATTGGCATCTTTAGTGAGCTATATGGAGAGAAATTGCGTTGCAAAATAAATATGAAAGACACGTTTGTTTTTAAATGTTTTTATTTACGTAGGTGTATTTCTTTGACAACTGCACGAACAGGGTCGCGTTTGATTGAGTCACATTGTTGAAGCTTTTGTTGAGTAACCGCCGGTCTTTTAGAGTCCTTCGTACAATTCATTTGTTTGATTAGGGCCCGGCCGCACTAGGCGAATTTTTGTTTGTTTTGCAAAAATATGTCATCAGTTCCGTTTCACAAGTGCGAACGGCGATTTTTTTCCTACCAAAATTTTGTCAAGCCTTACCAAACTTCAAAGGCGCCGTCATCCTGCCCCAGAGCAGGACAAAATTTTGTCAAGCGTCAAAACTGACAGATTCGTCAATTCACACACATTAATCTCAAGGTTACAGCGATGATTATTCGCTTGCCTCGGTCCGTACAACTTGTACCGGTCCAAAATTTTACCTGCTAGCAGCACCTATACTGATGTTTGAGTAGCACAATTTGCTTTACAAGCAGTGAACAGTGCACGTCCGATCGGGTACAAGTTTGCGCTAAAAAGTGACAGTGACAGTCGGGAAAAGCGGCAAGAAACATGCAAGTCGTTTAAAATTTCAGTCCGAGAAGAAGAAATATCTAGTTAATCAGTTTGTGTATCATACCACGAAGGCAGGAGAGTAAAAACTTTAGAAAGTACTGGTTTTAAAAGATTGTCGAGGAGTTGAATGCAAAATTTCACAGCAACAACAGAGGTTTTCGGTTTCTACGTGATTGATATGTTGTGGTTCGCCGCAGCGGCTCGTTGGTCACTGATGTTCTTACCACATTTTGACGTCTTCTGTGATCTATTACTGAACAGACCCACGGCAACATGGAATCTATTTGTTTTATATAATTTTGGAGATATTCGCTTCGGATTTTCACTTGAATGTACGCTAAATAAGCCGATAAAAATTATGTCAACAAACATCGAGTTTAGGCCACAGTGTTTTCATGCACTCAAATAAAACTTTGTGAAAACTAAACGGCTTAAAATAAACTACAGCTCAACTCAGCAAATGTTTCGAAAAGCAAATATTTAGAGACTAACCTCTATTCCGTCCTGATATGAGGAAAAACAATCTGAATTATTCCAGTCCAAATCCCGTTGCAAGTCGCTTATAAACGGCGAACGATAAGCTTAATCCCGCTAAATTTATCGGATTCTGTTCACAAATTATGAGCTAAAGGACCACCATATTTTCCTCCAAGTTCTAGCCAAGCTTGAACAGCCGATTTAAAATTCGTATCAATTGAACAACATTGAATTTCCTACGGAATATTTCCAGTTTGACGAAAATATTTCTCTGTTTTGAGCGAAGGATTTGTTGGAGCAGGCAGGGCGCCCGCGCGTTTTCCCGCTTCGTGACGTCATTCGTGCGTCTGTACTCTAATAGATAACAGTTCTAAACCAATCACGGCGCGAGTTTTACACAGTGAATTATATAATTATTTTTAGATTCTGTTATGTCAGCGCGAATGCTGCTGTGTAAACAAAGATATTACAGTATGACGACAATCAGAAGAGTATGAGTGATGAGTGATTTGAGAATTTTGTTATGTCAGCATGAATGCTGCGAATGCTGTTGTGACAAAGATCAAAGCCGCGTGCTGGATTGCAGAAAATTAATTCACCGCGCTTTCGGGAGTCTGACGTTGGACATCGTGACAAAATGATATTAGAAAATGGATTTTAGATCTACTATTGTTAAGTGTGTTAAATTTTTTTCGAAACGAGGAATGATTTTAATATGAAAATATCTTCTAAAATTAAAGACGAACTTATCTGCTTGGTTTGTAGACGAAAGATAAGATCATCTCATTTGAGCACAGTTTCCGTTGTTTAAGAAAACAGTGGGTGATTGTATTCAAATTAGCTTGGGTTTTAAGTCTTGTTAGATGTACTGATCAAAATGACATGAAGGTAAATAAACTGAACAGAGTTTGTTGTCCGCAACTGACAAGTCGGCGAGCTAGTTTACGAGAGCAGAGTGTTGCTAAAAGTGACCTAATAAATTTGTTACGTTAAACGTGAATCGTGCAGTGTACTGTAATTACCCAGTTCATTTAGCTAGGATATGAGCAGAGTCAAGATGAGAACTGTTCTTTGATGGATTCTTGTGTAATAATTCGTCGTCTATTTATAATATGTCAATAATTTCGCGGCGTGTAATTGGTCGGGTTATTACACAATTACAGAGATAAAGGCAAATAGCTTTGACAGTTTGCAGGGGGTTTTTTGGCAGGTTTTTTTTTTCAGTTTCGTGAAGTCAAATCCCTTTGTTTTGACTGTGATTGAAACGCCTCGTATGTGCAGTGGAACCCGGATAAGACGGACACGAACAATTGTCCGTATTAAGCAACGTCTAATGACTGCAGTAAAAGACCAAGGAAGTGAAACTTTTGTGTTACGCCTGCCACGCAGCACAGTGAGCAAGACAGTTGTCAAACATGTCATGACAATATACAGTGCACAGTAAGCGAGGTTAACTTTGTATGAGAGCGGAAAAGTGACCGTTGTAATGTAAGATAAAATATATGAGCTTTTCGTCGGGACAAACAAAACTGTCCGTAATAAGTGCGAAAGGGGAGGGGATAGCCTGCGTGCAGATGTCTCCTTTTCCTTGCGCGTACTAACTTTCGAGTGCCTCCCGAGTTTGTAGGGGGGTACCGCCGGGAAATTTTTGATACAGTCGAACCTCTACTAACGGCCACCTCTCCACAACGGCCACATCTCCACAACGGCCACTTTCTTTTGTCCCGGCGGACAGTCCATACATTCACTCTTGTTTTAACCTCTCTACAACGGCCACCTCTCCACAACGGCAACGGCCATTAAAACCCTATCTTTTTTGGCGTACAGTAATAAAAGGTCACGCAACTTCATCTGTACCACGCATCGTCGGGCAATACAGTATCTTATATTGCGGCACGTGTTTAGCCACTGATGGAAGAATCACACAATACTAGAAAGTACAAGGCCCCCATTTTTTTCTATTTTCCATTTTTTTTACGCTTTTACAGTACTGTATTTTTATTTCAGTCGTAAATCGAGTACAGCTGATAAGGCTCTGTGTTTAAATTGCATTGCGAAATTGAAAAAAAAAAATGCCTGGTGGCACAGTAAGTCACATTAAAATAGAACCTCGCAGCCACTCACTCAAGCAAACAACCCTTGACAACTTAATTTCACGAAAGAGAAAGTAAACGATGTACAAACTGATGTACTCACTGTACTTTACTAGCTTTGTTTTGTTAACATTCCTGTTCTGAACATCATTTTGGTTTCTGTTTTATTGATACATTTTGATTGTGTTACGTATTCATATGCTATAATAAGCATTTTTAAATAAAAATGTTGTCCCCCCCAAAAAAACAAATGGTGTCATATTACACCCCTACCTCCCCATAACGGCCACCTCTCTACAACGGCCACTTACCTCTGTCCCCAAGGTGGCCGTTGTGGAGAGGTTCGACTGTATTTCGCATTTCGTGCGTTTTGATATGAAACCAGGCAGCAAAAAGCAAACGTATAAACATAAAAATTTCTTGCACTTTTTAAATTCAAAATGGATTAATGACAAACAATTGCAAGAAACTTTATGTGACATGTAATTTACAATTTACGGACAAATGTATCTATCGATTGACAGGATTTTGCTGCGGCCTTTCTATTTCGCTCTTCTGTGACCTCTGGCTCTGTTCGGTCCATTTTATCCAATATTGACACACATGCTGAGCCCTTTTGCAGTTCATTATTGGGGTACCCAGTCTTCTCTCATTTTGATAGAGCCTGGGGATTAAAATTCCGTATGAGGGTTTTAGGTCGAATTTATCGTTAACGTTAAATTCAGCTTATAGAATCTCAAGATCTGGTCCAAAATTTAATATGTCACCCAGCAAATCTACAAATGGCGGACCTTCGATGTTATCTTCGTTGATTCAGGCTTCATTTCCAGACTACACCAGTTAGCGAATTAGAGCTTTTCATTCACTTTATTTTCAGCCATCGGTCCACGGACGCACCTGTCGCATCCCTCGCCCTACGGGCCTGATTATTTTAGTGTGGTTAGCCAAAGCAAGAGATGTTGCCTTAGGGCTAGGGTTATCAAATGCAATACACCAAAGAAAAAAATAACAAAACCAACAAAGTTGCTGCACTATCCTCAACGGCGACAACTCGGAGAACGAAGTCTTGACCTATATTATCAATTGAGAGGTCTGGTGAGAGTTAACGAAAGCCATTGGCGTGGAAATGTTTATATCTAGTATGTCTAGTATACATGTTATAAAGGGATGATGTGGATTCATGACTGCTGGGTAGAGAAAAATATAACTTACTGATTGAAATCGTGAGAGTCCCTAACCCATTTCGTTTTAATCGGCTCATGGGCTACATGTATGCGCATTCTCTGAGTAAAAAATGCAGTAGCCATGAGCACGCCTCGCGGGCCTATTTTTAATATTGCAATAAAAAGACCCAAAACCCTCTCAAAATAGTTAGCAGTCAAAACACATCTAACTGAATAAGGGGAAAACTCCTATATGTATCTCCAATGGGCAGCAGGCACCCAAGGATACTTCCGTTGTTTTGACCTCTTCCCTTAAAATATTGCAGTAGACACATGTACGCATTGCGTGCCTATTTTTTTCATGCATTGATGCAGATTAATTTTAGTAAAAAAATAAATTCAAAATCATTGAACTAACGCGAGATATCAGTAAAGCTAGAAAAAAACTACAAAATAATACAATTTTAAACGCAAAACAGTCGACTTGCGTGAGATATTTAACAATTATTCCATGAGCCCGCGTTGGATATGAGAGGATAAATAGCCAACGAGCGCGTAGCGCGAGTTGGCTATAATCCTCTCATATCCAACAAGGGGCAAATGGAATAATTGTTTTATTAAAAACTTCACTAAACTAAACTTCGGTATTACTTTATCAATATCGACTGAGTGAATTTTCAGTTCAATCTAAATGAAGTATGATTTGTATGAAAACGGCGGCAAAAGGCTGGCGCGGTCTGCCAGTTCAGTTAGCACAGTGAATGAAAAGAGAGCAAAACAGAATGTTAACCTTCGCTCTGTCTTCTAAAGTTTCGTATATTCTGGGAAATTGTGCAAATGGATTAGCTTAAAATGGAAGATCAGAAATAATTGTGGAGCTGAACTTTATATTCATTTTACAAGTTGAATGGACAGCTGAACGGGTTGTTTACGGCGAGCAAATCGTGCACGACTACAGAATCAATTGTGTTGAAACCAGCGAAACTGAGCAAGTTAAAATCATGTTCACTGAAGTAAAAAGCAAAGGAAAGCGTCAATATCTACATAGATGGAGAGAAAAAGAGTGATCTTCGAAGAGAGTGATCTTTGATTGTACCTGACCATCACTACACGAACGCTTGACGAACTGTCGTATGCTTCTTCTCCGATATTAAGATTGTGCTGATTTTAAAAGCTTAGGCCAGTTGGAATTGACAAGCCTCTTCGAAACACAAGGTAACAATACTGAATAGGCTAAGCTTAAACTTAAGAACGAATGTCGCTAAGGATGGAGCCAAATTGGAAATGGTCAAAATAAAGTTTCCTTCATACTTTGTGTGTAGTTAGGCCTTGGGGTGGAAACATTCGTGATGATATTTGTTTCACTTCCTGCACTAACCTAGACTTGGGATCAGGGGGGAAGTTCATGCCCAAAAATGTATTTTTTGAGGTATTTTTAACCCTGAAAACTGAGATTTTGTTAACTAATTATCTCAAAATGCAAAAGACTGGTTAAAATTCTGCTGACATCCTGGTATAATATCATCCATCCGCTCCACAAAACTGGCACCGGATTTTCAGTTTTGCCCCCTGGCCCCCTGTCCTTTGTAAGGGGGGGAACCGCCTTTTTAAAAAACTGAAAATGAGACATCTTTGGCTAAAATAAAATCAAACTGGTATTCATATTTTGATCAAATTTGAAGTTGCAAATGAATATTTCGTCCTTTGTGAATCTTTTGGTACTGAAAAGTCCGCGGGCACTTAATTATTTTTTGCAGAACAAACAATTTACAATTCATACCCACAACAAAATGTTAATTTTCGTCATTTTCAATGCCACTTTCTGGGGCTTAAACAATGCTATTTGTAGCAACTTACCACTACACTGTTTCTCTATCATCGATAATTTGAAAATATTTCACTTTTACAGCTTACATGTAAGCAACTTCAGAAATAAAAAATGTTTTGAATAGCACATCCACAGGTGAAACTGTTAATTTATGCAAATAATAACACTCAAGTTTCCGGCCAAAAAATATAAAACTGAGTTGTGTAGTAAATTAAACCACACAAATAAAACTTATAATAAACAATTGATGTTTTGCATACCATTTATTAAGTAGTAACTTCAAGAACCATCTCAGGGGCAACGAGGAATCACGCCGAATATTATAATTCGTCGGTGCTTTCGTAGTCTCCTACGCAGCCGTTATTTGTGTCGTCACGCAATGCTTCTCCCCACTAACGGCTGCTCAAACCTGGACCACATGCCTTTCCTTTTGTTTTGACCGCAGTAACTTTGACACCTATCGGCAAAAACGTGACTGTTACCGTTTGCCGAAAACTTGCTAGATCGATCCAATTCTTGAACTAGGATGTCTGTTGTAATTATAATGAAGTTTTCTCGACATAATTCTTTCATATCATACATTTTTCTTCAGTAAAACCGTGTTTTATTTTGATGTCTGGTGTGCGTCAAATTCAAAAGGCGGCATACTAGCGTGCGTTTGACGTTTCCGACGCTTGAATTTTGGCGCGAACGAGTTCCGAAAATGGCACTGCAACTGTGATTGGCTTAAATCTGCAAAGGCATGTGGTCCAGGTTTGAGCAGCCGTTAGTGGGGAGAAGCGTTTCGTGACGACACAAATAACGGCTGCGTAGGAGACTAGTGCTTTCGTTATGTGCCACCGTGTTGAAACTATAGTTCTCATCCGTCGGAACAGCCCCAAATGGTTTCCTTTTCACTGGAAATATTATCTGGAATTGGCTGCAGCTGCTAACTATCCACAAAATATTACAAACAGATTCACGATGGCGGATGCTCCACCGATATGATCGTTGCTGTCGCCGCCATGTTGGATCATTTCTTGTCAGGCCGTGATGAATGCTTTAAAGGCAACCTCCTTGTTCTTTTAGAAATGTCCGATCTCTTGAGCTCCACAATTCTCAGCTACAAATCCTGAGTTATAAATTCTTACTGAGCTATATAAATCCTTTTGAATTGTAAACTCCAAGCCGGGACAGTTTAATTTGGTATGTTTATATTTTATGGTGTCCGCTGACCGAAAAAGATAAACATACAATCGTCCCGGCGACCCGTCCCGGCTTATTTAGAGTTTACAACCAAACAGTGATACTTCAAAAGGATTTATATAGCTCAGTAAGAATTTATAACTCAGTATTTGTAGCTGAGAATTGTGAAGCTCAAGAGATCGGACATTTCTAAAAGAACAAGGAGGTTGCCTTTTCAAGCATTCATAAAAAAAGCATTCATCACGGCCTGACAAGAAGTGATGCAACATGGCGGCGACAGCATCGATCGGTGGAGCTTGTAATATTTTGTGAGTAGTTAGCGCTGCAGCCAATTCCAGATAATATTTCCAGTGAATAGGAAACCATTTGGGGCTGTTCCGACGAATGAGAACTATAGTTTCAACACGGTGGCACATAACGAAAGCACCGACGAATTATAATATTCGGCGTGATTCCTCGTTGCCTCTGAGATCAGTGGTTCTTCAAGTTACTACTTAATAAATGGTATGCAAAACATCAATTGTTTATTATAAGTTTTATTTGTGTGGTTTAATTTACTACACAACTCAGTTTTATATTTTTTTGGCCGGAAACTTGAGTGTTATTATTTGCATAAATTAACAGTTTCACCTGTGGATGTGCTATTCAAAACATTTTTTATTTCTGAAGTTGCTTACATGTAAGCTGTAAAAGTGAAATATTTTCAAATTATCGATGATAGAGAAACAGTGTAGTGGTAAGTTGCTACAAATAGCATTATTTACCTTCCAGAAAGTGGGCATTGAAAATGACGGAAAATTAACATTTTGTCGTGGGTATGAATTGTAAATTGTTTGTTCTGCAAAAAATAATTAAGTGCCCGCGGACTTTTCAGTACCAAAAGATTCACAAAGGACGAAATATTCATTTGCAACTTCAAATTTGATCAAAATATGAATACCAGTTTGATTTTATTTTAGCCAAAGATGTCTCATTTTCAGTTTTTTAAAAAGGCGGTTCCCCCCCTTACAAAGGACAGGGGGCCAGGGGGCCCCCAGGGGGCAAACTGACAATCCGGTGCCAGTTTTGTGGAGCGGAAGGATGATATTATACCAGGATGTCAGCAGAATTTTAACCAGTCTTTTGCATTTTGAGATAATTAGTTAACAAAATCTCAGTTTTCAGGGTTAAAAATACCTCAAAAAATACATTTTTGGGCATGAACTTCCCCCCCTGATCCCAAGTCTAGGTTAGTGCAGGAAGTGAAACAAATATCATCATGAATGTTTCCACCCCAAGGACTAACTACACACAAAGTATGAAGGAAACTTTATTTTGACCATTTCCAATTTGGCTCCATCCTTAGCGACATTCGTTCTTAAGTTGTAAACAGGTTTTCATTCATTTTGAACGAATTTGTGCAGATTTGTATTGCGAGTTTTCGAATTTTCCCGTAAATTGTTTCAGGCTTCCTTTAGTGCTCGTTCAGTTGCATTTGTAGTACATTAATTACAGGCATTTCCAATTAAATGTTTCGTTCAAAACTTTGCTGCATTTTCTATCAGTTCTGTTACTTCGTCTTCAGTCAATTCTGCCGCGAAACAATTTTTTTCCGGCGGCCATTGTTCCATGGAGAGAGAAAAAATTCAGTTCTCTTTCTCGCTGACGCGTTCATATTTGTCGGAGCAGGTATATCAGCTGTTAGACTGTCTCCGTTTAACCAATCAAAAAGCTAGAAATCCAATATCCGTGGTCCAGTTTTTAATAAATATTATTATAATATACTCAACAAAATATGCAGCTTCTGATTGGTCAATGACGAATGCATAAATAGGTTATAGAGTGCAATACGGAATTGTGATAAACGGTACCGGACAAGTAGAGACGTTTTTGCCGCTTAATGGCATTGAAATAAGCTTTCAAGTTAATGGTTAAATATTTTCTAAACTATAGTACTGTAATTCTTTCAAAAAGTTCACGCTTGGTTTGCCTGCGCGTTCAAATAAAACATGTGAGCACTCTGGAAACTAGTGAAGCGTTTCATGTGCAGAGTAGCGCGATGGTCGCAGCAAAATTTTGTTGAGAATATTATAAACAAAAAATCGTATGAACTCCTTGTGCAATTCGTGATTTATGGTCACTCGTGATGTTTTGAAAGTTCTCAAATTGCACTCGCCTAAAGGCTCGTGCAATTTTGAGACTTCAAAACATCACTCGTGCCCATAAATCACGAATTGCACTCGCGTTCATACGATTTCCTATACTTATTAAAAACTGACGCAGCCAAAACTGGGGAATATCCGTGTGATATTCCCCAAGTGATATCCCCCAGTTTTGAAAATTTGCGTTTCACGTTCCCAGATTCAGTTTTCGTCTCAAATAAATTGCTAAATTAAATAAAACTGATTGTTTTGAACAGACTAGAAATATTGTTGAACGGCAACATAATTATTTTGATGTTTAACAGCTTGGCCGACCGAGATCTTCCACGGCAAACAGAGCGGCCTTGTGAAAAAATATTTGAAGGATAATAATAGCCCCCATTTGGCTTCAAAAATATGCTCGGATATTTGTCCTTGGACATTATCTGTTCCTCGAAGCTCACAGTTTTCCTCGAGCTTCGCTCTCGGAAAACTGTTCGCTTCAAGGAACAGATATTGTCCGCGGACAAATATCCGAGCATATTTCCTCGCCAAATGGAGGCTATTGTTTATATAGCTCCTTGGTCACTTTTACTGTTTGTCCTGTCATCACTTCTTTTTTTGTTGCACGCGGTATTGTCTCTTGCGGCTTGCGCCGCTCGTTGTCGCGGCTTCGCCGCTAGCCTTCGTAGCAGTCGTTTCCTTTCTGAGAGCGCGGGAGGCGTGCGAAAGCGCTAAGACGAAAAGAGCGAAAAAAAAAAGTGGGAGGGGGGAGGGGTGAGGCAGGAAAGGAAACGCCTGCGCGAACCCCAGACATTTTGCCGAGCGCCCCTTGATCAACTGTCATATGAGAAACAATGGCAAGATTAATAGATCGCGCTTTTGCCGAAACCAGTCGGTATAAAAACTGCAAGGACATCCTTTCCGCAGACAAGGCTCTTGATGGCAGCCTTTTTCTCCGGTTCCAGATAAATTAATGACGCGTCTTGCGATAGAACTGTAGAAGTTTACTGAATAGCAACTTCGAAAGAATTTTCCTGGGCCTTTTATATTTGATCCAAGCGTGAACCAGATGTTTCATAACTGATAGACATTCATTTTTGACAAAAATCTGTCATCTTTATTGATTGACAGGCTATTGACCAATCAAAATGCTTTAATAGATTACTTTAATAGATTACTCCTAAATCAGTAAAAACTATACTAGGAGGCCTAAATTTACATCAATAAAATCTAATTTATATAAAAATATAACTTAAAAATATAATCTAATTTATATAAATATATAAATGCTCCATTGCTTCCCGTTCGTGGAAGAACGGGGTTCGTTTTTTTTTTTTTTTTTGCTCGTTTCGCCTTCGCGCTTTCGCGCGCCTCCCACGCTCTCGGAAAGGAAACGACTGCTACGCAGGCTACATCGCCGCTCATTTTCTACACTCGCTTTACCTCGCGCGAACAATACCGCCAGCTTCACAGGCTAATTTTCTGATGGCTTTCGTTTTAAATGGCCAATCGAAATGCAAGGACTATGAGAGGCAGAGTTGTCAAGCTCCACGTCATTCTCCGTCTCTACAACCTTTTCGCGTCTTTTACTGAGCCGGCGGGGCCTAGGCACGCTGTAAGAGTTATAAGTTGTGACGGATGTTCTGTGGTTCAGTAATATATAACGTCGATCTCTGGGCGATTCCTAAATTATCGGTACAGGCGAGGATGTATGAATGCTTTCTTTCAGTTTTGAATTAGTTTGTCATAATAAATATAATATAGTGAGCCATTGACACGTTATTATACTATACTGTTTCTAAGTTTTTACCGGAAAAAACTATAGATATTCCACGCCACCTCTGTCTCTTCTTCCAAGTCCTCCACAATTCGCGGTAACAGACAATCAAAAGTTCGAATTTCCAATGTCCCCAGAGCCCTTTGTTTCTCGTGCCTAGACCCTGCCGGCTAAAAGACGCAAAAGGGCCGTGGGGACGAGAATGGCTCCACGTTCGCGTTCTGGCAATTCTTACAATTTGATTATGGTCAAAATATATACCCAGAGGTCTGGATCTCTGGGTATTCTTTGTTTTCATCTGACGTCATCAAAATTCTAAAATCTAAACTGTCAATCCAGCAAAGCTATTATTTGTATATATTCTAGACTTGAAAATCATTAATCTCTATGCAAAGTTTGGGGAAAAACGCCCTGTGGACGAGGTTGAGATTTGAAGTGAAAGCTAATGATATTGACGGTACTCTACTTCTTGTTCAACTTTATGGCGGCCATATTTGTGCCCCTCTGAAGGACACAAACATGGCAGCGGCATACTAATTATTAAGCCCCATTTACACGACATTCATTTTGGGTCCGGCACTCCTAAATTTTGGCACGCGGGCCGATAGTTTAGGGCACGGCCCGCTTGATTTTTGCCGTGTAAATGCAAAATTGTTGGCACGCGTGCCCAAAAATTTAGGCGGGCCGAGACCACCTCAGTAGGTAGTCTCGGCCCGCCTAAAAAGAGGCCCGCGTGCCAAAAAGAGATGCATTCTCGTTCCCAGAGCCTAATCGGCGACACGGAGAAAAAAACTAGGGGCGCCAAAATTGCAATCACACATGCGCAAACGGTGTGTCCTGACGAGATATGTCTTCATGCCGTAAAAGCTTGGCCTAAAGAGGAATATGAATGGCCTGAAAGACAGAGTAATCAGTCGGATTTCCACTCGTTTGAAGTTATAGATTTTATTATAAGGCTAATAACAACAACGGGTAGTAAAACTTTTCTTATAGCGAGTATTTTAACAGACGTAATTTGTCTATGCCGTTTTCCATTTTGGACACTAACTACGGCTTTGTTCAACCCTTGTAATTTGCTTCATGTAAATTACTATTCGAGGAATAATCATTCATAGCAGTAGCATTATTTTAGCTAGAGGCAATGTATCAGTACATGCATGTTGATAAATTCACATCATGCACCATGTTTAATTTTGACCCCTCGGTATTTCAATAATCTGTTCCGTAAAATGCGGTTTTTACTGAGTATTTTAATGCCGTTGTCTGCTTATATGGCTTGTTATTTGCACCCAGAAGAAAATGTCCCTTGTACCACAGCTCTCCGACTTGAGTCAACATGTCAAACCTGAGGCAAAAGTTCTCTCAAGCGCAGAAGGATTAAACAGCTCGATATATAGCTTGCATAAAGCCGTACTATCGCTGCTTCAATGCCACGGTACAAATGATGACATGCTTTGTTCCGTCCCTCATTTCTGTCAGGCCTTTTCGTTTTTTCAAGGCACCAAGCCATAAAATTGTTTTAGGCAATCGACATTGAGTACCTGACATTTTGATTTTTAACGCTGAATCCGCTAAAAATAATGTGAGCCGCTGTTAAATAATCTCGGGGACTCAGAGTGCCGTTCTTATTTTTGGGGTGCCGTTCAGAAATGAACATGGAAAAAAATCGAACCGTTCGATTTTTTTCCATGTTTCATTTCTGTCGTGTAAATCAAGCGGGCCGTGCCCTAAACTATCGGCCCGCGTGCCAAAATTTAGGAGTGCCGGACCCAAAATGAATGTCGTGTAAATGACTGTAATTTTCTAAAAATTCGTTTGGTAATACAGTGGAACCCCGCTTTACGGACACCCGGATAATACGGACACTTTTTCATGTCCCTTTGGTGTCCGTATTAACCGGGTTCCACTGTAACTCGGTTATGAAAAACGCTACAAAGCTATAATTTGGACAAAACGTCTCTTTCCGCCAGTTCTTTTACCTGTTAATTTTCTGATGTTGTTCATGCAAGCAAACAGTTTTTGCAATGTTGATGAAAACCACCAATAGTGGTATACCCAATAGGGTATGTTTTGTGCACTCTGGCCTGGAATTTGGTTTGCCTTTTAGACAAAACTATTTTTGCCATTACTGACATCGGGAAAGTTGAAGCCCTCCTCTGCTTCCTGGGTAGCTGAAGTCATGTATTTTAGCCACGTGTACTAATTTTATAGGTCTGATTTTTGGGTCAGGTCTGAAATAGGGTATGGAAAATCACATATTTTGGTCTGAAATAGGAGTTTCAAGAAGCAGGCCGCACCCCCCCCCCCCCCCCCCCCCCCCCCACCCGCCTAGGCTTTTCTCGATTGTGCCAGTAAAACTGGCACATTATGCTACTAGCAGTGCTCGTTTGTTGTCTAAATTATGCTCGAATTATGCTGGTTTACAAAATTATGCCAGTTTTTATTAAAAAATTTTTATCAAAATTATTAAAAATTTAACTTTTATTGTTAGCGAAAGCAAGTTTCTAACTTTTAAATGATCACTTCTTTGTCCTGAACTGTTCTTAACTTAACTTAACACAACATAAAGTTTACTTATGACTCAGTCATTGTCTTCAAAATGCTCAATGCTCTGATTAGCATTGCAGTTCCGGCGTGGCTGACGCCATTTTGGATTTTTGATGAGAGCGGGGATTTTCGGACTGGGTCCGATATTAAGTGTACTTCCGGTGCTTACCCCAGTATCCCTGGTTTTGGCGTTTTTTTTGCGTTTTTTGGCCTGCCCTGGAGTGCCTGGACTACTAGCGCTATGAAAATAGATTGAACAAAGCTTTAAAGCACCAGTATAAGGAATAAAACTTGTCATGGCTTCAGTATTTTGCTCTGAAAATTATATAATTATGCCGATTATGCTAGCAGTGCTTTTTCAGTGCCAAAAATATGCTCGTTTTCCCAAATCATGCCAAAAAATGTGCTAGCACAATCGAGAAAAGCCTACACCCGCCTCCCCTGGATCGAGTGCTAACAGCAGGATTCTCGTCGCCAGAGCCACGCGTTGTTTTTAAAATGTCATGCCCTGGGAACGAAATGTGATCTAATTTACATATGTCACGTGACATAGTCACGCTATTTCCTGGTGATCTCTAACAATCGTGTTTTGCCTTCTGTTTTCGTGATTAAGAATGGCTTTCGACAGCTTCAGTGTTCCTTTAGAAATAATTGGTTGCTTTGCTATGAACAAATAAAATATTCTTGCAGTTGTTTATTTTCTGCAGTTTATTCAACGGAACTACTTCCGGTTGTACAATCGAATTGTGGGTAATAACGCAGGCGCTGTTGCACAAAGTAGGCAGAACCGGCTGTAATGGAACGTTGTTTTGGTTTTCAAAAGGACAACATGTAAACTGGTGGACGATTTGTCGATAGCTGACGAAAGATGCAAGTAATTGATCAGCCGTGTTCATCGTGATTTAAACATGACTTCTCCAAAGATTCCTGAAGGCCTGCAAGCTTTCCTCTGTCACGCCGACAGCTTACATCCGTCCAATAATGCTCGTCGAGAAAATGGCTTTGCCAAAGAATTTCAGGTATTGTATTGGTTTATACTGTGCTATAACGTTATTCAACAATAGGGATAGCAACACCTATTGGTTCCAAAACTACTAAGTTGGTCAACATCGCAGAATTGAACACGTTTGTACGTACTGAAACGTTTAAGCTTCTTAATATCAAAACCGAAACATATGTAAGCTTATTTTATTACTAACTGAAGCTGTTTTTGTATAAAGCTGAATTCAATTGGTATCACGGGATCACGGCATTGTTCAAAACTTGTTTTGCAAAGTCACCACGTATGTTGTTGATCGATTCTTAGCAGTAAACATAAGCTTACTTTTAATAATATTGATCTTATTTCATAATTCACACATTTTCCTTTGTCATTCAAGAACCTTTATAATATTTCACTTAGGGCCCGGCCGCACTAGGTGAATTTTTGTTTGTTTTGCAAAAATATCTGTCATCAGTTCCGTTTCACAAGTGCGAACGGCGATTTTTTTCCTACCAAAATTTTGTCAAGCCTTACCAAACTTCAAAGGCGCCGTCGTCCTGCCCCAGAGCAGGACAAAATTTTGTCAAGCGTCAAAACTGACAGATTCGTCAATTCACACACATTAATCTCAAGGTTAAAGCGATGATTATTCGCTTGCCTCGGTCCGTACAACTTGTACCGGTCCAAAATTTTACCTGCTAGCAGCACCTATACTGATGTTTGAGTAGCACAATTTGCTTTATAAGCAGTGAACAGTGCACGTCCGATCGGGTACAAGTTTGCGCTAAAAAGTTACAGTGACAGTCGGGAAAAGCGGCAAGAAACATGCAAGTCGTTTAAAATTTCAGTCCGAGAAGAAGAAATATCTAGTTAATCAGTTTGTGTATCATACATACCACGAAGGCAGGAGAGTAAAAACTTTAGAAAGTACTGGTTTTAAAAGATTGTTGAGGAGTTGAATGCACAATTTCACAGCAACAACAGAGGTTTTCGGTTTCTACGTGATTGATATGTTGTGGTTCGCGAAAAATTTGTCATGATTTTGGTTTTCAAGTGCGTACGCGTTTATCAAAATGAAAATTTGGCGGAGACAAAATTTGTAGTATATTTTGGTAGCGCCAAACAAATTTTGTCAGCCTAGTGCGGCCGGGGCCTTAATGTCCCTTATAATGAAAGGGATTTAATATACAGATAAATCCCAAACTTGTTCCCAGAGTCCTCGTTACCCTTGTCCAGCGGCGGAACTAGCGACAAGGACCTCTGGGGGGAAGTGATCCGCCATGACAGGATTCTTATACCTGCCAACTTTTCCTGGGTAAAATGTGTGAGATTTTTGTCTTCAGAGTACCTGGATTTCCGAAGATGTTTGATGATTTCCGAACGTTGCCGAAGACATCCGAAGATTTCCGAAGTTGCTTCTAATCTTGATTTCCGAACGTTAACGAAGAGGCTGTATCCAGTTCCACAATGCGTTCGGACACGGTTTGGAGGATTCAAACACGACATATAGCGTTATTTATAGGACTACATGTATGTTTCCTTACATTGGTTCGAGTTTACATATTTTTCGAAAGTGTGTCAGTTAAGGCTGTAATATCTCAAATTGTTCAGCCAGGCGTGAGAAATTGGTCTGTAAGCATGAGCTGGCATGAGATCGAAGCTTTCAACTGGCAAGCATGAGAATCACGCCTGAGAGTTGGCATGAGAGTTGGCAGGTATAGATTCTTGGTTCTACTGTGCATAAAATGTTCGTTCCTTTGAACTATACAGAACTATTGGACTTCCGGTTTTACTGCGCATGTCATGGCGGATCGCTTCCTCCTAGAGGTCCTTGTTGCCTGTTCTGCCTCTGGACAAGGGTAACAAGGACTCTGGAACGAGATTGGATAAATCCTGGGTATTTTTTAGATAAATCCCTGTCTAAGATAAATCCCTGGTAGACTTGGATTTGTCTGCATTAACAAAAGAGTTGTACATAAAGTCTACATTTATTTATACCAGTTCATTAATCCATATACATCCCTCAGATTGGGGATGTATATGGATTAATACCTTAATACCTTAATACTCAGTCTCTGTGTTTATCTTTTACATAAATATATTATACATTTGCATTTATAAGGTTAAATGATTCTTCCGTGCACATAAAAATGAAAAATATGTTTGAGCTTTGGAGCAAGTACACAATGCAGGGCCACTTTTCAAAGAGTGTGCATTATATGCTGACTGACTGCCACATTTGGCTCAGCAGTGGATTGTACAAATGTAGAGTTGAGTTCCTCGAGCGAGAGGGAAACAGTTATTGACACTGACACCATCCTGAGAGTAAATCTACAGCTAATTGTTTATTCCATCTCCCATATGGTGCACCGCACACCATAACATCTTCCCTTCTCTGTTATTCCCCCCCCCCCCCTCCAAATATAGCCGAACCAAAATTTAAATTGATTTGGTGGCTCTTTTGGCTTAGTGGTGGAGTCTTGGGTCTGTGTATTTGACAATGGTTTGTTTGGCTTAGCTGTAGAGTAAATGAGCTAAACAAGCCGGCTCTTGAAAAAGTGGCCCTTCATTCTAGGTCTGGCTGTTCACATCACCTGTCCATTCTCCCCCTTGCTGGAGGGCCACCCTCCACAAAGTCTTCAGTTGGGTTTCCTTTCAGTGTTTCTAGATCTAGCCATAGTAGGAGGGGAGGGGGGGGGGGGGGGGGGAGGGGGAGATCAGGGGGAAAAAGGAAGAGGGAGGAAGGGTAAGGGGGAGGGAAGGAATGCCTGCTCTAATTTAAAGGCCACTTCTTTTCCAATTTCCTGCCCACTAACTTGTTTGTAATCTGATTAACCCATTGACCCTACATGTTTTGCGACTTCAAAAATAACAGAATGCACCCTTAAGACATTGTAACTACTGTCGAACCTCTCCCCCCCATCCCTGGTACGCAGTCTATTCTTAGACTGTATAATCCATGAAATCCACCAGGCAGGGTACAGTATTGGCCTATGTAGCCAGGCTCAATCATCATAGAGCTCTTATCCAATAGTTTATATCTGAGCCACAAGGACTAACTGAGGGGTCGGGACTTGTGAGTCTCTTGGGTTGTTTGTCCCATGTAAAAAAGCAGAAGTCTCAGGCCACGTACACAGGGTAGCAAGGTATTGACCCTCCTGGCTTCACCACAGCCCAGGTAACCTGTTTCCACCTCCAGTCCTGTGGTGAATCAAGGTCATAGTGTTGGATTATGGGAGCCTAATAGGGTGATATAATGATATCATTATAAATGTTTCTTTATCTTTATTTCTAGCAATTAAAGGACATGTCCTCTAAGTTAAAGAGAAATCCAGAATATACAACTCATCATGGAGAACTTGACTACAATCGACCTAAAAACCGATACAAGGATATTTTGCCATGTAAGCAGTACAGGTTGTTACCTTCTGTAGTACTGTAGGGAATTATCATTGGCTTAATATTGGTTAACAGGTCACTTTGATTTGCCTGTGTATAATTTGTTCAATAACATACGTTTGACTGTACATTGATCTCTTTATATAGCCATCCTATACAACTACTGTACATTGATCTCTTTATATAGCCATCCTATACAACTACTGTATTGTAGATGTTGGTGACTTTAATATTGGTGTCCAGAGTACTGTAATGATTTGATTTGTGTCCAGAGTGCTAATTAAGTTTTGGTAACTCAATGTGGGCTTTGCCTTCCTTAATTTTGGGTAAGAAACACATGACTTGCTGCTCGCTGTTCCTGAGCAGTAATATTGGAAGTGCAGCATGTAAACTTCTACTTCTACTTACTTTGCAAATTATGCTCATCATAATGAACGTGCTTATTGAAATAGGGGCGCCTTCAATCCCCAGGAAGGAGGGGGGTGGGGTGGGGGCGTTATTTGAGGGGTGATTATTGGAGGGAGGGCACTAAATAAAATATTAATGGTAATTAAAAATATTTTCTTGTACATGTACATGTAATTAGCTCAGGCCAGAATTATTTATCTTGTCTATACAAGTTAATTTTATAATACGTTTAAGGGTTACGTTAGTACATGCCTTTATTAAAATTATGTGACTTGTACATTACTTGTACATGTATTTACAAAGAGATATTAAACTGTGGAATGTTTTGTCCTTGCCACCAATCATAAGCCTATGATAGCTAATGGTTAGTGCATTGGGTACTGGCACATTTTTTAGAGCAACCTGACAAAATGCTGGGGGTAACCTGTGATGAACTAGCATCCCATCCAAGAAGAGTAGAATTACTCAGGACTAGTCAGAGTTATAGCAGCTGTAATTGGCCTCATGGACCACTTTGGTCTGATTTAGGTTAAAGTCTGTGTACAAGCCTAGTGGCTTATCAGGCCGCCACTTAACTCCGGTTCCCATAGCATGAAGCGACTAGGAGTATTGTTACTTCCCCTGGATGGGATACTAGTACATCTCAGGTAACCCACCAGCATTGCCAGGTTGCTCTAACAGTCGGTCATCGGACAATGACCGGCCAGAATTTGCTAATGTCCAATGAAATCCAAACTGTGGTCGGACATAATGTCCGGACAATTTGTTTTGCCTTCCAATGTAAACGCGAGTTTGATTCTAAATGCAAACGACATGTAGTTTACTCTGCGATGACAACGCATCAAATTAGCAGGTTCGCTTATCAAGCAGTACTCTAATATGGTGTCCAACCTCATTTTTGTTTTGTCCGACCAAAGTTTTTCTTAGTCGGACACATGTCCTTTCAAGAAAAAAAAAATTTATTTGCAGCCCTGTCACCGGTACCCATTTACTCGTGGGTGGAGAGTCTAACGCAATTTGAGAGTAAAGTGTCTGTGACTTGGACCCAGTCTGGTCAATCTGGAGTCCAACATGCTAGCCATTAGGTTACCACGCCTCCCACTATACAATATTGATTTATAAAATAAAATGATATGCTACATTGTTTTGTACTTTACTAGAGATCGATAGCGATGCAACAGGTATTCCAAAGTTTAACAGCTTTCTCTAATATTTTATGTACATGTATGCATCCATGTGATCTCTAATATTAATACATATATTAATCATGAGAAATATTTCTCCATTTTCTATTAATCTTTGCTAGTTGACCGTAATCGTGTTATCATACCAACATTGCCTGGCATACTAGGGTCGGATTACATCAATGGAAATTATGTCAAGGTAGGTCTAGATTAGAAGTTCACCAAATAAAGCAGACATCTCTTCCCAAGCTTCTTACATCTGCTGTGGGAGAGGGATGCTTGAAATTCAATCACAAAAATTCCATTTCAAATTACTGAAGCAGACATTTATTATATCAAGGAGTACCTTCGATGGACTAGCATAGCATCCCATCCAGGAGGGGGCTTTGCTATATAAAGAGGCAGCAGTCTGGATTATTCTGGTTTGTCCCTTGGCAAGTACATGACCATGCTCTTCCCTAATAAGACAACTTCAGCCCCACCCTTTACCCCAAACATGTACCCACCCCTATCATCACCAGGTCCTGCAAGCCACTTATTTGCAGTAATTCAAGAGCAGATACTTGCAAGAATAATAGACCATTTAGTATATGGATCAATAGTTTTATAATTATTACATTCATTTATTTTGTACTTTTTTTCAGGGGCCCGATGGTAAAACTGCATACTTGGCACTACAGGGTCCTCTACCAAGAACAGTAGATGATTTCTGGAGGCTGATAGCTTCTCACAGATGTCAGGTAATGAAGACTTTAAGTTAATTGGCAGATGACGCTTAATGTAGATATTGCCTGGTTGTATGAAACCCTGGTTAATTTACCCTGGTGGTCGATGAAAAGTTTGAAAAGAACCCCTCTTAAAAATGTACCAGAATCTTGTTTTGTGGGCGTGGCTTGAATTCATTTTCACTCCTAAGAGGTACCAATTTATTTTCCAACTAGTACTGGTTACCGTAGCTGTCATATTTGTTCAGGCTTAATACCCTAAAAGGTACCAGGATAACTCTAACAGTGATCAAGTTATGGATTTTAACACCTAAACAGTACGACAATCACCCCTGTCACTTTTATATGAGTGCCCCCAGCACATGTTGTTTGTTTAATTAGTGCCAAAAGAAAATTAATGTTTATAAATAAATTACAAAATCTCTAAGAAATTTATTACTTGCATCATTCATTTCTGTAGATTGTGATTATGGTATGCAGAGAAATTGAGATGGGAAAGGTAAGAATAGATAATTTAAATAACGCAGTCTGTTGTACATTGTGTGCTCGATGATGAAGGCTTGCTGACATAGATTAAACGTTTATATGGGAAATATAAAGTTGTTGTGTGAAAAAATAGCCAATTTTCATCGAAATTACCATGTGGACAAAACCAAGACAAAAGATCGAGCATGACTGTTTAGTTTAAGATATGGTGAACTCAAATGCAAAAGAAGTTATGACAAGCAAGATCTCACTGTGTGATGAGTTATAATATATAATTCATCTGAAAGTTAATATCAGTGTTTTGAAACCCTATTATTTTCTTTATTTTCCAATGGCATTTTACTGCAACTTCAACTTTGTAAAGAAAATTGAACTTCCAAATTGGTGATACAGCTATGCAGATCTACAGTACAGGCCAGAGATATGCGAACAACGCACACGCAAAACACACGAGCGTTTTGCGCGTGTGCGCGTTTTAAAAACGCGTTTTCACAACGCGTTTTCGCTTTCGTTATTCATACCATAAATTTTCTTTGTGTAACATTGTTGTGCAAAACAAAAGACGAGTCAAGCTTCCGAAATGCCGCCTCCAACAACGCCATAACCACAAGAGCAAAAACATTCGTCGCGAAACCCATATGTATGAAGTTTCATGCAAAGCAAACATTGGCAAGAATTCGGCTTCAAAACTTTTTGAAGCCGAATTCGACCGTGTGAACTTGTGTAAACATGACATGAATGTTGTTTATCATTACTTTTATACTTCGCAATGTATCAGACCATAGTTAACTATGGCCAGACTGAACAAGCGCCATTGAATGTTGTTTGCTTCGCCGCCGTTGTTTGATGCCGGCATGCAAAGTGGCCCAGACTGTTTTCTGAACAAGCGCCGTTAAATAATGTTTGCTGCTGTTCGTCATTGAATGTTGTTCGCTTCTGTTGGCTTCGCAGTTATCCGCTAAATAGGGTAAATAATTATTGCGAACTCTTTGAAACATAAAGTCCGAGTCTGTTTGCTACAAGACGTGAGAATGTTCCGAGAAGTTTGGGTCGTCACGCAACGCGCGCGAAGTTTGTTGACTCCAAGTCCGCTATTTATTAAAATTCATGAACAAAATAACGACAAAAAGCCCTAAAGTTGTATAAACAAACACATTAGGACTTAGCAGTTCAAAGATTGAAGATTTCAGATTTGAACTGCGAACGTACCCGGGGAAGGTACCTGTCAAAATGTTCAAGCCGTAGATCAAATTTCAACACAAATTTGCATAAAGTTATGTGTTTACTTTTGACACTTTTAGTTCAGGAATAGTTTGAAAACCAATACAAATACATTTCCATCCAAACTCGATAGGATTAATTTGACTTCATCGTTGTGTTTTCTGGAAAGTCCGCGAATAGTATGTAATCTGAGAGATTGTCGCACCCCGAGTCGGCAATGTTTACAAAGTTTACCGCTAAATTATTATGTGGAGCTCACTTCTTTTTATACTCCTTTTCGTTTTTCACTCGGAGGAGACTTTTGAGAATTTTTGTTCGCATTAACTGTTGTCTGTTAATCTGCTGTAATGAAGGTTTTATCGTGATTGTCATTTGCTCGTAGTTTATTATTGTTTTTCACCGTCGGTTAATTAGAAGTGCCGCTCAACTCCAGGCGTAGTCAATCGATAGAAATCTATATCGGAAATCAATCGATACACTCGATATCAATCGATATCAATCGCCGATTGCTATCGATTGATATCGGTAATCGATAACAATCGAACTCACAGAAAAAAAAATTTATCGATTGTTATTGATTGGCAAAAATCGATAACAATCGATAATAATCGATAACAATCGATAAACATCGATAATCCAAAGGAGTATTTGTTTCAAACATATTTACTGAAGATGGCGTGGCTCGTCCAGGCAGAGTGTTCATCGCGTTCACTTGGTTTTCTGGGATTTAAAAGATTTGAACATGTCCATTCATTCGAACCCTTGTTTTATGACGACGAAAAACACAGAAAACTGCTTCTTCTTTTACATGTATTGCTCCTGGTCGATATTTATGGAGCCAAAGTGATTACTGCTGTGCTACTGGATTATTATTTTTTTCTTGCTTACTCTGTGATTTATTCTTATGTTTCTTTTTTTTAAATCACAAAAACACTGATTTTGTTGCTATAACGAGACTAGAGGGTTGCACGCCGCTACTTTGCACATGCACCGCAACTTCTTCTTCCGGTATTATGAACTGCGCTGAAGATCGATAAAAAGACCAAATTGTTCCTGTTATTGTTTTTGTTCCTATAGTATTTTGTTGATAATTGTTAAACTATTGCATGCTATGATGATTGAATGACTCAATAAAACCATACAGACAACATTGTGTCAATGATTAACTTGTAAAATGACAAAAATCATTTCCGATAACATTCGATAATAATCGATAACAATCGATAAATTAATCGTTATCGATTTCTATCGGAAATCGATATCAATCGAACTCACAACTTTTTTTCTTTATCGATTTCTATCGATTGATATCGGAAATCGATATCAATCTTCGATTGTTATCGATTGTTATCGATTGATATCGATTATCGGTTTATCGATTGACTACGCCTGGTCAACTACACGAATGTTTGATGCTGGCATGCGAAGTATAAACCCAGACTTTTTCAGAACAAGCGCCGTTGAATGTTGTTCGCGTGTTCGCTTCTGTCGCTTTCCAGTTATCCACTATTAAAGTAATGAATGCAAACTTGACCCATCAAATCAACAACTCGAATGCCTTCGCTCGAAAAGATGTTTGACCGATCAAATATTCAAACCAGTCGTCATTTCGATCGATGAATATTGTCAGAGAGAATTCTAAAGCTGCTAAAGGGCATTCAAAATAAACAATGAATATCATCAACTGAAAAACAATGAGCTAGCTCATACATACTAATGAGCTCTACTATCCACGCATTTTTGATTCGCGTTAGTAAAACGCTAACGCGTTCGACGCGTTGATTTTGGTTCGCATATCTTCGGCCTGTACTGTATCTAGTACTATTTTTAATACTTTTCCATTGCATATTCTGTATATTTCAGCTGAAGTGTAAAAGGTATTGGCCAGAGAGCAAAGATGAGAAGCTAAGCTTTGCTGGTTTAGAAATTTCCCTGGTGAGCTCAAAAGTTACAATGTACATTAATTATGTACAACTACATCAATGATAATTATAATTAATATGATTGTATTATTTTAGTGGCAGGGTACAGAGGGCGTAACTTCTCAGTTGCTGTACATTTTATCTCCTCCTAAGTTGCTCCTGCCTCTTTTTGCTATTTTTTTTTATGCTGCAAAATTTTTCTTATTTCTCCTGTTTCCCACCACTTTGGTAATGGCACTTCCTGCCCTGTCTAATAACATGTACATGTATATATAGTCAAACCTGTATTAAGTGTTTAAAAATTAAGTGGTTGTCCTCTATTTAGTGGTCAATAGTGAAAGTCCTAAAAATTTCTTCATTTAATCACTGTAAACTTGACCTCTGTTAACCCTTTGACTCAAAATTGAGGAAAAAATCTGGAATTTCATTTTGCAAAATTGTCAGAAACAAACAGCACCACTTGAAAGTACTGCTCGATAGCTTTCATTTGAATGGTCACACACTAGGGTTTCATCCACAGACTCAAAAGGTAAAATCACATTAATTTTATGGACTCAAGGTTTGACTCTGGGAGCGAAAGGGTTAAGCAGTCACCTCTGTTTTAACAGCGGTCACCTCTGAATAGCGGTCACCTCTGTTTAGCGAACGTGTCATCCTTTTGCAAATCCCAGTGAGCTGTGAGCACATAATTGTGAACTGTCTGTGAAATTAATGTCTAGCCATTATGATAATGATTTTGTGTTGCTTTCTTTTACTTTCAATACAAATTATTATTTTGTATTTTATATAATAATTATATAATATATAATTAATACATCAAGCTTGGTGAAATAATTATTATTTCACCAAGCCAACCTCGTTCCCAGGGTCTCTCATCCCCACCCCAGAGGCGTGAGGGAAGAGAGACCCTGGTTGGGGCAGTGGTCACGTGTCTAATTGACATTTTCAAACCCCAAGGAGGGCTCCTACAATTATGGATCTTTGTCACGCTTTCTTTTGTCCACAACTGAAGCGAGGCCAGAAGCTAACGGCCACTGTTCACAGGCAAGCAATGTTTTTACAGCAGTCTTCAGTTCGCTGTTTGCAGCAGTTACTCCAATGTTTAGAGGCAATTTACTGTGGCCGAGATGTTGTTTCTGTATTACTGATGGGCTACGGAAAATCGATGAATTTCCAGCGCGCTAGCGCTGCTCCACGACAGTCAAGGTCTCGAAAGGTCAATGTCGAAGCGTCATTATTATATAAATTACACTGACATCTGAACATTTCCACAAAGAGGAAATAAAAAATATTAAGACACCCTGGGCTTAATTCAAGTTTAATAAACCAAGCTTATATTTTGCGAGTCACAGACTCCAGCGCTGTAAAATCTAATACACATCACGTACACATCGCATATGTAAAACAAAGTGAATGCACATTACATGTCGAGTTTTCCTTTAAAAGATATAGACTATCCTAAAAGGTGAAGGTAAGGCGAGTGCAATAAAAACAAATAGAAATAAGCAATAGTAATTTACCTGTAGTTGGGTTGAATTTTCTTGAAGATTCATACCGATCGCGGAGACTTGTCAGTGATCATTTTGCCCGGCATTTTGTCACCTTTTATCATTTTCGCAACGTCACCGGTAGCGACGAAATACACGAGACCGTGAAATAACCAGAATAAAGAGTCAAGCAAAACATCGCCGCCGAATAAATAAAAGCTATAAAGATTTTCTTTATCCCTTTCCTGTCCTGGATTCGAAACTTTGTCTTTGCAGATCTTCAGAACCTGGCTTTCCTTGATCGCGGTCTTGAAGGCTACAAAATTCTTTAATCGTCCGTTAATCGTCTTTTTGTCGTCTCAGAATGGCAAAAATGTTTACCAATGGAAAGCACATCCACATGCGGTTATTTTGATTTACAACACTTTCCATTCTCCCCTAGGCTCAGTATAGACAAATTGCACACTTAGCCGCCCCTCCCTCCTGTCGTATATTTGTAATCTCCCAGAATCTGGGAGCCACGTGACCAGCCCCGACCAGGGTCTCTCCTCCTCGCTCTTTGGGGGCGGTGGATGAGAGACCCTGGGAACGAGGTTGTCACCAAGCTTGATGTATTATTAAAGCGGTTACATGTAGTATGCCATTCCCCAAGGGTGGCCGGTTTGACTGTATAATTAATATTAAATAAATACTAATTTGGCCTTTTTTACCAAATTCCGTAAACAATAGACCAGTCCGATATATTAATATTCTAACTTGGCTCCGAGGCTTAGGGGAATAAAACAAAAGAAATCGACAATAAATCACATCGAGGTTGAGGGATGAATAAATAATTTCTTTTGTCTTATTCCCCTAAGCCTCGGAGCCAAGTTAGAATATTAATATATCGAAATTGGTCTATTACCAGTACTGAAACAAAATATAATTATTGTAAAATGAACATAACCTGGTTATATACATTATGAACAAAGGATACTGATCTTTTTTATAAACAGACCCATCCAAATAGACCCGTCTGGCAGTGCTATAAACACTGCTTCAATATGCATTATAATGTACATGTATTATAATGTAATGGTCTTTCAATTATAAATTATTTACGTACATATATAAGTCATACTTGCAGAAGTCATTTCTTAATCTTTTAACTTTGCAGATTTCTCAGGATGATATTGCTGAAGGTTTTGTCATGCGAACAATGAATATGAAATCTGCCAGGGTATGAACATTTAATTATCTAACAGCATAGGTATGCAATGTATACAAAGGGCTATATCTACAGATATATATACATTACTCTCAGTCAAATCTTTGCTAACGGCCACCTGTTTTTTTTTTTTTTTTTTTTTTTCATTCTGACCACATGATGGTTCAATGGTGGGAGCACTCGCCTCCCACCAATGCAGCCCAGGTTCAAATCTCGGGCCCAGCATCGTATGTGGGTTAAAGTGCCTATAACCCCAAAAAATATTTTTACCCCAAATGAATGTTTATATTATACTCAGCAAAATTTCGTAAAAAGTTTTTGTTTTGGTTAAAACGGCAATTTTCTATGGGCCGTCAAAGTCAGGGTTGTTTTCCCCACGGCCGAGTCAAAGGGACACTGGGACTAGTGACGTCATTCCAGGCCATTGGCGCCAGTTTTGAACTGGAAAGCAGAGGAATTGATCTTGATGGGTATTGCAGAATTTTCGTATAATGTCAATGTAATAACTTTTTTCTGGGTAACCTGAAATATTATAGGTTTGTTTATTGCATTACGCTATTTTTTACGAGAGCTGTGGAATTGATTCGGACTATAAATTTGCTCATGTCTATACGCTTTATATCGAGCCGAACTCACAGAAATGTCATGCAACCTCCCGTCCAAGACTACAAACATGAGACTAAAGTAGCTTGAATACTTGAAAAATAATTTCTTACAACTTGTGTTAAAAATATAATATTATAAAATAATGAGGTAGGGAAAGATTATCTTGTAAATTGCTTGAGTATTCTAAACTCAAAGACCGTCCGCGAGCCCAAATAAACACCAGTTTACGCGGTGTCGCTCAACAGGGATATTCACGGCACACACAGCTGAATTGAATGAACAGAATCGCTTCACAGGTTTAAACAAAGATGGAATATACTGAATTGGCTTAAGTATTTGCATGGAAGTTCTAGAACGAAAGTCTGGACATTTGTAGTGGATATTCTTGTACGGAAGCCGTGCGCTATTCAGACAGTAATCTTCTGAAGCTTCTGTTCGAAGTTACGATTTGATGGGGAATATCTTACTTTGCTTTTAAATGATTTAGCTTAGCAGTTTCATTAAATAATTCTGTCAAATTTTTTCGGTGAGAATCTGTCCTCCTTTGATGTCGCCAGATCAGTAAAGTATAAACAAATTCGAAGTGCCGTGAATTGTGTCGATTGTTCGCGTAGTATAAACACTGTATAAACAGACTGAGTCTATACCTGCCAACTCACACGCATTGTGCGTGTCACACGCCTCCGGATCGAAAACATCGATCACACGCATACATGACAATTTCACACGCCTGACTCACAATTCCGGACTACTTGTTCATTAACCATTAACGTGAAAAATTGGATTCAATTTCCACCCAAAATAGTCCAATGAACGGCGCTAAATGTCGCGTTTGAGATAAGCGTGATCTTGGCAAGATGGCGCCGAGATTTTTAGCTTCACACCGCGACATTCGGCAGCCTTCGGAAATCATCGGAACATCTTCGGGAATCTTCGGCAATGTTCGGAAGTCGTCGGAAAATCTTCGGCAATGTTCGGAAGTCGTCGGAACATCTTCGGCAATGTTCGGAAGTCGTCGGAAATTTTTCGGAAATTCGGGTAATATGGTACGAAAATCACACGCAGTCGACTTAGGAAAAGTTGGCAGGTATATGTGTCTGAATCAAATCAGCCGTGCTCACTGTACTATAGAATCGCTTAATGCATCTTAAAATATTTTGGTTCAGCAAGAATAAGTGAAGAGCGGCCTGAAAAAACGGCCAAAGTGACATTTTTGGTCATTTTACTCAAATTTCGCTCAAATTTTGCACGCGACCTTCGAATTAGTCAAATAACATTGTCCTGAGATTTTTTTTACTGGTTTCCACTTCGTTTACGAGAAAAACGAGGCCAAAAAATCGAAAAATCAAAAAATCATAAAATCGTTCTCGAGTGCTCGCATAATTTTGGCCATTCTTTGGATCATTTCCTTACAAAATAAGTGTTTTCCTGACAAAAAATGATGAAAGTGTGGCGGTGCTGTTTGCAGAAGAAAACAAATTTGTGTCGTGTTCTTATCGAAGCGGCTAAAATTGGCGGCTAACCTTAGACGCTTGTAATGCGGTATTTATGAATGTCATAAAGATCCATTCGTTTTGTAAGTTCAGCGCGGTGGCACAGTGGTTTGGTCGTTCTGTCTCGTACGTGTACGGCACGTCAATGCCTCCGGTTCGAATCACGTTTGCGATTTTCGTTTTCTTTTTTTCTCTCTCTCTCTTTTTTTAAACTATAAAATAATATATTTCGCATGTTTTGACTGATTCGTGTCGTTGAATAACTTACGGGTTACCTAACGCGAAAGGCCTTATGAACTCAATTGAAAAGCGCCTCCCCCGCTTCCCCCGTGGCATGAAAGAGTCGAAAGCGGCACAATTTTTCTGACGATTCTGTCCCAAGACGTTATCGGAAACCGCAAAATCTGCTTGCTCGAATTGGCCAGCGGTTAAATGTTGCCTCGTGATTTCTTCTATCCTTGATTTGCACTTGTAGTTAAAGTTACGCCACAAAACACAACATGCAGGGCTAAAAATTAACTCCAGTGCTTGGTGGCCAGTCGGGCCAGTTTCCTTAAATTCTTAGTGGCCCAGGCCAAATTAAAGTGGCCCTTATTTTCCTCAAGTTGATTAAAAAAACCATATTTACTTGAATAAACGGTTTAATACTGCCGCCTCTTTACAAAGGGAGCAAAACGCGTTATCTTGGACAACCACGGCCTCCCCTGAGTCCAGCTTTTCTGAAATTCCTGTTTCCTTTTCGTCTTTTCGTAGTTTTGCTACTTTCTACTGCATCTTCCTTGGTTTTAGGTTTTTTTGGACGGCAGCGGCTCACATCCTTGGAGAAATCTCCACATTCTGTGGGTTTTACATCAGAATAGCCCTTTTCACGGTTAGCTTGTGATATTTGCATAACAATACACTTGAGCATAGAAGCGAGGCAATTTCGGGCACAAGCTGCAAAGCATCGTGTTTTTCTTGAGCTCCTTCAACTCTTTTAGCATATAAACAGTTTTAAAATGTAGAAGAACTGAAATTCTTTTAGTTTACATTGTTTTTAGAAAAAAATGTAAAACAAATTTTCTCTATTAATAAAGAGTAGACTCGCATAAGCAACAGGGAGATCGGGTTACGATATTTACGGCAAATTTTAACTAAAATAGTTGTATATTTAGTTGTTCTCCGTTTTTAAACTATTTTTATACTAACAAAGTTCAAGGAGCTCAAGAAAATCACGATGTTTTCCAGCTTGTGCCCGAAATTGCCTCGCTTCTATGTTTAGCTGTATTGTTATGCAAATATTTCAGGTTAACCGTGAAAAGGGCTATTTCTATGCCAAAACCTGGCGAGAAGTATGTTGACGATAAACATGCGAGACTCGAAAACGTGCCACATAGAACTCTGGGTAAGACTGGAGTCACGTGGCAATAACAAATCAAAATGGCGTCCAGATATATTTGCGGATCGATCTAAATACTCGTGAAACTGTTAAATCGGCTCGTTAAGAACTAAAAATCCACTAAAGTCAATGAACTTAGAGTTGAGGAAAAGAAAGGAAAGGTAGTCCAATTTAACTACCGGTACATATTTTATTTTTATTTTAACTTCGTACTTTGCAACTTTTCTAAGCTTATATCGTAGTCGCCCTTCGGGCGATCAAACCTCAACTTTTAGTCGCCCTGGTCAGTTTTAAATCGCCACTGGCGACCTGGCGACCGTTAATTTTTAGCCCTGCAACATTGATTTCATGGCAAAACCGCTTCGTGAAAGAAGAATGTTTGCACTGTGCTTGGTCTGTTTGGGGAGATGCGTTGTGTGATGGTGACGCACTAGACTGGGGCGCATTGAACATTGCAAGTTTTTACCTTCAAATTTATAGCCCTATGATATGAACTGATGAAGGGCGGAATAATTTCCTCAAACGGCCGAATCGACAACTGTGTAAAATATTGAACGGCCAGCGGTTTGAGTCAACGTTGGATTGCACCTACCTCCTTCGTTCTCTCTGTAGTTGGGTGGCGGACATTGCACCAACATTGCCTAGTTCCTGTACGGCTTTTTCCCAGGCCTTCGCGGTTAATTCGTTTCAGTGACGTATCCCCACGTGACCCGAAACGGATTGACCGCGGCGAAATATAGAGGCCTAGGAACTAGGCACCAACAGACAGTTGATACCCACGCAAGAGCACCCGCGTGGGTATCAACTGTCTGTTGGTGTTCCAAAAATCATTTTCTTTCTTCTATCCCTTCTTTAAACCTCTTTAACCACCTGCCTCGTGTATATGGAGGATGGGTGCCTGGGATATCCGGGGGCCTCCACTGTGGTCAGCCAGCCCCCCAGATGGAATACAGCTCCCATGGCTGGCAATCCCGCCAACCAGCCATGAGCCCCCAACGCATACACCCATGCACCAAGCACCCGTCACACTGACTAGATCAGTGGAGAATAATAATAATAATAATAATAAAGTTCTAATCTGCGTGTAAAAACCTAAACGGGCTACAAATGTGCAAATAAAAAGACTAAACTAACCCAGGGGAGAAAAAGAGGGAGGGGGGGAGGGGGAATAACTCGCTAAACATGGCTGAAAAGCCGCCAAGATACGAGCACACCACTACGCCCAGAGAATGTAGAATCCTGAGCCTGGCAAGAGCTAAGAACCGCTGACCACTATGACAGCTGACTACACACACTCGTTATTGGTTAACTTGGTTAAATGATTCTCACTTAACCTCATTTAACCACCTGCCTCGTGTATATGGAGGATGGGTGCCTGGGATATCCGGGGGGCCTCCACTGTGGTCAGCCAGCCCCCCAGATGGAATACAGCTCCCATGGCTGGCAATCCCGCCAACCAGCCATGAGCCCCCAACGCCACGCCGAAGGGACCTCTGTGCTGACCGCTAGGTCAGAACAGAGCCAGGGGCTCATGGCTGAGAGCCATAGCCCCGACACACCACATCCCGAGGCACCCATCTGAGAAAAAATGTATGATGAACCAGCAATGAATACTGTAGATGTGGCAAGTGTATGCAGGAATAGACATAATGTAAACCCGTGATGACCGTGGTAGACGGCAGACATAGGCTCAGTTTCCCGGGCGCACCGAAAAACGGCTGGAAACTGAGCCTACGGCAGACATGGCATACAGAGACACTAAGATGACTGCCAACCGCTGTAATAGCACGCCGTGCCCCAGCCACACTTAGCCTTAACCCAACCGGCAATAGTAAAACCCACGCGGCCACGGTAGCCACAAGCGATGGGAATTATGGAGATGACGAGATAACCGCCACGCTTAGCCTGACCCAACAGGCAACAGTAAAACACCCGCAGGCCATGGTAACCAGTGGTAATGGGAAGTATGGAGATGACGAGGTGACCGCTAACATGACAGGCTGTGCCCCTGCCATGCTTAGCCTGAACCTAACCGGCAATAGTAAACACACGCAGGCCATGGTAGCCACTAGCGATGGGAAGTATGGAGATCACCGCCATGCTTAGCCTGACCCAACAGGCAACACACAGTAAAACACCCGCAGGCCATGGTAACCAGTGGCAATGAGAAGTATGGAGATGAAGAGGTGACCGCAGGACATGGTAGCCAGTAGCAATGGGAAGTATGGAAATGACCGCTAACATAACACGCTGTGCCCCCACCACGCTTTATAGCCTGAACCCAACAGGCAACAGTAAAAAACACCCGCAGGCCATGGTAACGAGACGACCGCTAACATGACACATTGTGCCCCCCGCCACGCTTAGCCTGAAACCAACAGGCAACAGTAACAAAACACCCGCAGGCCATGGTAACGAGACGACCGCTAACATGACACATTGTGCCCCCCGCCACGCTTAGTCTGAAACCAACATGCAACAGTAAAAAACACCCGCAGGCCACGGTAGACAGTAGCGATGGGAAGTAAGGATATGACGCGACAATCGCTAACCGCTGTTATGGCATGCTGTGCCCCAGCCTGTGCCCACACACGCAGGCCATGGTAGCCAGTAGTGAAGGGGAAGATGACCACTATTATGTCACGCTGTGCCCCAGCCACGCTAAGCCCCAGCCACGCTAAGCCCCAGCCACGCTAAGCCCCAGCCACGCGAAGCCCCAGCCACGCTAAGCCCCAGCCACGCTAAGCCCCAGCCACGCTAAGCCCCAGCCACGCTAAGCCCCAGCCACGCGAAGCCCCAGCCACGCTAAGCCCCAGCCACGCTAAGCCCCAGCCACGCTAAGCCCCAGCCACGCTAAGCCCCAGCCACGCTAAGCCCCAGCCACGCTAAGCCCCAGCCACGCTAAGCCCCAGCCACGCGAAGCCCCAGCCACGCTAAGCCCCAGCCACGCTAAGCCCCAGCCACGCTAAGCCCCAGCCACGCTAAGCCCCAGCCACGCGAAGCCCCAGCCACGCTAAGCCCCAGCCACGCTAAGCCCCAGCCACGCTAAGCCCCAGCCACGCTAAGCCCCAGCCACGCGAAGCCCCAGCCACGCTAAGCCCCAGCCACGCTAAGCCCCAGCCACGCGAAGCCCCAGCCACGCGAAGCCCCAGCCACGCGAAGCCCCAGCCACGCTAAGCCCCAGCCACGCCAAGCCCCAGCCACGCTAAGCCCCAGCCACGCTAAGCCCAGCCACGCTAAGCCCCAGCCACGCTAAGCCCCAGCCACGCTAAGCCCCAGCCACGCTAAGCCCCAGCCACGCTAAGCCCAGCCACGCGAAGCCCAGCCACGTGAAGGCCACGCTAAGCCCCAGCCACGCTAAGCCCCAGCCACGCTAAGCCCCAGCCACGCGAAGCCCCAGCCACGCTAAGCCCCAGCCACGCTAAGCCCCAGCCACGCGAAGCCCCAGCCACGCGAAGCCCCAGCCACGCTAAGCCTGAACTAAACAGGCAACAGGAAAACACACAACCCACGGCAAAGTAGAGAAGGGATCTATGGCGACGACGAGTTCACCACTAACCGCTATAAGGCATGCTGTGCCTTGCCACGCTATGCCTGAACTACACAGGCAGCGGTAAACAAATACGCAGTAATAAAGAACCCCACGCTAAACTAACCAGGCAACAGTAATCCGGCCATGCAAATGCCAATACACTGAGTATAAAAGAACGTCACGCTAAAACACGACGCCTGAAAACTAACCAAGGAACAGTAAAATTGTGGGGGGGGGGGGGGGGGGGGAGGGACAAAACAAACGCTACGCCTGAACTAAACAGCTACATAAAGGCAATGCCGGGAGTGCTAGAGACGGACACGCCGGGACTGATAAAAAAGGGGGGGGCATGCCGGGACACTACAAGGAACAACGCCGGGAACGCTACAAAGGACAACGCCGGGAACGCTACAAAGGACAACGCCGGGAACGCTACAAAGATCAACGCTGGGAACGGCACGCTACAACGGATAACGCTGGGAATGCTACAAAGGACAATGCCGGGTACACTGTAAGAGACACACGGGGACTGCTAAAACATCAAGCTGGGAACCCTGTAAAGTAAGCAAGTAATTTATTTATCCACATATCGCGGATGTGTTCGAGACTCGCTAAAACGTGAACGTGCAAAATAGTCTCCACAAAGAGAGCAGCAGCACTGCAGGTTTACTGCATTTAGCATGGCCTTCAAGATGTTGAGGGAAGAAGCCCTCCTGACATATTTAGTCAGGTAAACTGTTCCACAAATGTGAAGCCATGTATTGGGAGGATCTGTGCAAATACCTGCAAATACAAAGCTGGGATAGTTACCTAAGTAAAATAACATTTAACTGCATAAAAACAGGCAACCGTAATACAACAAAATGCTAGGCCTGAACTAAAGAATAACAATAATAATTTAATTATATAGCGCCAAAATCTATAGTATTCTAAGGCGCTTTACAAAGTAAACTAACCCCTAACCCTACAAACGCGGCCCCTGAACTAAACAGATAAACGGACAAACGCTACACCTGAACTAGACAGTACACTAAAACAAACGCTACGCCAAAACTAAACAGTAAACAAACAAACGCTACGCCTGAACTAACTACAGCAAACGAACAAACGCTACCCATGAAATAAACAGTAGACAAACAAAAAGCTATGCCAGAACTATAAAAACCGACACATGCTACGCCTGAACAAAAGCGGTAAACGAACAAACACTACGCCTGAACTAACAACAGCAAACGAACGAACGCTACCCATGAAATAAACAGTAGACAAACAAACGCTATGCCTGAACTATAAAAACCGACACATGCTACGCCTGAACAAAAGCGGTCAACGAACAAACACTACGCCTGAACTAACAACAGCCAACGAACGAAACGCTACCATGAAATAAACCGGCAGTAGACAAAACAAAGCTATGCCTGAACTAAAAAACAAACAAAAAAACAAAAAAAAAACGTAAAAGAATACGTGCTACGCCTGAACAAAAAACAGTAAACGTACAAACGCTGCGATAGAACAAAAACGGTAAACGAACAAACACTACGCCTGAACTATAAACTACAGCAAACGAACAAACACTACCCATGAAAAGACGGTAAAATACAAAGGCTACGCCTGAACGAAACAGTAAACGGACGAAAACGCTACCCCTGAACTAAACAGTAAACCAACAACAACACCAAAAAACGCTACCCCAGAACTAAACAGTAAACGCGTAGACAAACAAATGCTAAGCCTGAACTAAACAGTAAACGAAACAAACACTACGCCAGGACAAAAAGTACAGGCAACAATAAACAAACACACGCTAAGCCTGAACTAACGTAATACAAAAACGCACTAACCATCGAAGTCGATCGACCCTCTAGACTGCGAGCTGTTGATGACATTTGGACTAAACCGGCAATGCGCGAAACGCTACGTGAATGAGTTGTCTTGGCGATGATAAATGTAAACAGGTAGCCGACGCAAGATATTCCAAAAGGGAAGACAGTACACCGTACGGGAAATAGACAGGTGAACGGATCAGAAGTTCGACGGTCCTGCTACGGTTGTAAAACAACAAAACAGCTTACGAACCGCGAGAAAATGGCGGGAAAACGGCAAAGATTGCACAAGAAGGTAGCGACATATCCCACGCTTGACAATGATCGAAGCTCGGTTATCGCTGAGACGGAACAACTTGGTAGCCACCGTAGCCAGAACTTGGCAGGCAACGATGAACTGAAAAAAAAAAACAAATGCAAAAACAAGAACAGGCAGCGCACAACCCGCGCTGCAAGTATTCCAGTCGACCATGAGGTGGCGAAGAAAAACAAACGTGGGCGAGATATAAACCGCCTCGATCGAACGGAGCAAAAAACGGCTGCAAAAACACAGACAACCAGGAAGATTGAAGAACTGATCTAAATGCCAGACAGTGAATGCAGGAATAACTCGCTAAACATGGCTGAAAAGCCGCCAAGATACGAGCACACCACTACGCCCAGAGAATGTAGAATCCTGAGCCTGGCAAGAGCTAAGAACCGCTGACCACTATGACAGCTGACTACACACACTCGTTGTTGGTTAACTTGGTTAAATGATTCTCACTTAACCTCATTAAAATTTCTTTGAAATTCAGGTTAACTCCCGCCTTAAACACGGAGCGAGCCTATAACTCGAGGCTGAGGTGTTCAGCCTGCCAATCACAAATCCCAACGGACGACCAATGGTCTCATTTGATTGGTTAATTCACCCAGGTCTAATTATGTGCAATTATTCAGCATTGTCCAAGTTGTTTGCACAATCACAAAGCTTGTAAATCTGAATAATTTTGAAAATCCCGCCAAAGTCATCTTCACGAGGCTCGTTCTAGTTCTTGACAAAAATGGCTAAATGGAAACAGGTGGCCAGGGGGGGCAGGCAGCGCCCTTTGATCTTGCCGCTTTTCCGCTATACATGATCGCACAAGTAAAGAAATCTGTCAATCATTCGAGAAACGTACCTATACGGGAGTTTGCTGTGGAATTTTCATCCATGGTGTCCCACAATGACCAAAGTTCAGTTAAACAGCGACCGAATCGTTCCCATAGATGTTTGAACGTGGAATCGCCAAAATATTTCTGAACGAACACAAACGCTTCGGCCAAATTTCTTAAATGTGCAATCATATATACTAGGCCTCGCTGCTAGCCCCCCCTGCAGGTGGCTCTTTGATCGCAGGCTTGAGCTTTGCAGCAATTTTAGCTGGCCGCGAAATTTGAATTCTCAGCGAATTTGACTGTACTGTACATGTCGAAACGGGCGAAGGGAATTCATTGTTTGCATTCAGTTCTTCCAAACGGTGAATAGATATATTAATTTTGTTTTGCGCTCAATATATATTAGTTAGCTTGTTTTATTTGACAGAAATCAATTAGTCGTTTGGATAAACCAACCCCAATTTTTCTCGACCGTTGTTGTGCGACGTTTCTGCTTTCGTCACATGTCATTAATGATAAAAATAGCCAACAAAGCGCTTCAGAGGGGGCGTGTCCTTGCCTTTTATAGGCTCGCTCCGTGTTTAAGCGGCCCACACTTGAATGGAAATTAATTAATTATTACCTTGAATTCTACGAAAATTCTGGAACCCGAACGAAGCAAATTGAAGTCCTTATATAAATTTGTACAAAGACAGAAACTCTAATTTCATCTTTACTCAATCTTCGCTGCAGACTTGCCGATCGATCAACCCAGAAAACTTGACCATGAAATCTTGATCTCTTTATAAGTGCTAAGAGCAACGGCAACGGCAAAGAACGGCTCGGCTCAATTTTGCACGCATTTCTAGCTCAGAACGAAGACACAACTCAAGGCTCGCGATCGATCGATTGATGGCCTGGAATGACGTCATGAATTGTGCTAGATCCAGTACTTTTACGATGGTTCTGCTACTCGGTCATGCTTTTAAATAATGCGATTTTCCCAGACTTTGAAAATTCATAAAAAATCGCTGTTTCAACCAAAAAGATTTTTCTTTTCGGCGTTCTGCTCAGAAAAATGTATAGATTTTTTGCAACAAAAAAAAGGTTTTTGGGGTTATAGGCACTTTAAGTTTGTTGTTGGTTCTCATCCTCGCTCCAAGGGTTTTTCGCTGGGTACTCTGGTTTTCCTCCCTCTACAAAAAAAACAACATTAAATTTAATAAATTCCAATTAGATCTGGAAACAGTAGATTAGAGAGAGTCACTTTGTGGATTTCCACTGAAATTCCCATTTATTTTTATATATCAATGTACTATAAATTATATTATTATATATTTTATTTATGAACCATACAAAGTCTTCCCTACAGTATAATGGTGGCTAGGCAATTCTGTCTCCAGGATGGCTGTTATAGAGAGATTCAATTGTATTGTTATTCTATTTCAGGAGGAAATGACTGTGACGCAGTTGCAGTACACAGCATGGCCTGATCATGATGTCCCACGGTCTGCAGCACCCCTCATCGAATTAAACAAAACTCTCAGGGCTGTACAAGGGAATAGAGAACAAAATCTCTTAATCCACTGCAGGTATAAATATTAACATTCATTGTGTGTATTTTACACACAATTTGCTTTCTCTATTAAAGCTTGATGTACACATGGATAACTGTGACTGGACAAAGTGATTACATACTAAAGTTGAAGTCTGCACTACGGCCAATTATTGCAAAGTGGCTCGCACCACCAGCTTATCCCAGTTTCTGTAGCAAATGAGCGACTAGGAGAATAATTATTGCTACTACTCCCGGATGGCATGATACTATAAAGTATATCATAGTTATCCCCAGCATTTTATCAGGTTACCTGGCTAACAGTTTGCTGGTATCCATTTATAATTTTATTGTTGAATTTTATACTGTGCACACTGTGAAAATCAGGTATAAACACTCTTGCACTAAAGATTATTAACTAAGTGATGTTTTGTTGATGTACAACTTAATTCTCAGAACTAACATTGAAAGTTTGGCAGTCAGTAAGGAGAATAAAAACATTGATCTTTGGATATTCTATTCTCTTCCAGTGCTGGGTGTGGTCGAACAGGGACGATTTGTGCAGTGGATTACGCCTGGACTCTGTTAAAGACGCAAGTGAGTGTTCAACAATGAATGATAAAATAATTACTCTCTAATTTTGGTGGGAAATTTGTAATTTTACAAAATTACCAAAACAAATAATTATTATTAGTTACAAAATTATTAATCTCCAACCTCTGTACAGGATGTAGTTTGGAGTCTGTAATAGCGAGAGTCCGCAATAGCGGGAGTCATTTTCCATCAAACCTCTATAGCTTTCGCCGGGGGCGAGTGTTGACTGTAGCTGGCTTTCTAAATTAAGTCAAACAACATATGGCATTGGAAACGATGACTCACTGTCAAACATGAAGCAGATAAAACATAGAAAATATGAAAAACTAAAGCCAACTAAGTTGTGGGGATGAGTGTGTAAACACTGAAGAATGAATGGGGCATGACCTGAAAATAAGTTTGAAAGGTTAATACATAGATGTTATTGAACTAGCTTGCTCAGTCCGTATTGGGAAAATATTGGTCGAGTTCTTTTTTTGCAAGTTTATGGACCGAGCCGAAGGCGAGGTCCATAAACTTGCAAAAAAAGAACTCGACCAATATTTCCCAATACGGACTGAGCAAGCTAGTTCAATAAAGTTTTTATTATAATGGCTTTTTTAAAAACTTGCTGATAAATTAATGCAACCATTCTCGGCTAACGCGCGCGCGCCAAAGCTAAGCATAGTCTTGCATTTTTCAGGCCACTTTGCGAAAAGTTTAACCGAAATTGTCCGCCAGACACGAGGAAACATGTTTCTACTTAATAGAAAACAATTTTGCAAAATACGGTCCGTATGACCAAAATATCGGTCCGTATTGCAAAATACGGACCGCTCAGGGAACCAATCAGAATGTTCCTTTTCGTCGTGGACCAGTTTGCCATATAATAATAGCTACATGTAATACAAAATAATCAAGTTGCCTGGCTAGAACTCTTAATTTGCCTTTCATTAATTGTTAATAGGTGATCAAATTATAATTAAAATTATGGTACTCGTGAAATTACTCACAAGTTAGGAAATCATGCCACTTGCATTTGACAAAGCGTGTGAAATGATTTCTGATCACTCATTGTGTCATTTAATTACCCATGCTTAGATTACTTCTACATTATAACCATGGAATAACACACTCGGATATAATGAAGAAATCTTGTGGTCCTCACCGCTTGACATTGACTGAATTTTGTCTCACAACAAGCGTGACAACCCTAATAATGGCTCAGTGAGTTAGTACCAAATTAGTACCAGTACATGTAGAATGATTAGTAGGCTTTTGGAATTACCTTGTCACGTGGTACAATATCCACCATGCTGGATGACAATTAAGAGAGTGCTGCAGCCTCCATTAAACAAATTGACCAACAACCACCTTTTGGAATTCCCAAAACTTTATTGTCTTATAAAGTTCACATTAATTTTATAAAATATGCTTGATGATATAGGCAACAAAAAGTTTAATACAAAATGTATTTGTTGGTTTTGCTGTTGAGAACAAACTGGAGTTGATTTGACCACCCAAAGAAATGTCATGGCCTGTCGGTGGTCGTATTAATGGAGTTCCACTTAATTATAAGGTTCCTATAAAGCAGTATTCCATTGCAGCTAACATTACGTCCTCCCACTTATCAGAGTATTTTGATAACCTAATTAACCATGCACTAGCTTGCTGAGATCAATAGTAATTAAAACATCATTTTAGTTTTGACTGCAGAGTGTAATTGCAACTTGATACGATAACTCAAAACCAACACTGTTTTGTACTTTGCAGAAGACCAATAATTTTAGTGTGTATGACATAGTAGCAGACCTCAGAAGACAGAGAATGGCTATGGTACAGACCAAGGTATTAATTCAACATGTTTTGAACAATAAAAATAAATCAGTGTTAGACACTGTACATATACATGTGGGTGATGTCTGCACTCGGGCCACACTGCCAGAGCTTATCCAGCCAGTTTCTGTAGTATGAAGTGACCTAGCTAAGGAGTATTGCTACTCTCCATGGATTGGATTCTAGTCCATTGCAGGTTACCACCCCAGAATTGTTGTGTTGTGTAACTTTGGTTACTCAAGACACTGGATTGAGAAGGCTTTCTTGCATAGAGGAGGCTAGGAGAGGCACATGTATGCAGCAGTGCAGCATTTCTTTAGTGGCATTGATCTACCCTCTGTGAAATATTTGTCACTGGATCACTCGTCTCAATGTTAGCAAAACTGATCTGAGCTGTCTGTCAACACAATTCAATTAATCTGTCAACAATAACTTAATTTTAAAATGCTCATTGTTTGACTATGGTAATGCGTGGTAATGGTATTTATGGTAATGGTATTTATATAGCGCACTTTCCAAAGTTCAAATGCGCTTTACAATTCAACTTAGGGGTGAGATCGGACATCAGACATCTGCACTACACTCCATGCATTCTGGGAATGAAAGGAATTGATCAAAATCACTCTTAATTACTTTCATCTAACAGGAGCAGTATGCATTGGTTTACAAAGCTGTTGTACAACTTGTTCAAGAAGAATTAGACAAGGAAAAGCTTAAGTCTCACACCTATGTCAATGTGGAAATACCCAGCACTGCGCCGCAGTCACAATCAGGGCATGGAGATTATGAGAACTGTGAATTTGTGAAAAGTGTCAGTCGGTGGAAGCAAAGTGACTTACAAAATGGATCTGTTCCCAAAGCTTCCATGCCATTACCAGCACCAAAAGAAGCAAAAACTAATACCAAACCACAACCACGACCAGCAAATAGATTACCGATGCCATCATCAAAGTCTGAGGGAGCTGCTGTGATCAAATCAAATGCACCGACAAAAAAATAACTATGTGAACCTAGAATTTACTCCAGAAGTAACTGAAAATAAACCTGTGTCGCCCGTAAAAGAGGTAGATGTTCCAAAATTGGCCCAACCTTTGTCACCTCCAAGAGGTAATACACCAAGTTTGAATTTAAATGTGGTGAAAGGAGACAGGCATAGTCCAGTGGGGGGGACAGTGGGGGTAAAACCAAAGAGTCCACCTACACATGTTGACTATGAGGTGCTGCCAAAGAAAACATCAGGGTCGACTGTATCCAGATTAGGAAATGAAATGGCTCCACAAAGGAATAAAGGTCTATCAGCTGATTATGAGTTTCCAGCAATGTCTGCAGCAGGTGTTGACAAGAAACAAAGTAAACAGCATGTCCCTGAAGGTATGTTTACTGATAAATTTGTACAAGTCGCCTTCTGTTGGTGCAGAGTTTTAATTTGTTATATGGCAAAATGGTTCATCATGATGAAAAGGAGCATTCTGATTGGTTCCCTGAGCGGTCCAAATTTTGCGATACAGACCGCTAAGATGGACTGGTCACAAATTAAATTCCAAATTCGTTTTACGAAATATTGAACAAAATAAATATGTTTTCTATAAAGTAGAAAACATTTTTCCTTTGTGTCTGGTGCAGACATTTACAAATTCAAAGTAGCTTAACTTTGGGGTGTGTGTTTATCGAGAATGGATGCATGGTACATAAGCTTGCAAAAAAGAACTTAACCAATATTTGGCACAGATAAAATTATTGAATGAGAAGTTCTGTTGATTCTGCCTTGTCTGAGGAGCAAAGTGTCAGTTTGAAAGTCAGATTTCTGTTCCTACGTTTTGTGATGAATGCATTATGGGGGTTCTGGCACACTAGCACCAAACTGTGCCAGCTATTATATATGCCAGAACCCCCATAGGCTTGACCTTGACCACGTACCTTGACCTTGACCATGTGACTTGACCTTGACCACGTGACTTGACCTTGACCTTGACCTTGACCACGTGACTTGACCTTGACCTTGAAACTTTCTAAACCATGAAAAGTTACAGACTTTAAATTATGTGTAACTGTACGCTAATATATTTCCGGTTGGAACCAGTTTGAACCATCTCTCTGCATTGCTATCAACTATGAAAGGCCAAGGGCCGCTGCCTTACAAAACCGCGGCGTTTCAACGAATTAATAGTAGAATGAATGACCATATAATCTTGGATGCGTCAGAAATTATAATATTTTTCTAAGAAAAACAGGATGTTGTTTTGAGACAGAGATATTATTAGCAGCCAATCAAATTAGATCCTTTTGATTATAAAAACTGTCAAACCAATTTGAATAGAAAATGAATAAGCAAAGATTCAGCAAATTTAGAAGTGATCTAATCAATCTCTTTGATATGATTATCACTGAATATCCTGATTCTACTGATTTTGTCAAGAACTTGGGTAAAGAATTAGGAACAAAGTATTCAGAGCTTCAAGTCAGAATAAGTAAATATAAAAGAAAAGTATTTGATAAAGGATATACACCAAATTGGACAGTAGAAATATTCGTTATAAAAGAAATACAACCAACAATTCCAATCAAATATAAAATTGTTGATCTAATGGATGAAAAAATTAAAGGATCATTCTATGAACAAGAATTACAAAAGACAAATCAAGAAATATTCAGAGTTGAAAAAGTTATAAAAAAGGATGGTAAAAGATCATTTGTAAAATGGTTAGGTTATCCTGAAAAATTTAATTCATGGATATAAAATAATATATATAGTTATTATATAGATAATGAAATTTTTTGATTAAACAACACTAAAAGTATGTAAAGAACTTTTTTATTTTTTATTGGTATAATGATTTTTCTTGCTATTTAAACAGAGTTTTTTCTTAAAATAAAAAATCATACATTTGATTATATAAAATGATTACTATTTTATATTTATTATGGTTAGCGCCTCATTCCCCTTTCCCCACCGGCGGTGGGGGGAAGGGGAAATTCGGATGAAATAAAAAGGATGTAACCGGTGAGTTACACCGGTTTATTTATTACAAATCATGTGTTTTTCATATCTCTTCTTAGAAAACATTTTATTACATTCTAAACATTTTGTTCTAACTGTTTGAAAGTAATTACATAAATTTAAAATAATATTGTCATAATTATTACTGATAAGTGTTTTATAATTTATTCTTTCTAGATTCTTAATATAAATCCTTTGATTTTCACTTAATACACCATTACCATTTGGTGTTTTAAGTTCAATTGCAAAACCATTATATTCCTTGTTTGGATTAAGGATTATAATGTCTGGTGTTCCTTTTTGGTAACCACGTTTCATTGCTTCGTTACGTTCATCTGCTGTTCCAAGACATGAAATAAATTCACCAATTATAATTGCTTTTGGATAATAATTCTTTAAAAAAGATATAACTTTCTTATGTAAGGAATTTTCATCAAAAATTGAAAACGTAATGTTACAGTCAATACTCAAACATAATTAATCAGCGTGACTCGCCGCGTTTTTATGATATTATTTTTTACATGGTTTTTTCCATGTTAAAAATAGAATATTTTTTTCTGTTGTAATTATATATAAGCTAAATGTGTATTTATAAAATCAAGTATGTTTACAAGATTTTCAATGATATTTTCTTTATTATAAAGATTATATTCCATTCTAAATAAACATCTTTTTGTAATGGTAATTTTTGTGAAGTTAAAAAATAAGTAATATTGTTAATACTGTCTTCCTTAAATTTATAGTTATTTTCATTACGAATTGTAATTATTGAATTAACTTTATCTGGAATATTCTCTGATTCATTTTCACTTTCTGATGAAAAAATAGAATCTTCACTTTCATTATCTGATAATTGCCTTTCAGCTTGTTTGATAAAATATTTTCCTTTCATTACTATACTATAAAAACAGAAAAATATATTTTAATTTACACGCAGTATATCTATTCCGGCTTACTATATATATATTTTTCTTAAGTGCATTTAAAAGTTAAAAATAAAATGTATAGTATAAGTATATGAGTAGAGACACTAACCGGCGATCCGTAGAAATTAAAGATTTAAAAAAATATATTAATGATTTGAAAAAAGATAATAAACAACTCTTATTTAAGTATAAAAAGTTAAAATTTTTAGCAGTTAAAAAGATTAAATTACAAAAACATCATATAAAATTACAAAAACATCATTAAAATTTAAAAAAATAAAAGAGCTGATTTTATACAGAAAAGGTTTGTTAAAGTAAGTAAAAAACCTGAATTAAAAACAATTAAAGAAAGAATTGAACCAAGAAAAATATTTGTTAAAGTAAGTAAAAAACCTCAGTGCGGCACAGCCGACTCACTGGAAACAATTGAAGAAATAACCGACCCAATATTGAAAATAAAGAAAACCGGTGAGTTGACTATGCCGCACCCGGCAAGTACACATCGATTAATGACACAAATTGATGATGCATTAGAAAAAAATATAAGACAATATAAAATATCAGTTGTTAATACTTATAGCCTTTTGACAGAATTAAAAACAAATATTAAACCAATTATTGATTTATTAAAAAATAATCTTGATGAATTAAAAGGTAAGTAATTAGAGGATTAGAAATAAAAATGGTGAAATATGGTCATACTGATAAAGATCTTGTTGTTCAAAGTATTGAACAAACATTTTGGACAAGACCTCATATTATAATGCACGTGACTCGTTGGATGATATTGAAAAGGTGTTAAATAAAACGATTGACGAATTAACAAAAATAATTCATGAATTCTTAGCAGAAGGATCTGGTTGGCAAATACAAGAAATTTATAATCAATATTTTAATATTCATATTTATAAACCATTAAAAGGTAGTTCTTATATACCACTTCCAAAAGAACTTCAAAATCCAATGAAAGGACTTATAAATATTCAAAATGAAGATGAAAAATGTTTTATGTATTGTCATCTCTACCACTTACATAAAGATGAAATTAAAAGTAATCCTCAACGTGTTAGTAAATATAAAAAATATTTAAATGATTGCGGGTTTCGTGAGATTATACAGGTATTGAATTTCCTGTTAAAATTAATCAATATAATAAAATTGGAAACATGAATAACATACGAATTAACGTATTCGGTTATGAAAATAAACAAATATTTCCATTGTATATAAGTGATGTTCAAAATACAAATGAAATGAATTTATTACTTATTGATAATAATGAAGGTAAAAGACATTATGTATATATTAAAGATTTTAATAGATTGATGACAACCATATCAACACATTTTTTGTATGTATTGTTTACATTGTTTTTCAACAAAAGAAATCTTAAATAATCATAAAGGTGATTGTTTGAAAATTAATGGAAAACAAAATATAAAAATGCCAGCTGAAGGATCTAAAATATACTTTAAAAATTTCTATAAAACAAGTGAATCTCCATTTGTTATATATGCAGATTTTGAATCATTACTTATTCTGGTGGATTCCAGTGAGAATTATCAAAATGAAAGTTATACTAAACAATACCAAGAACATAAAATATGTAGCTATTCTTATAAAGTTATTTGTTCAGTTAATGAACAATATACTAAACCAATAAAAATGAGAAAATGCTGCTTATAAATTTATTGAAGATATATTAAATGAAGAAAAAGAAATACAAAAAATTTTAAAAATGAAATTTAATAAACCAATGAAAATGACCCAAGAAGATATAAACGATTTTAATGAAAGTAAAAAATGTTGGATATGTAATAAAAAATATAACTCCGATGCGGATATACCAGTCAGAGATCATGATCATACTACTGGAAAATATAGAGGATCAGCTCATAAAATATGTAATTTAAAATTTAGATTATCAACTAAAGTTCCAGTTATATTTCATAACTTACGTGGTTATGATAGTCAAGAAATTGGTAAATTTAATGAAACAATAAATGTTATTCCAACTAATACTGAAAAATATATGAGTATACAACTTGGTAAAAATATTTTATTCATTGATTCATTTCAGTTTATGACATCATCACTTGATAGATTAGCAGGTAATCTTCCTGAAGATAAATATATTTATACTAGTCTTGAATCTGAAAATGTTGATTTATTAAAAAGAAAAGGTGTTTATCCATATGAATATATGGATTCATTTGTGAAATTTAATGAAACACAATTACCTGATAAATTTAAATTCTATAGCTTATTAAATGATGAACATATAAATGATAATAATTATACACACGCACAAAATATATGGAAAACATTTCAATGTAAAACACTTGGTGATTATCATGATCTTTACTTAAAAACTGATGTATTATTACTTACTGATGTATTTGAAATTTTTAGAAAAACATGCTTAACATATTATAAATTAGATCCTTGTTATTACTTTAGTGCACCTAGATTAGCATGGGATGCTATGATGAAAATGACAGGTATTGAACTTGAATTAATAAGTGATATAAATATGTCTGATATGATTCAATCAGGAATGTGTGGTGGTATTTCATATATATCAACACGTTACTCTAAAGCAAATAATAAATATATGAAAGATTATGATCCAGATAAACCTGATAGTCATATAATATACTGTAGATGCAAATAATTTATATGGATGGGCAATGAGTCAACCATTACCAACAGGTGGATTCAGATGGTTGACACAAAATGAAATTAATAAAACTGATCTTGGAAAATACAATGATAATACAAAAGGATTAATACTTGAAGTTGATCTGGAAAATTACATGATTTACATAATGATTTACATAATGATTATCCACTTGCTCCTGAAAAAATAGCAGTTGAAAATGATATCTTGTCACCATATTGTAAAAAAATATCAAGTCTTAATACAAAAGAACGTTATGTTTTACATCAAGAAAATTTAAAACAATATTTAGGTCTTGGTATGAAATTGGTAAAGACTCTTAGAGTATTGGAATTTAAACAATCGTGTTGGTTAAAATATTATATTGATTTTAATACAAATAAAAGAACAAATGCTGCTAATTCATTTGAAAAATTTAAAATAAAATAAAATTTTATTGAGTTGTTATGATGATAAACGATATATTTTAGATGATGGAATTAATACATTGGCATATGGTCATTCATTCTACTATTAAGACGTCGCGGTTTTTGTAAGGCAGCGGCCCTTGGCCTTTCATAGTTGATAGTCACGGCAATGCAGAGAGATGGTTCAAACTGGTTCCAACCGGAAATATATTAGCGTAGTTACACATAATTTAAAGTCTGTAACTTTTCATGGTTTAGAAAGTTTCAAGGTCAAGGTCAAGTCACGTGGTCAAGGTCAAGCCTATGGGGGTTCTGGCACATATGATAGCTGGCACAGTTTGGTGCTAGTGTGCCAGAACCCCCATAATGCATTCATCAGTTTTGCAGTTTTGTGGTGCTACTGAGCTTTGCCTTTGTTCTTTTTTACATGTACATCTCTTAAATGCTTACTGAAACAATTTCATACAGTACCGCCTGAAAGTACTGAACCATTGGGACACCGAAGGGTTGTGTCGCAACTTCACCATATCTTACTACTGCCTCACCAATGTGTAGCATTTTGCTTGTTATGTAATTTGAATAAATTACATTAAATGTAATTTATTCAAATTTATTTTGGTAAAGTTGCAATGAAAGTGATCGATGCATTCTAAGTGTTACATATACATAGTTGACAGCCTTTTAATAATCAGAAAGTGGACTAAATTAACCAGTTAAAGTCAATTAACCAAGTAACATGCTCAACTTTGCATCTTAACCAGATTAAACCACTGAAAGTGTAATCAGCTAATTAATCCTACAATTCCACAGTTCATTGTAACTTACAATAACGTTTAGCTTGAGTCATCTCTCGTCGTGTGCTTCCCTCGCTCGACAGATGCCTGAGATTCATTCGACTTGAAGAATTTATCAGATGAGCAGACATAGCTCATGTCTCAGATTGGTTTGTTGCCGCTAACAACCAATGAAGACACTGTAGAGATTTGTCGAGCTACATTATCAGTATGGAATGTTTTCGGTTAAATCTCTGCGGACCTCCCTTGAACTGGGGAACAATGCTATTTCAGAGTGCAAAGAGAGAAAGCCGTTTACTCTAGCTAACTACTGATGTACTTTGTTCATAATTTTATTAAATTAATGTTAAAACAGGTGTGTTAATTGATCTGGGAGATGATGTGCCACCTTTGCCATCCAAAAGGCACTCGGTAGGCTCTGTAACTAAGGATGGTGTCGGTTCCAGATATGAAAATGTTGAAGGTAACTCACCATGTTAGTAAAAATAATGACTTATAAGTAATATACTACACTGGTGGGCTGATTTAAACGTTTTAAAGTGAGATCTATTGAACAGAAGCAGTAATTGAAATACATGCAGTGTGCTTTTAAACCAAAAAAATATATAATAATAAATACACTACCTTTCTTCCCAGGGTCTTTCGTGATTTGGGTGAGATAGTTATGGGGCATGACGAGAGACCCTGGGAAAAAGCTTCTTAATCCTGCCATGGCATGCAAGTTAAAATAAGAGTCTATTTCACATGATTTGAATAAAGGTAATAATAAAATATTGTACAAGTCAAAATCAGTCACAGCTTCACATATAACTCACTATTAAAGTTTTGGCTGCAATTTGAAGCACTAGAGATCAATGTTTGTCATTGAGGAGTAATAACCTATACTTACTAATATAAATTGTAGACAATTTGTTCATCATTAAGGATTTAAATGGAAGAAGGCATTTTTCATTTTCATCTAAGAATTCATTACTGATGTAACAGCTGTACAGAGATCTGTGTAGTGTATCTGATTGGTTGTTGAATTTCAGCGCACAAGTAACAACCAATCAGAGACACTTACACATACGTCATCAGTATGGAATTTTTCTGATCCAATCTCAGATGTCTCTCGAATGTGCGATAACAATTACATTAAAAAATACGTACAAACTGTATACTATATAATTTAGAAATAAAAATGTTTTTTCAGCGCAAAAACATTTTTATTTTGAAATTATAATAGAGACGTCTGAACATTTACTAATGCTAATCTTCTCTTTTGCTTTTCATTTTCAGTGAAACCGTCTGGATTTAGTTCTCACAGATCAGCCAGTTCTCCTAACGTGTTGGATGATTCGTGGCTGTTTAATAGCAGCTGTTTGCACCCAACAGTTGACAACTTGCCTCAAGGTGTACCTCCTGGAAATGTCAAGGAACATGCGGAGAGCAGAGGTTTCCATACGCTTCCTAACAGAATGCATCCAGATTCTGGACCCAAGAGGTGTCCCTTGACTGCGGAAGCATTCCAAGAACCGGGCGCGAGTGGTGGAGGTGGCGGTGGTGGTGGCTTAGGGGTGATGCATTCAACACCGGGTCAGTACTATTTGGTTGGTGCCGTGAACCCTCCTTCTCAGTCACCTCCTAAAACAATGGTGAATCCTCAGGTCGTGCCACAGCCTAACCAAGGCTCCCAGCTGCAGAAGCAAAGGCCCGCTGCACCACAGCCTAAAAGGCAAGGTGATCAACCTAAGCCCCGGACACCTGTTGGAGCCTACAGTTTGGTGGGAATACCAGAAGCAGGAGGACCAATACTCCATGCACCTAGTCCTGTATCCACACCTGCCACAGTTAAAAGTGAAAATTCTAAAGAAAGTACTGGTGTTCCTGTGGAAGTCAAAGTAATGTCGATTACTGGTCTTCCTGCAGAAAGCAAAGGGAAGCCTACTACTGGTGGCCCCGTAGAAGTAAAAGGAAAGCTGAATGCTAGTGTTCCTGTGGAAGTCAAAGGAAAGCCAAATGCTGGTGTGCCTGTAGAAGTCAAAGGAAAGTCTACTACTGGTATCCCTGTGGAAGTCAAAGGGAAGCCGAATGCTGGTGTTCCTGTGGAAATCAAAGGAAAGCCGAATACTGGTGTGCCTGTGGAAGTCAAAGGAAAGCCGATTGCTGAACCTTCCTACGAATTAGTTGGGCAGTGGCAACAAGCAGGAAAGAAGGTATCACCTCCATCGGTGCAGCCATACAAGCCTAGAAATGTTGGCTCTCCTGATGGTACGACAGGTGCAAATAGAGAGCCACACAGTTCTCAGCTCCTTCTACATAATGTAGACAAGCAGAATGCGGTAGCTAAAAGCAAAAGTACTCCAGACATCTCCCTCAGAAGCCAGGGTGATGGAGAACCACAGACTGTCAATGACGTGACAGTTGCACCAGGTATGATAGAAGGCATTGGTGGGGGATTGGGGGGGGGGGCTTTCTTTGCATCTACATCTACATATTTAACTTGCAAAATCCTATCTAGGACAGTTTGCAAGTGCAATAAAAATAAAAAGTGTTACAAAAGTGAAATATATAAGTGCAGAAGTGTGTGCAGTGCAAACTAGCTAAAAATAAAACAATATTTAAGCACGCAGATGGGCGTGCACTGCCGACTTGAAGCAGGTAAATTGTTCCAGTCGATGATGGTCCTTGGCCAGAAGTTATATTTGTATTCATCGCATGAGGCTTGAACAGGGATTAATTTCTGAGGGTGGGAGTGGTGGGTTCGATGGTGGTGCTGGACATAACTTGGAATGTCTGCTGCCGCTTGGTTGTGTAGTGTTTTTTTTTGCAACTGTAGAAGTTGATACACAATTTTTCACGTGTGACTTATTTTGCAGATGTTTATGCCACAGTTGCCCAACGAACCAGAGACAAGACAGAATCTCAGGATAGGAACAGCTCTAATCTGTCCACTGGATCACCAAACCTGCGTACTCAATCATCATCTGGAAGCTTGCGGGTCAGCTGTTTATTTTGTTTTTGCATTAATAATTATGCAAAATCTTCCATAGACTCAATATTGAAATCACCGACAATGAAGTAGTCTCCTACGCAGCCATTATTTGTGTCGTCACTCAACGCTTCTCCCCACTAAGTGGGGAGAAGCGTTGCGTGACGACGCAAATAACGGCAGCGTATGAGACTAACAATGCAGTAACATCAGAAATTCTCGTTAAACTGAAACCAAACACTTCGCGTTTGAACCAGTTACGGATATGGACTCCAAATAATGTTTAAGTATACTTTGGTGCTAAAACTGTTTATTTAGCCGAGATTCCCTTTAATTAGCCTTTAAATTAATACAAGCACTGACGTCGCAAGTCTGATTTCGCGTGTGCCAAAACGACGTACAAAATGTCGGACAATTTGAATGTCGGACAATTTGGTTGCCGTGACAGCTTTCTGTAACCAAGTTAAAACAAAACAACAACTTTTACCGCGATGCTACGTAAATTTTGAACCTCCCTCTGAACATAATCAAAACTTAAAGCGACATTTCACAAGCACTACAAAGAGATTTGTTAAGTTAGGAATTGTATAAATTTATTTACTTACAGAGCTTTACATCAACATCAAGTGATGAAGGTGATAGTCCTCCAGCAGTCCCGCAAAAGACTAATGAAGCTTTTCTTGTTCCAGGCATGTAGATATTGGTATAGTTTGAATGGATTAATGTGGGTTTGCTCTGGGCGTGTTTTTTTTAATGCAAAAAGAGATACATTGAAACTATTAGACGGTTCCAGTCCACTAGCAGATCAACATGATCAGATCTGTTTTTACCAGCTGATCATGCGCAGAATACACGAAGCGGTCTTGGACTGGATGCATTTGGAACCGGTCCCATGTGAACAAAATTGTGCAGCAGGTACCAAAATGGTACAGGTCTGTCTACAATCATGGACAATAGTCTTGGGACACTTTGTATTTTTTAAGGTATCTCCTGCCTGTTTTAACAAACTACCCATATTTTTCACCCAGTACCCCCCCCCCCCCCCAGACAATGTTGAATCCGCGTGGCCAGAGTACTGCTTACATTACAACATTGTATGGTGTATGGGGGTGGGAGGGGGGGGGGGGGGGGGGGGTGGGTCTTAGCGTTAAAAACATCATTTTCGTGGTGGGCAACTGCAATTGCCATGTTACGATAGTAATTGTGCCGAGTGTCCCAAGGACTTTTGACGATGATTGTAGGTGTTCATAACGTGGGTCGGTCCAATTTGGGACTAGAGCGGAGCATATATCTTATTAACCTAGTGTGAGGGCCATACTGGGAGAATATCCCAGGTCTTGACAGTACGGATTGAGCACAGCGAGGTCCGTACAGAAATGACCGAGGGCCGATATTCTCCCAGTGCGGTCCCAAGCAAGCTTGGTTAATAAGATATATATATTTTTTTATTACACGGAACTTAACCCGGTCTAATACTTAGAAAATATCGGACTGGCAAAAAGGCATTCTGATTGGTTGATTTTAGTTATTGGCCCTTTCAACTGTCTTAGTCATGTAATAAAAATGGATAATGGCAAACTGTTACCCAGCTATGGGCTAGCATCCAGGGGCAGTAGCAACATTCCTAGTTGGCTTTGTGCGACAGATTAAGCACCAACCCGTTGAGCCACTATGTCGCTCGGTAAAGGCTTGACGTTTTTTGCTATCTTACCACACAGGTGAGGAGCCATACGAAGCTGTACAACAAACCAATAAAGGCACTTTGGACCGCTTCAAGAAAATGATGAAAAGTGGATCAAAGGTTTGTCTCATGTCTTAATAAGGGAGGGGAGGGTGAAAAACATAAAGAAAAGGGAATGGGCCTGTAGTTTTTTAATCAAAGTACAGTGTTTTCTTCAGATCCAAAGAAACATCAAAATGCTAGTTTACTATTAGGTAGAAAAACTCCAAAGATGTGTTAATGAACCAGAAAGGAGCAAGGATTGGTTAAGATTGGGGAAGATTGAGACGGATTACGAACGGTAAAAATTCAGGCTGAATGATTAAAGATTCACAAACTGTGACATAGTAGCTCCTTTCAGTCGGGGGAACAAGTGCTGTTTGGTAAATCTTCGTTGAAGCAGTCGAAGAGTTTCCGATTCTTATTATCCAATCAAGAAACAGCGCGAGCACTCGCGAGTATTCCGAACATTGGTACACCAGCATAGTGCAATGAAAAAAAAAGCATAGCACAATGAGGATACGTCATGTTGCTTAGCAACTTCAGGACGAAAACCGCGGGCTCAATTCCGCCTCAGAGGCGGGATTTTACCCTCAACTCCCCTCAACTATTACTTGTTCCTCCGATTGCTTTGCACTTGCTACCTGGTATGCTTTGTAAGGGACGAAGCACGATTCTACATCTACATGTAGGTGTCAAGGTAAAGCCCCGTCACAAGGCTCCTTGGTTATGAAGAGTAGTTCCGCTGTAACAGTGTCTGATTTCTCTGTCTGTTAGGGTAGTTTGCCAAAGCGTCTGTCTGACGTCACACTGCCACTTGGACTGCCAAGGACTAACAGCTCGGGGACTGGTAAGGAGTTTTTGACAATTATTTTGTGTGTAAATTTTATTGTTTAGACAGAGAAGTTAACATGAATTCGAGGCAAACTTGCAAGGTCCTTGAAATCCTAGAATTTTGATCTCGCATTTTCCTAGACTGGAAAGTACTAGAAAATAAGTGATATTTTGTAAAAGGTCCTGGAAATCTCTGATTCAAGTGATTCAAGCCATGAAAAAAGAACGTGTGTTGATGAAGAATCAGCTTGTGTCTTTGGAGTCTTGGAAAATAGTTTCTAAAAAACATTAAAGACCCTGAACCTTGTTCCGTAGTGTTTCGTCGCAATTTGTTTTTAAAAATTAGGATACACAACTTTGAAACTGGAAATGGTGTGAAAATCGTCTGACCGGTATCTTGGAAAAAAAAGACGAGAAATGAATCGAAATTAACGTCTGGACGAAAAGCCTGAAATTATGTCCAAGCTGTAACAAGTTCTCACTTCTTATTAATTCTGTGCCTTTGAACCAAATTTCCTGCTTTGGCAATTGGAATTGTCTCATTAAGTTGGAACCAGAAAAGAGTGGCTTTAAAACATTCATGAATATATTTATATCGTACACTGGCAGCCTTCAAACTTGTCTTAGACCATGCACAGCTGTTTCGACCTTCTTGGGTCTCGTCATCACAGCGTAGCTAGTGCTCAGGCAGGTTCCCACAAAAATAGATAAACTGAGGAAATAGCGTAAACCATGTGGGACTGAAAAACACGAATAGAGCATGTGCAGTAAATTGTATACTGGTAGCCCCAAAATGGTCGTCAAACTTCTGTGGTGTTTGTCGTTATAAGCATATCACCGGTTTCCCCCTGCTAGGGGATTATTAAAAGGGTGCAGCAATCTGTACAATTTCCGCCAGGGTCTATATTTACAGACAATTCCCCTTAAACCCCTATACAAGTCTCTTATGCTTCAAACTTTAAAGTGTTGAATGTTCTCCTAACCAAGGGTGAAGTTTCCATTCAATCCCTCTGTATTCCATGACATATCCCCATGTTTGACTCCGGGGTCAACCCCAGGGGGAAGCTGGTGATGTGTGCCTTGGTTATTCAGCCCGCGGGTAACTGTTCTGACCTAGTGTGTACTGGCAGGGTCCCAACTGAGGATATATTTACTTTCACTGTTAGCTCGTAGATTAACAAATAGCTCGTCATGATTTTTCCACTGTTCATGTTGTTTGTTTTTCCTTTGTTCCTAGCGACTGTGCGATGGGAAGAGAAAGGTATGTTTCTTTTATCCTTTCTTATTTTATGCTTCTTTGAGTGTCGTTCGTTCGTTCGTTCGTTTCAATGTTTTGTCTGATTTGTTCAGGTTTGTTCGTGCATCCTGTCACTTATGTATTTGTTATTTGTTTTTTTCAGGATACAAGAAGCGTTTTCCAAAGCCTGCAGGTCCAAGACCCTGCCCAGCAAACTGGCCAAGCTGTGTACATCTTGGTCTATAGTCTAGATATGAAAAGCAATTTTGAAATTCGATTATTTTTTTATTGGAGAGATTGAGCACCACGTTCTATGGCAAATGGCAAACGTCAACTTGCTGTTAAAATCATCTGTTGCTGTTAAGTTCCTTGAATTATAAAATAAAATAATTTTTTAAAAATACACAAAATTCATTGTCTGACGGGAAACACGCGATCTTTGCTGTTCGCGGTAAAAACAAACGCGTTGCTTAATCTCTCTATTATTATTTTTTCTATAATATAGCTTTTGATAATTGACCATTGTTATACTTGCCTTTGGGCAAGAGAGAGTTTTAAGAAAATCCCTTAAAGGGAAATGAGCAAGGTGTTAAACACCAAATAATAAGAATAATAATTGATCCGTGAATATGTATAGATAGGAGACTTGTACATAATCAATTTCAATTTGAATTGATCACTGACAATCACTTGCTAGGCTGTGTGTAGCAGGACTAATATAAAAATAAACATAAATGCATTTCTTAATTGACCACTCCCCAATAAGACTTTTCAGGGCCGTGGGGCTCGCGCGAGGAAGCAGACGCGCGCGAGGGAGGAGCGCGTCCGAGGAAGGATACGAGGCTGAGCGCTATCCATCGCTGGACTTGCTTGGATTTTTGTCGTACATGCACCTATTTCTGTCAGTTAGTTCTCATTCTCTTGAAAACGACTGCAAGTTAGTGGGTCACGAGGCGAATAATATTCAATCTTTGGTCTGGTTTCTATTTTTCTCGCGATCAAGAGATTTCAGAGGTCATATTAAAACCAGTTATGTTGACGATTTGAAGTGCATACCGTAATGTATGAAATGAAAAAAGCATATCATCCTAGAATTAGCAATTGTCCAAACGATCTTAAAGTGTTTTGTATAACTTATCGCCTCTATAATGACATGTTTGGGTAAACAACAACAACCTTTATTTGTATTCAAGATAATATGTGCAGTTTGAAAGAAAAAAGAAATGGAAATTAAGTAGAGTACTGGCTGCCTCAGTGGAATAACCATAGGGCCGAGCAGCCAGATTTTAACTGAGGTTAGAAAGAGGCAGGTGGTCTGGCATGGGGTAATGTGATGTACAACCCTTATATGTTAAAGAGCATCTGTTAATACTATAAGCTGTAAAACCGAGTCATATAGACATCCATGTTGTGCAAAAAACGAGCACGGTGACCCCCATTTTTTTATTGCATATTTCTAATGTGCATAACATAATCACCAGCTGGACCAAGCTTTAGAAAATTCTGAATAGTACTTCTATTTCGATGGAATCACCTTAAGCTTCAAATTTCTGCGCTTTTTAGAACCTAAAATGCGGGTCATAAGTGTTGGGACACCGTTACCGCGATGCTAGTGAAAATGTCTACCCTTCCCCCTCCCCCAAGCAATGTTGAGTTTTTGGACCACTACACACACGTTATACAAGAATGTTTTCGTATATTTTTCAACACTGTTTTTGGGGGACGGGGGGAGGGGGGAGGTGAATGGATGCTCCAATATCAATTAGAGTAGTACAAATTATTATTTTGTGATTTCTCAGACATTTTTCACAAGTGTTCCAACTACCTATGACCTGCATTGTAGCTGCTGACCACCCGGCCAAAAATCCTCATCATTGAGGGGTGGCCGTATTGGGAAATAAAATTTTAATCTGTTTTGCATCAGTTTGTACATTGTTATAAACGTATAGTCGAAAACCTGAATTTCTGTATTTTGGTCGAGCGGTAAATTCAGCCTGTTCTTGACTCTTTTGACTCGGCTCACCCTGCGAGACTGAGATTCACTTTCCGCGCGCGCCGAAAGAGAAGTCTATCTCTGTCTCGCAGGGTAGACTCGGCTTGACGGACATTGTGGTTGTTGTTGCTGTCGTGTTGTCCTCGTTGTTGTTATTATTATCATAGCTGTTGTTGTTGTTGTTGTTGTCGTATTCAGCAAGGAGAGTTAGCATTTTGAGCTGATAATTTTCAAGCAAATTAAAAACTAATTATTGTGAAGAGAAAATATTTCAATAAACAATAAACATTTCATAGTTTTACTTAACGTAATGTTGCTGTTTTATACTAAATTTGAGTAAAACAGAGTATTACAATAGAGTATTAAAAGTACTTAGATAAACTAAAGGCATTTTTTAAAGGGGGCCTCTCAACCAGTGTGCTTTGCGCGTCAATACTCTCACGGCGGCCATTTTCGGGTGCCGCGAAAATAGCGGCCTGAAGTTAAAAAACTACTTTTTGCAGGATTCTGGCCTTGTTCTGGCCACAAAAAGCAGTTAGACGACCCAAGTTAGTACAATTCGGAAAGTATGGTATACATTAGCCCCACGAGAGATCGAGTTTCCCGGATGAAAACAATAACACGCGACCGCAAAGCACACTGGTCGAGAGGGCCCCTTTAAGGCAGGTGATGTGCCGGTTTTGCTTGAACTTGAATCCATAACCATATTTCAAACCAAAATAAACATTTTCTACCCTAACTGACCTTATCCGGCAAACATCTATACCCTGAAGGCTATTTCATACCAGTTCATACCTATTTAAGAAGAAATTGGATAAAAAACCATACTCTTTGTGCGACCGCCGGATAGAGGAGAAAACCAACGAACACACTCCTCTTGTGTTGTCCGGGGGGACTCCCATATAAACGTGGCGGGGGTGATTCATTGAAATTTTGAAAGGAACCCCTAAAAGCTACCAGAATCTTGTTTTGTGGGTGTGGCTCGTATTCCTGTCATGTTTTTTGCTGGCATAATACCCTAACAGGTACCAGGATAACTCTAACGGGAGCTTAGATTTGAACACCCTAAGCAGTAAGCCATGAATTTTTAACATCCGACGATCATCCCCGTCACTTCGTTTATATGGGAGCCCCTGGGTATTGTCCCTCACTAATAATCACGGCGGCATAAAACAAGAAACAGAACAAGAAGAACGAACAGCTGACACAATAATTCATATACAAGGAGAACATATTGTTCATTTTAATGTTATTTTCTATGTAAATTCACGCACAGCAAATAAATCCTACTGTAAACGCGCCAATACGAAGCAAATCTCCTTTGCCCGTTCCCATAGAACTGCAACTTTTAATTAATTATTTATTTTTAAGCACACTGCAAACAATTATCAATTATTGGACGAGGTTGAGCAAAATATCGTGATTTGTCAGTGGCGAGCAGATCAGTTATTTGCCGAAGCCGAAGGCTGAGGCAAAAAATTGATCTGCGAGTTCAAGTTCAAGTTCATTTTATTTGCACTTATTTTTTAAAGAATTACAATAATATATATAAACAATAAAGAAAAAAAAAAAGAGGAATAAATATATACAATTTATGTAAAAGAGTGCGTAGTGGTCAAAGTAGCCAAAGGCTTTCGTGTTGACCACTACCACAGAAAAACTAATCGAGGAAAAAAATAAGTTATGGAAGATGGAAAAAATATATATAAAAAAGAAAATAGACTAAGAAAAAAAGAGAAAAACATTCATATAAATACAGAATTGCGAGACACTGACAAATCACGATATCAGTTTGCGATAACCGAGTTCAATAATTGTTTTATCATTCGATCCAATTATTTTCGGGAGGCGGGAACCCTTGCTGAATTTATCGCAGAGGTCGGCATTTCTTCTCAATTCAAGAATTTATTCTGTCGACTGTAAATTATACATAAACATAAAACACATAAATTCAACTTGCCTTCGTTGCGAAATACGTCCACAGCAACTTTGATTGCTTTCTTGGTGTTATCGCTGTTTTTTGTTCGATTAGACAATTAAGATCGCTCTCAGATAATTCTGGAAATCAGGCTGCCACAGTAGAGGACAGGAGCAGAACAATTATTCACAGCGAAACAACTTTGCACCGTTGTGCGCATGAGCAAAATTATTCGTAGGCAGTTATTCGCAGGTCACGTGGTGGGCTCTCGGCCAATGAAAAGGAAGAAAAAAATGCACCGAATGATAATTATATTTTACATTACGTTACACTACGAGATGTAAACGTCATGTAACACCTCTTTGTGCTTCCTATTGAGAAAATGTTTCATATTTCTCCCGCTTCCCGCCCTCCCTTTGCCCGCCACCCGTAGAGGAACTTGACGCGAGACTTTTCCCAACCTCGTCCCTAAGACCTTTTAAGTATTACCGTGCGTTTCCAAAATGGTAGCCGCCATCTTGGAATGCAACGCCAAGGAGACCCTAGCAAAAAATTGCTCGACGTCGGCAATTGTAGGCTTAAAAATTATTACTTTTCCTCTTACTTGTGAAGTTTTGAAGAACAGAATATAAGCTGTGCTAATCACAATATCATTACGAACTATTCAAATTCAGCAATTGCATGTGAGTATGGAGGGAAACCGACGATCTATACTCTTACTACATGTTTGTATTAACATAGCGAGGATTAGAATAACTCAGTATTAAGCTCAGCGTAGTGAGTCTTCTCATTTGCGTTATTTAGTGGCTGATAGTGGCCAACATTAGTATTTTCATAAGTGACCGGTCGGGTCTCACTCTCTTCCGGTATTACACTATATATTGGCTCCTTCTCTTCCCTGCTATGCACCTCCTCTTGGGAAGATCTTCTCTCTTTTAAAATAAATATTTGGTTATTTTCCGCCACTTCGTTGTCCGGGTCAGTGTAGCGGCGTGATCCCTGTTGCAGCTTTGGTTTATCGGCAAAGCAACAAAAATGACGGAGCCTACAATATATAGAACAACAATAAAAAAACAAGGCATCGTTAGTAAACCAGAAGGTGCATGAGAAAGGAAAGGAGAGCTAGGAGCCTGGGTAATGTGTGTGCCTGGCCGCTGGATGGGATCAATCTAAAGGCGCTTCTATGTTGGCATAGGAAACTGAACCGTGACTGAAACTTTGACGTAATACTTTATATCAAACACGAGAGAAAGTGTTTCACACCAACTGAAGAGAAAGTACGACGCGCAGCTAGCAGAGTATTTTTTGATAAAATTCGAGGTGTTTGGAAATGTCCAACACTGTCTCTCGTGTTTAATATGTCTTCTCAATCGAATCTAAAACTACTGAGTAAACGGAGATCAGATATCCAAACCACCATCACGGTAGTAGTAAATCTTTATTTAAGCAGGGTGGCCCATTCAGCTCTAGGCTGGTATCCATAGGGGCCCTGCGTCTAAAAAAATACATTATATTACAATTTAGGAAGATTTAAAAAAAAAAAAATAATAAATAAAATAAAATTACTGTTAATACTAATTACAATAAGATAAAAAATACTATGATAAAAAATACAATACTAATTACTATAATAAGAGGTTATGATTTTCTTGTTTTAACTTGATGAATAATTGATAAGCCTGAGAAATAATTACATTATATTGTTCACTGATTTAAATTCTATAAATGTGGTTTAGCTGCCGTTTTAAAAGATTTAGCGACGCCAAAAAAATAAGAAATATCTTCATTAATTATTTATTTTCGTCCCGAAGTTGCTAAGCAACATGAGGTATTCTCATTGCGTTATGCTGGGTGACAATTTTCGGAGTACTCGCGAGTGCACGCGCTGTTTCTTGATTGGGTAATAACAATCGAAAAGAATCGGAAAGTTTTGCCAAAAAGGACACTTGTTCCCCCGACTGTAAATGGAGATTACTAATCCGGCAGTAAAATGTAACTTGGATTTAATAATTTAGATGAAGCTAAGCCCTACATATATACCTGCAGTAGACGATGATGCCTACTATAGCGATTACAACAGCTGGTATTACTACCGCTAGTGCGATGTACAGACCAGTGTTGGTTTTTCCTGACGAATCGTCTGTTGGCAAAACGAAAATAAAGCTTGTTATGACAGTCTTACTTACTTGGGCCTCTTTACGTCATGCATGTGTGGCACATCAGGTCTCATAGTCATTCTTCTACAACCTTAAAAGGAGGTACCCTTTGGGCTTCACTGCGACTGTACTGAATACAAAGACGCGGTTATTCAGCGGAAAGGTTGTGTAATACGGCTGGGCATTTTTACTCGTCAATGTTTATTTTTTTTCGCGCCTTCGCCCGAATATTAATGTTTATTATACGACATAATTCTTGTTTTCCGTACCGCGCGGTCAGTTGTACTAAGACGAGTGTAATACCGCACTCGTTCTAAATAATAAAGGTCAATTCAGTTTGCGATTGTGTCGCATGTACGACAGCGAACTTTATGTGTCGCGGTATGCTTGCAAGAATACACTGTAGTACATTACATATGCTAGAGAGACACACTCAAATCATTCTGAAGGTACTAGAGTTTCATCCACAGACTTGTACAGCATAATAAACAGTACCACGTGAAAAAGTACACTCAATCAAGCAACGGTGAACTTCGAGATTGTCGAGTACGCTTTCACGTTTCTGTCTGTAGGACAACCCCGGGAGGACAAGACTTGTCGAAGCAGCTGTTTATACAGCTGTTTCGAGAAAGGTTGTCGTAAAAAGCGCACGCGACAATCCCGAAAGGTATTGTGGGTAGTTTTAAGTTCACGGTTCCTTGACTTCAGCATTTCAAGGAAATCTGAGAAAATGGCACGAGACGCCATGGACGTATGTTTGCGAGTGCTAAAAGAAATCAACAAAAGTAGGTTCGACAGCTGCAGTGTCAGGAACGTACCTTGCTGATCATTTCCCAGATTACCTTTCGGGATTGTCGCGTGTCGCGTGCGCTTTTTTCCGACAACCTTTCTCGAAACAGCTGTATATTCTTACCTTTGATACAGTCGTCACTGGAAGCCGCTCCAAAGCTATTGGTAGATTTTCTTTCATCGCATGTTTTGCAGCTGGTCTGTCCTTCCTCGTCTTGATATTTGTTTTTATCACACGGCTTACACTTGAAACTGTTTTCCTCATAGAATGTTCCCACGGGACAAGCCACTATTGGAATTCAAAACAAGTTTTAATCGACTGCAACGGTTTAATATTGCAGCATAACACGGTCCAACTTGAAGAGTATTGTTATATCATACCCAGCGTAATTCCCAGGCGACAATTTGTTTACTACTTTTTCACGCCTTGGTGGGTATGAAGCGTAATTTTTTAAGCTCCCTTCTTCCCAATTTTTCGGCCGTTTCTCCCTCCTCTCCGTTATTCTTTAGCCTTTCCCCTGCCTAATTTTTTCAGCCTGATTCCTCCCTCCCTCCTCTTTTCAGAACAAGCAATGCTTACCACATCCCTTTCCATCGACGCTCGTAACGAAGCCAACACTGCAAGTGACATTAGAGGAGAGATGCTGAAGTGACGATCTATCGGCCGTGCTATTCACTCCATGTAAGCTTATGGCGAATTGTCCTGTAGCGACAGCATATTGCATTTGAAACAAAACCGCTGCGCTTTTCTCTTCGACATTGTCTTGTGATGAAGACGAATCATCTGCTTTTTTGACTACCAGTGAGAAAAGAACTTGCACCGCAGAGGTTAGCGTTGCTCTTCTCTTCCTTTGATTGGCTGATGGACATTGGGGAACTGTGACCTCTTTTAATTGGCATGCGTGACACCCCGGGATTGTTGAAAGCGTGACATTAATTTCTTTCTCGATTGCAGAGCGTAACGCTTGGTGACTTTGGATGCTTTTGCACTGAATACCAACAAACGTGATGGAGTAGCGATGTTCTATTTCTTTTGGCGCGGCTTTACCTGTGAGAGAAAGTGAGTTAGAATAAATAACTTGGACTATAGATAAGAAAAACAATACTCCAGAGATGTGGTCATGATTGTTGAAGATATAGTATTTAGTATACTGTGTTGGTGGTCTCATTACCGGATATCGATTTTAATTAAAGTCACTATTACTCTTGTTTGTCTGTCTTTTTTAGAATGATATCTTTTAGGGGTCAACTAAAGCTTGAGCGACGCCCAGATTGGTCTCCTTTAGGGGTTTAATTCACAATTTCCGACGAGCATCCCCGTTCCTTTCATGTGGGAGTTCCCCGGGGGAGGGGGACAGTTTTTGAACGTACTGAATGCTAATCTGCTAAATCTTTTAAATATTTTATATAGTAATATAATCCTTTATACAGTATTAGTCTAATTTACTAAGGTGAATATAAAGAATCCGACTAGCTGATTGGTCGAAAAATTCGGGATCTGACGCTATATTCACCGCGCGAGGCGGTGGTTGCTAAGCTAAGCCACATTTCTTGTGCTGGCAAGTAAAGATGGCGACTGTTTTGAACGAAATTTTCGTTTATTCTAAAGACATCACTCCAAGTTCGGGATATTCAAAGCATTGGGAATTTAGGTAAATGGCTACCAAGACGTTTGGACGGAAAACCTTTGCAAGAAATGATTTTAACGCATTTAAAACTCGTCAAAAACCAAGGTTTTTGTGTGGCCAACCAGGGCGGCCGTGTTTGTGTCGGATGGAGTGACAGAAATTTGCTTCTCTTCAGACCTAAAGCTACTTATTTCAGGAAGATAACTACAGCTGCTCATGAAATCAGCAAAGATTAAACAAAGGTACCTGGTGAATGTCTTTTTCGTAGTGTTCTTTTGTGTATTTTACTGCTTAATTTGATATGTAAACAATGTAACTACGGTAATATGGCGAGCACTTGCGTGTGTTGTTTTGTTTTTCATGTTTCAGCTCGTAATTTGTAGTTCTTTATATTCACCTTAGTAAATTAGACTAAAACAATTATTCGCCTCAGGCTCAGTGAATACTGGTGAATATTCACTGAGCCTGAGGCGAACAATTGTTAAATATAAATATTTCCCCGACCTCACTCTAGTTTAATAACATCTGGTACATACGTGAGCATGCAGGTATTGTTAAATCCTCCTTGTCATTCCATTTCCACGTTGTATCAGGTCCGCAGCCATACACAGTTGTTGCCCCAGCATTGAACGAGTGACCTTCATCACAGGACATCATACACAGCATTCTACCAGAAACCTTTCGGCAAGATGTTTTTCCATTTCTGGGGTTTTTCAGTTTCGGACATTCTGTAGAATTCAGATAAAACACCGTTGGCATTTTTCTCGAGGTATACACACAGTTATAAATATATGAAGCTCAAAATGATTTGGTTAGAGCGATTTTAATTTTGTTTGACATGGCCAAACTGCCAGGGGCACTTAACGAAGCAAAATACTTGGAATGTCGTTTTTCTCTGTTTCCTCAGATATCAGTTTTAAGTCCCTGCCACACGAGCAAGTTTTCCTTGACAAGTTTTCCTTGCTCATGTGGAAAGGGAAATTTGGCAATTTTTTCCTTGACAAGTGTCCTTGTTCAAAAACAAGCGTGCCAGTTTTTGAACTAGGACACTTGTCAAGGAAAAATTGTCAAGTTGCGAAACTTGTTCGTGTGGACGTGCAACAAAGAAAACTTGACAAGGAATCCCTGGTGCCCAGCGGCCTTATCTTGTTGCTTGCGACCTGGATCCTATTAAAGACGATAATCCACTGTACAATATTATTGTTGTTACAAAGAAAAATTGTCAAAGAAAAATTGTTTATCGTCCACACGAGCAAATAAAAATTTTCAAGGAAAAACTTGTAAAATTAAATTTGTTGTTTATCCACACGAGCAAGGAAAACTTGTCAAGAAAAACTTGCACGTGTGGAAGGGGCTTTAAGGTCTTTCAAAAGGATATTTGTGCAAATTAACACAGTGCTTATGACGTACGTGTTTGGCCAAATTTGGTCAATTTATGTGAAATCTTGGCACCAGAATGATCTTGGAGAGATCTGCTTATTAACAGCATAAAATTCCCCTGTATGTGATTTGATTGACTATCCCTACAACATTGGATTTTTTTTTGAAATTTATATTTATGGTCTGCAACATAAATGGCATTAACCACTACTGAGAGCTGCACATTTTAAAAGCTATAATTTAGGGGTATACCTTGTATATACAAATATTAAGACATTTTTTAACTTTTTTTCTTTTTGTGCTTCAAAGCTCTTTCAATCAAAACTTTAACTAGTCTAACTATGATATACACAAGTGGAAGAATGATTTTTAGGAAACAAAATCTTATTACCCGAATTTACGAGTTGCTATAGCCTTTCCGAAAACGTTTCGTACGCAAAACGACATTTTCTATTTCTCCGCGATCCGGCAGAAAACAACAGATTCGAGGTGACATTTCACTCAAGAAAATCCATGGTTTTTCTTCACAATCCGAATAATTACTATCTAAGGCGATTACAGGCCTACCGAACAGATATTCCACTGAAAAGACCCGTTAGAAGCGAGATTCCCAAGGTGGTGAGAACCGGGAGATTCAATAGGAAAAATACGTAACATCGGCTAAAACAAAGAGGAGGGAGTCACAAATGAATGGTCGGGAACCGGGAAGCGCAATGTACGGGGAGCGGGAACTTCATACCCCCAACTCCGCATTCTACCTTCTTCGCTGATAATCTCCTTCTCGCAGTTGGTTCCCCAATAACCTTTGTCGCAGACGCAGTCAAATCGGTTGATGCCATCTTCACACTTTCCATGGACACAGAGATTTGAGCTGCAATCGTTGATATTGATGTTACAATGAGGACCTGAGAATCCAGCCTGGCAGGTACAGTGGTAAAGACCCTGACGAGACTCGCAGTGGAAGAAGTGCGAGCAGTTAGTTGTGCACATGTCCAAGGCTGTAAGAAAAAGAGCGTGGAAACTTGTTACTTTTCATATAATTATCTTCGCGAAAAACTGAAAAAAAAAATCCCAAATTTCAGTTTGAAAAATATTGAAAAACATAAAGGACCACATGAAAGTATTCCTCTGTAGCTTTCCTTTGAATGGTCACACACTGGGGCCGGTTTCATCCATAGTTTTAAAACGTAAGAACCATCCTTGTAAGTACAGCGCAATATCTTTTATTTGAGTAGCCACGCACTATCGACACACTAGGATATCACTCAGCACAGACTTCATCTTGTACAACACAATAAACAGCATCCATGAATGTACTGCTCGATAACTTTCATTTGAATGGTCACACACCAGGGTTTCATCCACAGACTTAAAAGTTACAACCACCTCATGTACAGCATAATAAACAGTACCACATGAAAGTACTGCTCAAGCGATTTTACATGAATCACACCACGTCTTTAATTTCAAGAAAATGTCACTTACATTATATTCCTTGATATAGATAAAAAGCAAACGATTGTTTTTTTGGAAGTAGGGTGTCTAGCAAACTACATGTAAATTGAAAGCAGAATTCAAGAATACGATATTACGAATCAGTGTTTGGAAAGCCGGCCAAATACCTTTGCATTGCGTCATGAATCTCTTTTCTACTTGTCCTTTAATTCCTGGTAGAAAACTGCTCCACGCTCGCACACTGCCAGCAATGGGCCATGTGCAGTTATGGGCCGCATTCCACATGTGGTCAGCAGTTGCTGGTACATCCCAAAGGCTGGATTGATGCAACGTGCCTACAAAAGCTGTCGAAAGGACTGACGTCTTTTCCTCTGCGAGATACCGCTGACCAAGTACAACCCATCCACCCCCTGTGATAGTATTTCCGGTTTGGACATTCGTCGCCTTTTTTATTTCCGGTCCATCAATGTACACATAAGCAACTCCGGTGACTCCGTTCCATACGACTCCCACATAATGCCAGAGGTCGTCTGCTAACTTAAAATCAGCGCTTACTATTTCATCTTTAATTGCCAGATGGACTTTAGACTCTGTAAAGGAAAGTACAATGGTTTCTTCCGGTTGCCCAGCAACGCTGTAGCTGAACAGTGTTCCTGATTTGTAGCTGGACTCTGCTCGGACAAACTGCGCGACTGTAAAATATCTCATACTCGGAATACCATTGCCGTCTTTTAGTAAAACCATGTCATCTGTGCTCTTCCGTTTGAATTTCAGATCGAAGTTGCTGCCAAGAACTGCAACAGAAAAGTAAGCTTGATAAAACAACACGTATCTGTTAGTAACCCAATTCCTTCCTCCAGCGAGAAACGTCGAGCTGTAAAATGCCATACTACTGACGTAGCCCAACAGAGATCCGTATAGTGTCTATGATCAGTACGCTGTCACTCTCATCTATCTAACCAATCAAAGACACTACACGTACTACGTCATCAGTACATAATTGTTACTTATTTGCAAATTGTGTAAAATGAGTTTATCGTTTCATCCCTAAGAATCATCTGCTTAAACTGAGGAGCTACGTCACGGTTGGCGCATCTTGAAAAATGGCCATTTTTTCAAGTTCGCCGTTCGCAATCCGTCTTAGTCTTCTTCATCCTAAACCCTCCTTGTTCCTGTATGGTTTCGTATTACCTCTTTAGTGTTTTCCACCTTAGTAAACAATTATTTTGAGGCTTTCTTCAGTTTGAAGGTGATTTTTCACTTCGCAAAAATGACTTAAAATATCGTGGCATAGCTCCTTTAATTCTGCAATGTAACGTGCGGTCTTAATAATAAGTGGAGTTACAAAAGGTGTGGTTTGTGGTAAATTAGGTTGTTTTTAAGATAAGCGAATGGGTACATGTTGTCCCCCATATTCTTTGGCGTCCCTTGTATTTTATGAACGGAACAATGCTAAATGTTTTATTACTTACAGATGTCACAGCGGTCTCCAGTGTGAGAAGGGTAACACTCGCACCTGTAACCATTTACCAGATCAAGACAATACGAGTTTGCCATACAAGGACTCGAAGCACAGTCGTCAACGTTCTTTTCGCATGTAACTCCAGTGAAACCAGGTTTACAGGAACAATGGAAGTTTTCTATAGAGTTGTCAGTCTGGTTGCATGTTCCTCCATTTTGACAGGGTGTTGATTGGCAGAAGTCCGTCAGGTTTTCACAGTTCTCTCCATTAAACTGATCTAGACATTTGCATTTGTATCCTGGTGTCAGTTTGACGCAGGTTCCGTTGTTAGCACACGGGTTTGATTTACATTCGTCTATCTCCGTCTGGCAGTAAGTTCCATTGTAGCCGTCGGAGCACAGACAAGAGTAGCCTAGAGTACGGTCAACGCAAGTAGCATTGTTCAGACAGGAATTGTTGACACAATCGTCAATGCTCATTTCACAGAACCTTCCTGTATACCCGTCAGTACAGGAACAAGTGAAATTGTTTACTACATCATGGCAGCTTGCATTGTTGAAACACGGTCTTGCTAAACACTCGTCTATCTCAAACTTGCAGTACTTCCCGAAATATCCACTGCTACACTTGCAATAGAAATCTGTAGGAGAATTAATGCAGAAGCCATTTCGACTGCAGTTAGCTTCTTTACAGTGGTCGATACGGTTTTCACAATGGACGCCGTTGAAACCTTCTTGGCAAGAGCAAGTGTAATTCGCCACTAGATCCGAGCATGTACCGTTATTTACACACGGATCGGATTTGCAATCGTCAATGTTTACTTCGCATTGCAGGCCTGTAAACCCAGTAGGACAGACACAAACGAAGCCGTTGATCTGTGAAGCAAAAAATAATATTGACTTAACATTTAATGGGACTATATGAAGGTAGCTGATGACAAGCAAAATTACTCTCTATAGCCTAAATAACACTCCAGTTAGCCCGAAAAACACTTCAGTTAGCCTAAATAACACTCCAGTTAGCCAGATAACACTCCAGTTAGCCTAAATAACACTCCAGTTTGCCCAAATAACACTCCAGTTAGCCCAAATAACACTCCAGTTAACCCAAATAACACTTCAGTTAGCCTAAATAACACTCCAGTTTGCCCAAATAACACTCCATTTAGCCCAAATAACACTCCAGTTAGCCTAAATAACAGTCATGGTTAGCCCAAATACTGCACTCCAGTTCGGCCTAAATTAATGCATGCACTCTGGTTATTAACAATTATTGGATGAGGTTTTTGTGATATCCAACTCTTACCGAGACCTTGATTATTCTGGATATCACAAAACCGAATCTAATAATTGTTTTATTATACAGTCAACGAAAAAGAATAACGCTTCTGCCACCGATGTTACTTATAGCAAGCAACGCAAAACGCGCGAACTTGACATGGTGGTGTACATTACCTGGTCTTGACATGTCCCGCCATAGTAACACGGAAAAGACTTGCACTCATCAATTTCCACTTGACAGTCGTCGCCCAAAAATCCAAGCGCGCAGTCGCAACTGAAACTGTTTACTCCGTCCCTGCACGTGGATCCATTAGCACACGAGTTCACCAAGCAATCATCAATATCAACACCACAATGCGGTCCGCTGAATCCGTCAACGCAGGCACAAGTGTAGTTATCAACTTTGTCGATGCAAGTACCATTATTGTGACAGGGAGAGCTAGCGCATTCATCGATATTAATGCTGCAATTTTTTCCTGTGTATCCCTTGTTACAGATACATCGGTAGTCATTTATCAGATCGATACAAGTTCCATCATTAACGCACGGATTCTGCCCGCATTCGTCGATGTTTATTTCGCAGTTGATGCCAATAAACCCGTCAGTACAAGCGCATTCGTACTCATCTATGCCGTCCAGACAAGTGCCATTGTTTAAGCAGGTGGCATTTTTGCAATCGTCTACATTGATCTGACATCGATCCCCGTCAAAACCATCTGCACACTGACAAGTGAAGGAAGTGATACCATCAAAGCATGATCCATTATTGACACAAGGCATCGAGGCGCAATAGTCGATGTCCACATTGCAGAGTTTACCTGTAAATCCTGGTGGGCATACGCAGGTAAAATTATTCACACCGTCGTGACACGACCCGTTGTTTGAGCAAGGGCCTATAGCGCAATCATCGATGTTGTTTTCACAGTGCAATCCATCAAACCCATCCCGGCAGTCACAGCGGTAGCCATTAACCATATCCACGCACACTGCTTGGTTCTTGCACGGATTGGAGACACACTCATCAATGTCGACCTCACAGGATTTCCCAGAGAATCCTTTCTTGCAGATGCAATAAAACCCATTGACCTGATCAAGACAGGTAGCGTTGTTTTTACAGTCTGTGTCAACACAGTCGTCGATATTGTACTCACAGTTGGTCCCGTTAAAACCTGCAGGACACATGCAATGGTAGCTGTTGATTCCATCATGGCATTTGGCTCCGTTTTTACAAGGATCACTTGCGCAGTCGTCAATATTCTCTTCGCAGTCGTTTCCTTGGTAACCCGCTTCACACACGCACTCGTAATTATTTATTTTGTCTCTGCAAGTGGCTCCATTTTGACATGGAGATAAGAGGCATTCATCAAAATCCGTATCACACAGTCGTCCTGTGTAACCAGGTTGACACTGGCATTTATATCCTCCAGGAAGATTTTTACACGACCCATTGTTAGAACACGGTGATAATACGCACTCATCAATATCCTCCTCGCAGTTGACGCCTCGGTAACCATATGCACATGAGCAGGTGTAGTTGTTAACAAGATCGTGGCATGTGCCATTGTTGAAACAAGGTTGCTCTTGGCAGTCATCAATATTGGTATCGCATTGTTTGCCAGTGTAACCTGGTTGGCACGAGCACAAGAAATCACCAATGAGGTCTGTACACGTAGAGTTGTTGTTACAAGGGTTTGATTCACACTCGTTGATTTCTGGAAAAATACACAGTATAAGTTACTTGTGCAAGATGGTCTCTCTTGTGAGTCAGAAACACACAACAACACAATCATGGTAAAAAGTTAGGGTAATGTGTACTTATTGCATTTCGATTTTCCTATAAATGAAGTGTATTACTTTCACAACTGAATCTAGCAGTACCCTTCAAGCAGATTGTACACATTTTGGATGCCGTATTTTAGGAATTTAGCCTTAATCTTTCAAGTTTGTCATTCATAATTCCCTAACTTAACTTCTCAAACGTCACGGTCTTGATTATCACATGTTTTTATGATTTAATTTCTCTGTTTAGTTATTAGTTTTGCTTCCAGTGAGGAGGTAGATAAGAGTTTTTCATCCGATTTCCAAAGACCAGGAATTTCGTCAAAAATATTCCGCCTCGCGTATTATGTCCAGGCTCTCTTCTCGGTGTTTGGAAATAGGATGAAACACTGTCTCTCGTGTTTGATATATTACTTAACATATCGTGACATGTCTCCTTTAATGACAGGCAATAAAGAAACTGTTCCTATCGCCAGAACGATCTTTGGAATTTGTTATAGTAAGGCGTTCCTTCTAACAATAGGAATCCTGGTTCTTCATGTTGCAGAGACCATATACTAACCTATGCAATCCTGTGAGTTCTTTGACCCAGCCTTTACTGTTATAGTTGTTCCAGGGCATGAAAAACATACACGACTCTCGCTACGGGGCTGAAAGGAGCGTCGGTCGCACAAGGAGCATGGAGCCAGTCCTGTTGGAGAAAATGATCCAGCTGCGCATGGAACTGTTGGAAATAATTAAACAAGACAACGTTAAGAATGCATATGTCATAGAAATGAAAGCGTTCCAAAAATAATTTGAGAGGAAAATGATTTTAAAAAAGCCAAAAAAACGTACCTAAACATATACATGCAGATACAATTAAAAAAAGACTACCGATCCATTATCTAGGTCTATCTATAATAAAACTGAAAGAAAATAGTACGGCATCAAAACAGTAGGCTGCGTCAAAAACCAGGTTAATCATAAGGTGCTGGTTGGTGCTGGAACATGACTGATTTTCTTTGACAAAAGGCTAACGCTTGAAGCGTTATCTGTTATAATTAACAGCGGTTGATAATGAACTAAATGTTTTTACTTGAATGTAGCGCAACAGTTCCTGTACAAGAGCCATCTGATGAAGACCTTATAAATACTCTTTTTTCAGTAAGAAAAAGGAGATGGCTTACTAGGCTGGCGCTTAACTCTTTTCGTTTCCATAACATGTAGCGACTAAAAGTATTTCTACTCCCTCTGGAGGGGACGCTAGTCCATCACAGGCTATAAGTACCCCTCAGAACTTTTAATTGTCAGGCTGCCCTTTGTCAGAAGTCATTTATACTCCTGGGTAAAGAGAACGACTACGAGTGTTAAGTATCGTGCAAAACATGCAACACAACGCAGCATCCCCGCCAACGATTGAACCCGGACCTCACTCGAGTCGGAGTACAATGGACTAACCATTAGGAACCCCTGATGTGGTACACTTTAAATACCTCCGCACTGTATAGAGCTGTTGGATCCCTTGGCAGACGTTGTTTGGTTGACACCGCATTCTACGCACATGCGCTGTCCCTCCTTGTCTTGATAATAGCCCTTGTCACAAGCAATGCAAGGCTCCAGTCCGGTGCGCGAATATGAACCAGTCTTGCAGAAAGCTTCCATGAATGGAACAATTAAAAATAGGTTACAATTCATTGAAGTTATTAATTGCAATGATAGCGGCTGCTATGCTGACGTCCGATCTGACGCCTGAGTTCAATTGTAAAGAACATTAATTTGAACATAAAAAAATACACATTGAAAATTCTTATAAATGAAACGTTTTACACTTCAGACTGACAACGAAGTCTATCATGCACATAGACTTTATACTAGATAGTTACAAATACAAGTAGTTTGGATCATCAAGATACTGAAAGCTGTCTTCTTTAGTCACAGTAACTGACAATAACTAAAAAAACTTTTTTTATAAACTGATACAAACTGGGAAAAAACGAATGAAACCCGTACCGAATAATGATTTTCAACTGTTAGAAAACCACAAAATAATGAAATGCCATGAATTATTTCAAGTCTATTTAAAAGTTCGGAGCTCGTAATTTAAAGAATGACAGGCCAAAACGTGTGTTGAGAGTTCACCTTTTCATGAAATTAAAAAAAGATTAAAGTATCTTAAATAAATGAAATATCTTAAGAAAATTTCACGACCCATTTGAGGTCTTTGAGGCCTGTCAAGGTATATGTTGTGGTTCAAATTTTTTTTGGTTTAAAATTTTTCAAACCGGTTTGATTTTTATTTTCCTTTGTCTAATTTTCATTACCATTATCTGAAACAAAGGAAAATATAAATCAAACTGGTTTGAAAAATTTTAAACCAAAATAAATTTAAACTACAACATATATCTAAGTGGATTGAAAGAACGTGCCCGCAGAAAATTTCAGCAAAATGAGCGAAAAACGCGTTTTGGGCTTAAAAAGTGGTTTTTGGGTTGTCTCTTTGGCCAAATTTGGCGTTTCCTTAGCTAAGAACCCGTATTTGTGAACGCCGGCAAGATGTTTATATCGTTTCTGAGTGAAATAGTTTCAAATTATCCTTGGTGCAAGCTTGTGTTATTTAAAAAAAAAAAAAAGGTTTTCATTGTCATTTCTTTCTTCATCCTCCCTTTTATTTTGTTCTCTCTCTCTCCCTTTCTTTTCTTGCTATCTTCGGCTTCGTATGCGCTTTCCATCAGCTGAAAAAGTTTTGAACTAACCTTTTCAGGAAGCCAATAAATGAATGTGGAAGAATGGTGTGTGAGCCCAATTTGGCACTGATTTTGCACCAAAAGTTCAACAGGTTTTTTCTGGCGTAACTTTAGCGGGATTCGTTCGATTTCCAAACCGGATGCATGATTGCGAAGATCTATCCTTTGTCCATGGGTTGCATGTCAAAGTAATTTTGTGACGAGTCTACTTTGGAGGTAGTTTCTGAACGACAAAAAAGGAAAGAAGCGCCAAAATGGTCAAAATTGTGCAATTTTCTGCGGGCACGTTCTTTCAAATCCACTTAGATATATAGTCTGAGTTAACAGAAAGATGGCGTCATCTATTCGACTAGTCGGGGAAACAAGTACCAGGTGAGGGCGGTCGAAATCCCGTTTCCGAGACGGGACGAGACAGGACTGACCCCGCAATTTTTTTCCCGACGTTGCTAAGGAAGATGACGTATCCTTATGTTTGCGTGACAATTTTCGGAGTACTCGTGCCTGCGCTGTTTTTTATTAAGCGGCCGATGCATCATGGGCATCGAGCCGCTTCAATAAATGCACTTTTTTTCCATGTCGCTAGCCTTAGTCCTCTTCACGGTTGACATGATGTTATCGCATCTCGATCTAAAATTAGCCAGTAGAGAATTTCTCTTCCACATTCTTTCTGTAGTGTCGTGTAAGTGCGTAGATGTATTTAGTTTATTACAGTAATCGCATTGGAAAAAGCAAAGACAAATGTCCCACAGCAGCGAACAGCCGTATTGTTGCAAAATGTGCTAAATTTTGTTGTGTGACCTTTTCTCGTTATTCGATCCCACGGTTGACATGACGCAATCTCTGGTCATGTAAAGATGATGCAATAGAGGTATTGTGCTATGAGCATGAAGCAATCCGCATTGGGATTTCTCTTCCTGATCGCAGTTACGATACCCCGTGGTATATGTTTTTGTAAACGTGATTAGTGTCCTTGGATTAGTGGTATTAAGATAAATTAAGGTATGTTTTCAAATGACTATTTGTCATTAGTTGATGGCATTTAGATATATATTTCAGTTTCTACACAGTAATCTTAAAGTTAACCTATGAAGTCTGGAATAAGCTTATTAATCGTTTGTCGTGAAAGGTTTTAACATTCACACTCTTCCTACAAGAGATGAATAATTCAAATACTTTCTGTCTAGAAATCAAAAATGTGTGCATAAGAAAAGTGATTATTTTTAATACTAATCTGTGAAGCTGAGCATCTTAAAGTTAACCTATGAAGTCAGGAATAAGCTTATTAATCGTCTTTTCCTACAAGAGATGAATAATTCAAATACTTGCGGTGGAGAAATAAAAAATATGTGCATAAGAACAGTGATTCTTTTTAATACTAATCTGTGAAGCTGATCATGTATGTGCTGATGCAGAGTTTCAGAATGTAGTTGGATAACAAACAAAAAGTCGTCTTTCTTACTTTAGCAGAAATGAAACTTGATGACTTGAAATGACACAGGGAGCAGAGGAGTCGAATTGCGTTACTGCGTTATTCGATCTTGTTATTGTTTTCTCTTTGTCGTCCAGCGGGTACTTAATGATCGAATAATGTAGTAACGCAATACACCGCGTATAAAGCCGAATAGATCGACTCACAAAGGTCATCGTATAAAGCATATAAATCGAAACTCGAAAAAGTCCAATTTTGATCCTCTACTGCCTGTGGAAAATATTGAAAATGTTTACATACGGTAGCTTCCTGATCTCAGTCTTTACATATGGATGGAAACGAATTCAAATCAAAGGCACTATGTGCCAACTCGTGAATGGGAAAGTAAAGAAATTAATTAACATAGAAATATGCAGTGACCGGGTAAATGTAAGTTGACAGTCTCGTCCTAGTTCGACGTGAGTATAAAAGACAATACTTCGATGTTTTCGAGAATCGATTTTCAAGTTTTGAGTCTGACTCGAATAGGGATTTTGAGGAAACGATTTATTTCTCGAAACAGAACAATAAGATTCCGCGCGGCATTCACGCAAGCCGGTGTATTTCGTATTCACGTCCAAATCAGTGTTGGTCAGGAGGGAAACTCAAACGAGAAGTCTTTAATCACTGGTATTCGATAATCGCCAACTTTATGGGCAGAATATTTTAAAAACAAGGTTTAGACAGGGTTTAACAAAACCATGGCCTTATACGATTTTAAACTGACTGGCCAACCTAACACAGTAAACCCTGTTTAGAAGGTGTATATAAACACAGACTAAAAAACTGACCTGCTTATAAGTTGATTTTAATAGACCTCATTAACTAACTTTTTAGACGTCGTTTAAATATTCGGCCAATATGTTCGAACTGGTTTGAGTTTTATTTTAAAGCAAGTTGCTGTTCGTGAAATAAAATATTTCAATCATTTCAAAACGTTCTGATCTAGTTTGTGAAGTCTGTGCTTCGCACGCACAATATAAAATTAATTATATATGTAAACATTCATTCGTCTTCAGTTCTGTCATACACGAAACTCTTGGAAAGAAAAATACTTCAGTTATTTATGAAGTTGCAATTCTTGGACTAAAATTAGCTACAGTTAAATTATCAAAAATGGTTTTGCTCTCCTATTAAAAAACATATTGAGATACTATGAAAATGAAAGGTAAATCTTATTTTTTTTGTCCCCCGTCACGCAACGCTTCCTCGTTCCGATAATAATTTTAAAATTCTTTCCACCATTCATGCAACTAAAATGACAGAATTTTTCAGCAAACCAAGACACATCTTCGATTTCTAAGCAACTTTAGGATGGGGTATTAATTTTGTTATCTTGTCATCAAATAAACTGGGACTTTCGTGTTGTCTTTAATACTTACAATGTAATGCCGGTCAGATTTAAACGTATATGTTTCATGATCATATATTTTAAAGCTTTCTATCAATTATTCGCTCCTCTATGGCACTTTTGCGGTAACTATAACTAGTATAAAGAAAATACACACTGATCCAGATAAAATGGTACTTTATTCACGAAACAAAACACGATGAGATGTTTAATTCTCCTCAGAGAATATTGAATTAACAACAACAACAAACAACAAATAATTCTGAATATAAACGCTACATTTCCTTTTAGAAGCAGAAATAAAAAGTTTCAATTTTCTTTCGCAAATAATTTTAGCTGAGGCTTCATCTGCTATAATTTTCCATCGAGCGAAATCGTACAGCTTTATACGTCCGAGTACAAACATTATTTGAATTGGGATCAAACAAGAAAAACAACATTAAAAAATATCACTTACCGAACGGCACCGTTCTCGTATTAAAGTCCTGAAAACTCCAATAAAGTACGAGGTTCGGTTTCAATTTTCGAGCCGTTTGAATATAGCTTGTCTTGAGAGTGGATGACTTCAATACTTCAATAATTATGTCCTCTTATTTGGCGATCGAGTATTCTTGACTGTTACTTCTTTCCATTTCGAACTTACTGAAGGTGTATTTTGATCGTAATTTAATATGCCCTATGCGACACTTGGCGCCCACAGAATGGATGATGATTTTGATCATAAAAGCAGAGAAACACCGTCTTCCAACAAGAAACCACGAGGGTACTGTGTTCGTTTTGTTTACTGATCGAAAGAAATGGAAATACTTAGCTTGTGGTGTGCAACATGAATTCTCGCTAAGATGGTCTTGAATATTTTGTCAGGGAACACAAAAGTCGTTGAAAGCTCACTGGTGACACAACTGCTTGAACCATAAAGCTTCCCAATCATGAATTGACATGAAGCAGCATAAAGAAAACGCCTTGATTCGCCTACGCCATTGACAACTCCCGCGCACAGATGGATCCAGCGTGTCCAGAGATAAAACGTCACTGTATCTATCGTCCGGTTGACCCGAAAACTAAGGCATTCATTCACTACAAAAACAAATTCCTGTAGCCTGTTTTATCCAGTGTTAATATCCACCCCAAAAACGAAAACGAGCCAGAAAAGCAAAGTTTGAGCCTACAGTAGTCGTAATTTCGGTCAGCGTAGTAACAATGGCACAATGGCCCCCCCATATGTATTTATATGTTTTATTTTCACCTTCCCAAATCAACAAGTGCTGGCGTGGCGCAGTGGTAAGGTTCTGAGTTACAAAGCAGGACTTCGAGGGTTCAAATCCAACAACCCCTCGTTTCCAAAAAAAAAAAGGAAATAAATAAATAAAATAAATAAAATAAATAAAGAGGGAATTAATGCACAAATTAATTTAATTAATTAATTAGCGATTAAAGTTTACAGCCCATTGACCGAGTGAATTTGTCCACTAAATGCTATAACTCGTTCTGCGCATGCGCGCATTCACGAGTTAAAAAGCACCACACACGACATAAACTTTGTTGAATCATAGAAATCAAGATTACTCTTTAATCAGTAGTAGTGGACCAAGTCATCTTGAAAATGGACTACTTAAACACAGGATTATTTGTCTGTGATCTTTCTTGAGCTTGTCACAAAGTTCCCTTTTGTTGTTTGAATCGGAAGTGAGCTATCAAAATAATCATTGATAAAAACAACTGTTTTATCAACTGCCACGTATTTGAGTTGTATTTTAACTAATCAATCATTTTTTGTTCAATTTATTAAGCGGCCGATGCCCTATATGGGCATCGAGCCGCTTCAAGAAATGGACGGGTTTTTTTCATGTCGCTAGCCCTACCTCATTAAACGAACGATAAAACTCGGTCCCAAAAACATAACAGTTTTTCTTACACAATTCCACAGCATATATGTCATTCACAATTTATTTTCACGTTGAGCGAAAACACATCTGTGCCCTTGTTGATTATGATGCAATTGACATTAGCTAAAGTTTTCTACACAGTAAACTTGACCTAAGCTCAAACTTACGCTAGCCAAAATATTGCATCACCCAGTCACGTTTTTCGTCACGCAGGTTCGAAGTTGACTCTTAGATTTGGCGGGAGAACCTCAGAGTAAACTGACCGAGGGGGTGGAGGGGTGCATTGTTCTTTCTCCCCTCAAGGTGAAATTGGCCCGGGGGGGTTCTCCAAAAAATTTGGGTGGGGGTGTGCCGATGGGCTATAACAACCCTAATTTTGCGAACCTGTTCCAGACTAAGGGCCTGTTTACATGGAGGGAGGGTGACCCGGGTTCCCGGGTCACCCTCCCTCCATGTAAACAGGCCCTAAATGTTGAAAAAAGATACCCTATTCAGGACGATTCTTAACGATTTTCTTTCTAACCCAAAAGGCTAAACTACTAAGCAGCACTGCGAGTTGTAGTTGTAAAGCTTTTTTAACACTCCTACGCGTTTCTTTTCGTCTGACTACTTCATCTACCCTATGCCAGAGTATCAATTACCGATCTTCATGCCAACTCCTGGGAAACTGATACCCTGATACCCAAAAATGCCTTTTGGTATACCCTGTTCCAGACCAAAATGCTCAAAAACCATACCCTGTCCAGCTGCACGTTCCTATATAGCGAAAATAAGGGAGTGCCCCCCCCCCCCCCCCCCCGGGAAATCGGCCGCTTGTAATCCCTTCAGGGGTTCTTGTTGGATAATAACTGAATCGGAAACTCTTTGAGTGCTTCAACACAGATCTGCCAAAAATGACACAAAAATGACACCTGACTGAATCACCCGACTGAATCAAGCTAAGGTGTATACTTTGTGTTTAGTTACCTAAACAGCTGGAGCTGTTATCTGTTCTAGACTCTGTTGTCGAGGTTCTCTGTGGACACGTCATACACTTTTCCTGTGCATCAAGCTCTTGATATGTTCCAATAGGACAGTCTTCGCATGTTCCAAGCGTCTTATTCAAGTATGTCCCGGCTGTACAGTTTACTATTAAACACAGAGATCCATCAAATAAGTTTGCTTGTTACTGAAACTCAAAAGTGACATGACTCAAACGTGACACAAGCTACTCGGAAAATAATTTTCTACAAAAACTTCTACAGTGGAACCTCGATATAACGATGTGCCAAGGGACTGACCAAATTAGATCGTTATATCGGGAAATCATTGATTTATCATGTACTGTATAAATCCCTATCGTAACAAGCTGTTGACAGATACGTTACAGTCCTTATGCAATGAGAACTAAATTATAAAGGAAAAGTATTGCCCGGGAGTATTGTCATATCTTTTCAAGTGTTAAGCCTCCTTTTTCATCGCGCAATGATTGATTTTATCGTTATATCGGGGTAAATTTTACGTTTGGGCTGCCAGATTGTGATCGTTATATCGGGAATATCGTTATATCGAGTATCGTTATATCGGGAGTTTTCTCCATACAATTACTGTAACATTTGCCGGGCTGTCAAATGTTGATCGTTATACCGGGAACATCGTTATATCGAGTATCGTTATATCGAGGTTCCACTGTACCTCGAAAACACTGCTGCTATTAGGGAACGTATCCGGGAGCCGTGTTCGATGCTTCGTTGCACACAATTTGAAAAGTAGAAAGTACACCAAGTAGAAAAAAATCAAACCAATGGCTCGTTTACATGTCATTTCACACGAAAACTGCTTACAACAGCGACGAATGCTTTTATAAATGTTAAAGAACTTACAGCAATATTCCCCTTTTAATGTTTGTCCTCTGGTACAAAACCGTTTAGGATCTGAAATGTTGAGCGATTGCTTATCAGCGATGAACACAGTGCCATTGATGGTCAAACTTAGGTTGCCGTTATCAACAGCATTTTTAATCTGACTGCTGATGTCTTTGGCGATCTTTATGCCCTCCTCTCCTATCATAATCTGGCTTTCTTTGGTGTCATTTGCTTCAATGCCATCGAGGCTCACTGCAAGAGTTAAACAGGCAAAAGGTTGGGAAAGATTTTGTTCAGTCAGTGACACAGGCTACTCGAAAAAAAAGAAGCATGACCTTCGGCACACCCATCGGACGCTCAACCACTGAGTTACAAGAGACTCGTGGGAGCTTAGGCCATATAACTACATGTAGTTTCAAATGCGACAAACTTCCTGCATGCTATGATTACAGTCGAACCCCTATTAAGCGGCAATTTCCCCGCGGGCGGCCGCTTAATAGGGGTTCGCATGTCCATTTAATTAACGCAAGCACGCGTAAATAGTTTTTATTTACAATGATTAAGTTATATGCGGTGCGTTAGGAATCCGGATGAGAGGTCTGGGTTCCAGTCTGGCTGGGGTCCCGGGCTGGGTTCCAAGGCTTGTGTTCTTGGCAAGACACGTTACTCTCACAGGACCTCGCTCCACCCTGGAGTACCAGCAAGAGAGGATGATCTAAGAGAAGGATTCTCCGTGCCTCATGATAATAACAAGTGTTTTAGCCTTATAAAGTCTTCTCAACTTACCAACAATAACAAGATTGATTGTTGTTCGCGGAACTAATGATCGTCGAGTTCTGCTATGGTGATCGCCTTCGTCTGGATAGTAAAATATAAACGAATAAAATATTTCACTCTCACTCTTTCACTCCCAAGGCTAGAGTTGCAGAGTTCAAAAGAAACAAACAAACAAACAAACAAACAAACAAACAAACAAACAAACAAACAAACAAACAATTAAACAATAATCGCACCACACGGAAGTACTACCAACAGACATACTTAATTTGTTGATGAAATCCTGGTGTTTGTCCAACCAAACGAAATATATATGCTAGACAATACTTTCGTATGATGCGATTGGTTCAATATTTTAAAAACTGAAATTTGTTTGTTTGTTGTTTGTTTGTCTGTGCCTTGTTTTGTTACTTTTGAGTTTTGGGGCTTCTGAAAAGCCACAAAGTCAGTTATTCTTTGAATAGCTACAGAGTCCAACATGAGATATAATGTAACCTGGATACAACTTAGGGCACACTATCATAAGCATAATTTCAAAAAGTCAAAAGTAAAAAAAACGTGTTTACATAAATGGAAACCTAACAAATAATGGTCCAGTTTTGAAGCTATAAAAGGTGTGCTGTCATGAGTTACCCATGTAGGAGCGTTTGATCTCAACTTAAAAAAGTCGGGCAGACTTTTAATTTAATTTCAAGTGTTCTGCCCTTGTGTTTTGGAAACAAATCGCTATGATATCTTGCTTTGATATCGAAAATTCACTTGATATCGTCCTCTTGATGTTGTAGGCGCATTTTGTGTATGTACGAAGGTACTTATTCATAATGTTAGCACCAAAAAAACAGCAAAATCCCCGTGATATTGCACCTTTAACTTAACCCTTTCCTACCTATTGCACGTTTTTTCTGCTGGTAACATCGACCAAAGAACACGTGACCTTGACATTCTCAGCGATGCACTTGTCTTTAAGCGATGGATCTCGACAGGCATCCTGGAACTGAGATTCATTCAGTAGTTTGATGAAGTTCTGTTGTATTTGTGCTCGGGCTTCTGGTGTAGTGCAATCACCATAGTAATAATGCAGATCCATAGCCATCCGGACCTCGTTGGGATTGTATACCTCTACAAATAGTTTTCAAACAAAACGCGTTTGGTTCATGTTTTTATATATAATGTTGATAAATATTGTAATGAAGCTCCAATGTATATCAAGATATATGTCGATTTTAGGGACTTGTCACAAATTAGCAGGGGGGTAGGGGGGTGGAGATTTTAAATTGAGCGTTGAAAATTATGTGACCCTCCCTGGAAATGGGAATGAAATTTCCTGACCCTCCCCTTGGTCTTGGCGTAAAATACCATGACCCCCCCCCCCCCCCTTGCTGCGCGGGTAATACCTCTCATACTGTGACACTAGTGTGAGCACTTTTATACTGAAGCAAAATTGAAAAAACCCTGCCCTAGTGATACTACCTACCCCTATGAACATACTGTATGGGGGAGGGTGTATAAGTGCGCAGATAGCGCGATCTCTGGTACGGCGATGACGCAAATTTTTAAGGGGGGTCCGGGGACATCCTCCCGCGGAAAATTTTGAAAAATTAGGTTGTCTGAGACTGCATTTCGTGCGTTTTGAAGGCAGCTTGATATGAAACCAGGCAGCCAAAGGCAAACGTAAAAACATGAATATTTCTAGAACTTTTTAAATTCATAATTGATTTTTTGCAAACAGAAACTTTATGTGACAAGTAATTTGCAATTTATGCACAAAGGTATCCATAGCATGTCTTTTTTTTTTAATAAATTAACTTGAGATGTTGCTCTTGTATTCTTGAAAGACATTTTACATTATTTTAATAGCTTGTCTTGTTGTGTAAACAAGTAAATTTATTGTCTTATGATTCTACTATTCCTGCCATACTATATATTTAAAAGAGAAGCTTAGGTGATAAGCTTCTGTCAAAACACAATGCTCTTTATGATCTATGATCTATTCTAGCACTCTTACTGGTATATCCATGAGCGTAAGTTTATGCGACCCTCCCCCTTTTCGCTGCCTATTTTTTCATGATCCTCTCTTTTTAGTGGCTCAAAAAGTGATGACCCTCCCCAATTTTCCGCCCCCCCTCCCCCCCCTGCTAATTTGTGACAAGTCCCTTATTTCGTATTGCGATCCACCTATTCTTTGTTTTCATCTGACGTCATCAAAATTCTAAAATCTATACTGTCAATCCTGCAAAGCTATTATTTGTATATATTCTAGACATGAAAATCATTAATCTCTATGCAAAGTTTGGTATTGATCCAGTGCTTCGTTTTGGAAATAGAGCATTTTGAAATTTGTGAAGTCCCGGATGAACGGAAAAAACGGATATTTTTATGTCATTTTAAATTTTTAGACGTTATAATAGTTTAGCAATGATGTCTAAACAGATTTGAAGTGAAAGCTAATGATAATGACGGTAGAATCTACTCTACTTCTTGTGCAATTGTATGGCGGCCATATTTGTGCCCCTCTGAAGGACACAAACATGGCGGCGGCATACTAAATACTGTAATTTTCTAAAAATTCGTTTGGTAATAACTCTGACATGAAAAATGCTACAAAGCTATAATTTGGACAAAACGTTTCTTTCTGCCAGCTCTTTTACCTGTTAATTTTCTGGTGTTGTTCATGCAAGCAAACAGTTTTTGTAACATTGATGAAAACCACCAATAGTTTTGCTTACGAGTAAGACGACATTATTTTGCGGTAATGTCGTCTCAAATGCGGGTGATTGGTTCTGAAGGTACAGATTGGCATCGGGGCACTGAATTGGGTTCCTCACGTACGCATTAAAATTCAAAAGTTTTCTTCGATGAACTCGTCGGCAATCGTTTATATCTTGTCATTTGCTCATTTATGGAGTACTTTATTCGCCGGTACAGCTTGCTCAATCTAAAAGTTAGCGTATGGTGAGTATTAAAAGTCATTTATTTCTTGTAAGAGTTTGTTTACCGTTTTCACTTGCTTTGGCGATGTGCACGCGCTAAGTTGTAAAATCAACTTTTTTGATGCAAAGTTGGATTATTTTCCCATTTCATTGCTGTTTGGTACTTTAGAAAACTTTCTGGGACATAATTCTGAATGGATTTTGTTTTCCATAAGCAATTTACCGGCGAAAAAAGTCCGACTTTCTTCGAAACGATAAAATGCTTTCGCGTTCAAGTATTCGTGCACATTACGCCGCGTATTGTGGTAATTTCTGTTTCAATCAACAACAACTGATCTTAATTTTCCTTTTAATTTGTCCAAAAATGTTTGAATCGCGATACAAAACTAAATTCGATTTTGAGACGACATTATCAACTAGCCGTCATTATGCGCCTATCAATTCGAAGCTTCACCATCCCCTCCAGCAACCCCCGGGCATTTGGGAATTTGACGCAAGGCCTTCCGGGGGGGGGGGGGGGGGATTTGAACCTTGCCTGGGTGGGGTGAGGAATTTGAGCCCGAAGTGTCCAGTCTTTCTAGCCTGAGATCAGGCTCCTGAAGAAAATTTGCGAGCGAAGCGAGCAGCGACTCGGCTCGCTTCGCTCGCAAATTTTCTTCAGGAGCCTGATCTCAGGCTAAGTCTTTCAAGCAGAATACACGTGGTTGTTTCAGTATGGAGGAGTGTAGAGGAAAAGAGTTTACTTTCACGAGCGAATAGCTCACAAGAAAAGATTTTCAAAAGACGGTAGTATTTTGAAGCTATGTTTAAAAACTACAGTGTATTTGAATAATATGATTTGTAGGTTTTATAGCTTGAATAATCAAATCAATTGCCAGTCAAATATGTGTAGAAAGTCGCGGTCGCTGATCTTGCCTGTTTCATAAAATACTATGTTGATTATCAACTTGGAGTTGATAAAGGTAAATTAACCGCCGTAGCGAATTTCTAAAAGCTGACGTTTTGAACTGCTATTGAATAGCGAATGAACAAACGCTGTAAATTAACAACCACCTCTCTCAAACCATATTAAATTTAATTCATTGGAAGGTATGTTAATTCTACTTTGCATTCAGTTGCTAAACGCGTCTAGTATGATAAATTTTCACATCGTGGAATGACGCTTGCAGGCGACTTCCAAAACTTTTTTGTTCTTTGGGAGGGGCATTTGACCGTCAAATCCGGCATTAGGGTAGGGCATTTGAACGCAATTTTGGCCCAGAGGGGCGGGAATTTGAACGATCCAATCTTCAAAAGTTCAAATGCCCGGGGGGATGGTGAAGCTTCGAATTGATCGGCGCATTATAAAGCCGTAATGTCGTCTCAAAATTTTAGTTGATATAATTTTCTTATGTTTGAAGATATATCAAACAATCGAGTTAGTGTTTCATCTGATTTCCAAACACCTCGAATTTCGTCCAAAATACTCCTTCTCGGTGTTTGGAAATGTGATACAACACTAGCGTCTCTCGTGTTTGTTTGATATATTACATTAAAAAAAATAATTAAATGGAATTATAATTGAAAGTTTCAAGGAATAGTTTACTGACTTGTACAGTCTGGCCAGTGAATGGGTGGCAGCCAAAATCCTTTGCTCCACAGGCCCATATGCTTGTCGGCAATGGTTGTGCAAAATCGGTTTTGTTGTTACAAAAGGGCGAACAGAACGTTCCGAATATCCAGTCGTCACATGCCATGGCTCCATCCTTGGGAGGAGTCAGGGCAGGGCATTTTTTCGCTAAGTAAGGAAAAGTGGTGATGTAAGTACATATTGGTGATGATTAACAAATGAAATATGCTTTTTATTTTCACTGCTAGAAAGCGACGAAACCAGCCCGCGCGCAATGCTAACATGCTCCCTCAAGTCCCCAGGGCGTCGCTTATATATAAAAGCTCATTTATTCAGATTTTGTGCCTCTTTTGCCAAGTTACGCGGTCGTAAGTTATATCCAGTTTTTCACCTACCCACCTCCCCTTCGGCGACGTCTTACTATTTCGCATATCTTTGTCGTGCAAACCTCTGTCTAGGCTAATCTTCTCTCTCATATCTTAGCCTTGCCTGCGCAGTTAGTGGCTTTGTTGCAGTGAGAATGTTTTACTACTTACGTTTAATTCTGAGTGTAAACTGGCAAACAGCAGGGTTGTTATCCGGGTTGTTATCAAATGCTGTACAGTGTACATTCCAGGTTCCCCAGTAAAACTGAGTTCCGCTTTGATGACTGCATCTTATCTCCAATGGATTATTGCTGTTGTCTTTAAACTGTGGATCATTCCACGTCACCAATGTGTTCATCTGTGTAGCAGTTATGTTTTGGTCTGGAGGGCAGTATACAACCATAGGGCCCAAATTATCTGCCAATAAAATTATCTTATCAACGAGTTATTTCAAGGAAAGTGTATATTTTTTGGCCCACTGCGAGACTGAGTTGAAGCCCAGGGATGGACTCCCCGGTTTATACCATAACTGGTACCAGGATAACTATAATGGTGGTCAATCATATGCGGTACCAACCACGAATTTTAACCCCTAAATATACCCAATATATTCCAGGCACTCGACCATGAAATTAAAGCAAAAGACTTGAGGAATGTCGTGTTTCTGTTTTCCCATAAAGTTTAGGGCCTTCCTTCTTTCCTTTTTAAGGGATATTTGTGTAATCTAACCGATCTATTCGGATACTTTAGCTGATATAAACGTGGCAGAAAATTTCGGGAGGCAAAATATCGTATTAGATGAATTTACGAGTTGCTGTTGCCTTTCCGAAAATCCTAGCTGGCCCATTGTTGTACTGAAAACGACATTTTTTATTTCTCCGAAAACAACAGGCATTAATTTTTCCCATATTATGAGTTTGAGGTGGCATTTCACTGAAGAAATCCAGAAATTTTTCTTCACACTTTAATCCGAATAGCTGAGGCGATTATAGGCCTTCCGAGTAGATATCTATATATAAACGATCCTTTGGGCGTCCTTCTGAAACGTACCTTGAGTCAATAGTGGAGTCAGAGAATGATCACAAATCCTAGTGTGTGACCATTCAATGCAATAGAGCAGTACTTACATTTGGTACCGTTTATAATGCTAAGGTGGTTCTAACTTTTACGTCTGTGGATGAAACCCAAGTGTGTGACCATTCAACTGAAAGCTATTGAGCAGTACTTTCATGTGGTACTGTTTATTATGCTGTACAAGGTGGCTCTAACTTTCAAGTCTAAGGACGAAGCCCTAGTGTGTGCCTACTATTTCAGACTCACCTTCCAATATAACTCTAAACGAGCACTGTCTCTCGTTCCACTTGCATCGATTGCCGTGTAGACAACAAGAGTAGTTTCATTAAAGATGTGGGGTGGACTTATCCCTGGTGGACGAACTGTTACTTCTGGTGCCAGGTTGCTGTTGTCCAGTGCAACAGGCTCTGTCCAATTGACCAACGCTGTCGAGTTTAGTATGCTTGCACGAATATCTGAAGGGCACCTCATAAGCACCGGTGGGGTTACATCTGTGAGGATACACCAACAATAACATCATTAATCAGCCCATATTACGTGGCCTATTTGACAGCTATCGAAATCAGTTGTTAGTCAATATACGAAAATAACCCGTAGAAAGCGTACACTCTGCAGATTGACTGAAAGCTGGTTTGTATGACTCTACACTAACACGGAAACGTTTTCGAAGTGTTATTTTCTAAAAAGAACATAGACTGAAACGTTTCTTTCGTCTTTCTACTCAACAATTAGACTGCTCGCTCTCGAGGTTTGTTTCGGCTGATAGTTGGCGAAGGTCGAAGGTCGAAGCCCCAAGTCAACTAACAAAGTCGATAGAGCCCAAGAGCAAGATGTGTAATGGTTATAGCTGAAGCATAAGGGCATGCCTACGTATACTTTTACAAAAGAGTTATAGAATCGCTTGTGAACGCTTGGGAAAACCACCATTTCTCAAACTATCCATTCATTTATTCATTCGTCCATCCATCCATCCTTCCTTCCTTCCTTCCTACCTACCTTCCTTCCTTCCTTCCTTCCATCCATCCATTCATCCAACCATCCATCCATCCATCCATCCATCCATCCATCCATCCATCCATCCATACATCCATACATCCTTCCTTCCTTCCTTCCTTCCGTCCGTCCGTCCGTCCGTCCGTCCGTCCGTCCGTCCGTCCGTCCGTCCGTCCGTCCGTCCGTCCGTCCGTCCGTCCGTCCGTCCGTCCGTCCGTCCGTCCGTCCGTCCGTCCGTCCATCCATCCATTCAGTCATTCGTTCGTTCGTTCGTTCGTTCGTTCGTTCATTCATTCATTCATTCATTCAGTGTTTATTTTATCTCTCCGAAAGGCTCGAAAATATTAAACCTGATTCATATGTAGTTAGTAATGGAAATTATTAATGCATTAATAATTACATTCAAAAGCACTTCATTGTGGAATATGATTCAAAATCCCTTACCAAGGCATTTCAAAATTGAAGACTCATTTTTGCTCCACTTTCCATCATTCCCACAATGCATCAAGTTCACGCCCCCGTTGCCTAGGAAACCATGCCTGCACTCAAAATAGCAGGCAGTTCCGCTGATGGGGAATGACGTGCACATGTGCGGGTAAATGAAGCCATACTGAGGCGCACTTAGGGAAGAACACTTCCGCACTGAAAAGAAAAAAAAACAATTTAACCTTTTTGTCTTCTCGATGATTGCATTAATAATTAATCGAGTTATAACAAATCAAATTATAACCATGACGGCAGTTTGGATATTACTGTCTTAATCAGCATATGTTTTTAGGATTTTCGTTCTCCGTTTACTCCTTAGGTTTTATTTCGATTGAGAAGATATCAAATACTCAAAACCGTGTTTCATCCGATTTCCAAACACCTCGAATTTCATCAAAATACTCCGCTGTTTGGAAATTGGATGAAACACTGTTATTCGTGTTCATTACTTCAACATATATTGCAACGACATCCACTTTGAACTATTACAAAAAAACCCATTACAACGTGTATATGAATACATTTTTTTGGAATTTGTTTAGAAAAATAATCGAACAATTCTCCAGAGAGCATTGCATGATCTGAAAAGGGCAATGAACAAGCACACCAAGATAAATGGGTATATTACAGCCTAGTCCCTAGTCGTTCTCTTTCTCTCTCGAGCGAGCGCGAAGTCCACGAAGGGACCTGGGAACGGGTTTGCGTGCCGGCCAGAGAACGCCTAGTGGATAATGCCAAAACAACCCCGAATTTCACGTTTTTTTACCCCGTTTTGAATTAGATATTTCTGGCCTCCAAGATCAAGTATACGGAAATAAGAAGCTTTTTTTGGGAAGTTTGAACATCGATCTACTGAGATACAGGGTAAAATTGAACTATTTTATGTTTTTTAAATCGAAATTTGCTGGAAACTAAAGGCTCGAGAGACTTCACCTACCGAGCTCCGCCATCTTGGATTTGGTATTATCCACTAGGTGTTCCCGCTCAGTGTCATTCGGTGACGTCATGAAATTTCGCGCCAAATCCCAAATCGAGTAAGCGGGAAGGGAACGCCTGGGTACTAGGCTGGGTATTAATATATAACAAATGTATGCAACACATAACGGAAACATTTCGTATCCAAACCTCCATCATATCTAACATGGCTCAGGGGCTTTCAAGACAAACATCTATATTTGGTGGAAAGAAATGATGGTATATTTTAAGCTTGGCAGAAATATGAGAAAGATATTATTCTGTCAGTGACACAAGCTACTCGGAAAAAAAAAAATTCCGAGTTAGGGAATTCCTGTTGGGGGAACTCGGAATTTTTTTCCGAGTAGCTTGTGTCACTGACAGAATAATATCTTTCTCATATTTCTGCCAAGCTTAAAATATACCATCATTTCTTTCCACAAATTCTCTATCATCGACAAATCTAATCCTAGCAGTATGCGGGATGGTTGTCACACTTTGAACCTAGTTATATGGCCTTAGCTCCCACGAGTCTCCTGTAGCTCAGTGGTAGAGCGTCCGACCGGTGTGCGGAAGGTCATAGGTTCGACTCCTGTTGGGGGAACTCGGAATTTTTTTCCGAGTAGCTTGTGTCACTGACAGAATAATATCTTTCTCATCTATATTTGGTCTTGTTTTCTTTACATCCAAGTTTCTTTTGGGAATTGAGAGGCAAAGGAAACAAAGTTGCAATTTTGTCCTGAAATCCTCGGTACCAGGTGAACACCCCAATATAAATGAGTATTATATAGAACAAACTGTAATACAGGAAAAGTTCCATGCTGATAACGGGACAAAAAAGTTAAGTACCATTTGTCAATTACCTTTACAAACTGGAACCGGTTTGTCCCAGTACCCTGTAATGTGGCCCGGTCTGTTTAGGCAGGTGAGGTTCTCTGATCCAAGCAAATTGTATCCATCATTACAGCTCATTATACATGTGGAGCCATAGATGTTATCACAGTCTCCCACCAGAAAACCGTTCAGTGGCGGGAGCAATGTTTGACATCGTAAAACTATGAAAAAATAGAAATCATGACATGTATAATGTACCTTATTCTCACTAATTTTCGCGCGTACTTAATTTCGCGAAATTGACAGACCTGTATTTCGCGAGGCTTTATTTTCGCGATTTCAGAGAAAATAAGGGCTCAAAGGCTTAAAATGTTTTGCGAAAATAACGTCTTTATTTTCTCGTTTTCTTCTACATCGCAAAAACCGCGAAAATTAATACTCTCGAAAATAACACACGTTTCCTAGAAATAATTCCCGTGGGGGGGGGGGGGACTCCCATATAAAAGTGACGCCAGTGGGTGGTTGTCAGAAAGTTTCAAAGGAACCCGTAAAAGGTACAAAAAATCTATTTTTGTGGGCGTGACTCCAATTTATTTTTATTGTCTGACAAGTAGCTCCTGTCATATTTTTTGCCGGTTTAATATCAGTAAAGGCACCGGGGTAACTCTATTGGTGGTCATTTTAGATTTGAACACCCTAAGCGGTATCAAGTTTTTTCTCAGCACCAAACGTAATTCTCGTTTCTGGTTGGTTCCAAGCACGCCTATTTGTTACGTAATTGGAGCGCGATCAACGTGGGTGTCCAATGCACAGGTTTCCCCTTACACCATTCACGCGTCAATTCGGGTTCTTTCTTGCTGTTTTCCTACATTATTTGAATAGATCGCTGAATTTGGACTAAAAGTGGTTCTCTCAGACTTCCCAATCTAGAATTTTGCTATACGATATTTTTAATCGTTTTATAATATTTTATTATGGAAGATACAATATAGAAAAGGTTTTTAATATTTTTTATTTAATGTATGTAATAAATTTTACCATTTTACTTTTGAATTTCACGTTCACGTTTTAACGAGCTTCTTTTAGCTCCTCAGTGATACGTGGTTAAATAAAGTATCTTTTCTTTTAGACGGTGTTGCTTCATATCGGCATTGAAGACTTCATCAGGTCTACCTTATTATTTCCCCGGGGGGGACTCCCATATAAATTAAAAGTGACGGGGTGATCGTAGTAAAACTAAACGCGTTTCCTCCGTAAGGGTCCTACGTCACAGATGCGCTGCTGACCATCCTTGTTTCTTTTGGTTTATGATTACCTCTTTGGTATTTTTCTACTGTTGTAAACTATTCGTTTCTGATTTCCTTCTATATGAAGATATTGTTGTGTAAATCGCAAAAATGATATATCGGGACACAGCTCCTTTTAAGTTCCTGCGAAAAATTACGCCCAATTTTAAAATAGCTATCGCTTTGTACTGAGATACCTCGTTTCCACGTTGCTACATAAAGCGTTTTTGCACGAGGTCGATCTGTACTAAATTAACAAGCGCTATTTTTCTCGGAATGGTCCATTAGCTGAACCAGTTCCGTTGAGTCAGGACCAAACAAGGTTACAGTTGTTGAGAGTTCAAACTCTCGCTGTCGCTTGCCCTGAACTGACTCTCGTGTGCTCTCATCGAATCTCATGCGCTCTCGGTGCCTGTAATGTGCTCTCGTTTAATTTGAACCTGCTCAAATGTTTCTTGAGAGTCATCGAGAGTTCTCTCGATCGTTTGGCCTACTCTTGATGATAGCCGATGAGAGTGAAGAAAACTCTCTCACGAGAGCCATCTCTCAAATAAAATAAATCGACTTTGTTTAACGAGGGTATTATATAACAGTCTTGCAAGCGACTGACAAACCTGTGGCCCTCGGATCCCAGATCGAATTGGAATTTAGTAGTGTTGATTTTTGAGGAGGGAGGAAAACCGGAGAACCCGGCGAAAAACCCTCGAGAGCAAGGATGAGAACCAACAACAAACACTCAACCCACATATGACGCCGGGTCCGAGGGGCCACATTGGTGGGAGGCGAGCGCTCTCACCACTGCGCCATCCCTGCTCCACACATCCCTGCTCTCAACAACTCTCATCCTCGTTTGCCCGGGCTTGACTGTAAATAAGCTAAGCTTACCTTCGACTGGTGACGTGAAATTTGCAGATTTTGTAATTTCCTGCCTCATCGCTGGCGTTGTACATGACCACGTGTTTTTCCTTTGTAGTATATGCCTCATCGCCACCAGTAGAGGTCACACTCGTTACTAGGCCAGAGTTGTCAGTGACCACAACGGGAGGCCAGTTTACTGTTGTATAGTTTTTCGCCTTGTCTGCGTAACGTCTGATATCGCTAGGGACAAGTTAAGCCAAAGGAAGGAGTTTCAATGTCTGTAGGTATTAATGAAACATGAAAATAGTTCAGTGAATAAATACATAACCCCGCTTCTTGAGAGCCAGTTTCAGATCAAAATATGTGATTTTATTTACCATATTTTAGACCTGACCAATACTTTATTTCAGACCTCTGACATTAGTACATGTGTCTAGAACATGACCTCGCCTACTACACCCAGGAATGGCTTCAAATTCACAGATTACGCATCTTGCAAGTTCATCGTTTGCAATCCGTCTTAATCTTCTCCATCCTCAACTATCTTTGTTTCCTGTTTGGTTTATTATCGCCTCTTTGGCTGTTTTTCTACTGTAGTGAACTATTAATTTTGAGGCTTTCTCCAATTTGAAGGTGATTTTGTACTTCGAAAAATGGCTTAAAATATCGTGACATAGCTCCTTTAATGGGCAAAAAAATTAGCTTCTTCTAAAATCCACACCATCAAAATCCCGGCCGGTGTGCAAAACACACCCAATTTGATGAAATGATAATAATCAGTCTTTCAGTAAATACTGAGATTTTCTGAAAGCTAGCCTATGCGGGGATGTTGTATCTTCTTTAACTGTTCACTAAACTAACCTTTTGCAAAACGTAGTGGTATTCCTTGACCACTGTCCATTACTAAGACAAGTCGCTATTGGCTCTCCATGTAACCTGTAGCCTTTGCCGGCAAGAGAAATGGCAAGTAGTATCGTATTCCGGAGAGACTCCGCAAGAATTTGGTGTCAAGTGACCCTCCTTTGGAGCTTGCAAGGATTCACAACGGACAACTGTGAAAAAAGAAATGACATAAATTCAGTTAAAATTTCCGACAGTTTCGTATTCACGGGGAAATTTGCGCCGCTACTAAAAACTGTCAAATAGAAAAATACACTCGCTACCTGGTATAAGGAGCATGCCTGAAATAGTTTGTGTGAGATATTGCATCATTCTGTTTGCCAGTTGTTATATACTTGGCTAGGGTTTGGGGCCGCATCATCGTCTAGCACCCGATCTCTTTTCGTACCAAACCCTCGCCCCGTGCACTTTTCGTGATTTTGAGAGAAACAGACTACAAGCAGTCTACCTGTATACTTCTCAAACTTATTAATAAGTTAAAACTAAGAAAATCATAACCGCGACGGAGGTATACCAGGTATTTAAAATTAGCATAGATGTTTACGATTTTATTTCTTCGTTTACTCCTTAGTTTTTGTTTTGATTGAGAAGATATATCAAACACTCGAGACAGTGTTTCATCGGCTATCCAAACACCTCGAATTTCATGAAAAAATACTTCGCTGCGCGTCGTATTTGCAACTCTCTTCTCGGGGTTTTTGGATATTCCGATGAAAACACTGTCTCTCGTTTTTTGTTTTGTAAAGACTACATGTACCATGCAGGTCCTTCTTTTACAAGTGTTTTCTGGTCCGTATGGTCTAATTTACCTGGACAGTACGGTTCTTCCTCCGAGACCACGTGGCCATTTGCTTGAGCAGATCCTCTCCCAGTTGATCCATTTACCCGCCAACGGTAGCCTCGGTCTTTGCAGTATAAACAGACATTGTCTCACCAAACACGTTCGGTACCCGGAGCGCCTCCGCATCCAGACTGTTACACTGTGGGGAGGGGGGACGAGACGAGCACACCTGACCACTATAGAAATACATTGATATCAAATTCCATGACATACTTTAATCCCTGGTACCATTTAATATCACCGAGAAGTATTAAATTAAGGAAATGTGAGAGTTCCGAGTTTTTTCCCCTGAGATATTTTGGAAAATCTTATCTTAAAGGTGTATACGATGATAGCTTTGCGAACGCAGGCCAGATTTCCGCTGTTGTTACGCAGCTGGACCTCATTTTGAATCATTCTTGCAAGGCAAAACAAGAAGGAGATCAAGAAGGAATAAAGTTTGGTTGGAAAAATTCCCTCGTTTATCTAGTGAGATTGAGGATATGAAATTTAATCTCACGAATGCGCCATGCTACATTTTTCTGAAGATTTACGATTCCAAAATCCGAATGCTTGTCGCGAAGGTGATGCGAACGTTTCTTCCGAAAAAATTTTCGTAACTTTTATGAAGAGCTACCCGCGCGGCGAGATATTCGAGGCAAGATTCCCCCCCCCCCGACAGAGGTTTTCGACTTTAATAATAGACAAATTTTGGCTCATTTTGCATTGGAAACTGATGGCAAAACTCGTCAGCAAACGTGACGTCCATCGATATCTACATATTAAAGTCATCGTATCTAGTGAGAAAAGATCCTTGTAATTCGACGCTAGTTTATATAATAAAGCTTCATATATCAAACTGACATATTATAATTTTACGTTACATTCGCATTTGTCTCATTTCCTGTCCAATATGCCCACGGACCGACAGCCTGATTTTTCTCAACAAAGGTCTGCGGGCAGAGCCTGTCATTGTGTGTCCAATGTGGCAAGCGAAAGAGCATTCTGAGCCATACTGATTGTCTCTGGTAGCATGCTTGTGAGGCGCCTTCCGGCTGGAGAACATGAATACAACTTAAGGGTCAAGCATCGAACCACTAAGAAAGCGAAACCAAAATAGCAGAATTATATAAGTATGGAGTCTCCTCATCGCTTCAAAGAATGGGCTTCACACCGGGCTTTGCTTCTTGTTTTAAACAACGTCTTGGATTCTAGAATCCTCAAAGTGGCTTCATGGCTTTTAATGATCTCCAGGTTGGAACGGTTATATTGCCGCATTCTTCCAGGACGACGGAATTAATGTCAAGGAGCATTCTGTATATTTAATAGGCCATTTTCGAGTCTGCCGTTTGCCTCTGTTTCAAAACGAGTCGCGAGTGCTACAACCTTTTGTTATGGAAATTAAGTTTGACATGACAATAAACGTGCAGGTAAAACTAATAACCATAACAAAGGTTATGCACGCAGGAATCGTTTTGAAACAGAGGCAAAGGCAACTCTGAAATTGTGGGGGGGGGCCTACATGTATTAAATCCTTCTAGCTATTACCTTACTCGGATCATTAAAAAAACATCCTGTTTTAACTTTAAACTAATTAATATTTGGCGACCAAAACATTCCTGTGCTGAGGTAAAAGTTCCTTTAGAGAGAGTCATCGAAATCGGAAAAAGAAAGTTAACAACTCATAGTTTATAGAGAGAAATGGTTATGTAGCCCAGCAAACTTCAAAGGAGCAAACAAAATATTACATGATT
>MU827312.1:393522-532784 GCA_029204205.1 Desmophyllum pertusum
CCCCCCCCCCCCCCCCCCCCAGGTAGTAAAGTTTGAAAAATGAATGTGAATTTTTCTCGAAAATTTATGATTTGAAATAAGCCTCCTCTCTATTAAGCCCCCCTCTCTAATAAAGCACCCCCCCTCCCCCCCTCCCCCCCCCCCCCCCCCCATTCTTGAGGCCTGAAATTAAATAAGACCCCCGGCCCCGGGCTTTTACGGTAATTATTTGGTTTCCAAATAAAAGCTAAATATAAAAGGCTATAAAACATTGTCCATCCACAGAAACCACGCAGGGAAGCCTCCCACTTTTTTGTACAGTTGAAATTACACTTTGATATTTTACTAAATAATTTGAATCTGTTTAAATGTTTGTGAGTTTCCATGCTGAAGTGTTTAGGAGGAAGCAATCTTTATTTAGATAACACACACAAAGTACTGACTCAGCATGAACCTTAAAAATATCACCTCTAAATAAAAAAACAATCACACAAAGATTCGACCATGATCATGCTGCATTAATATTTTTTTTATTAATTAAGCTTAAATTGGGCATGACTTTCGTGCTATAAAAAACAAAAATTAACAAGGTCGCGATCGAGCACGAAAATAAACCAAATTAATCGACCAAAAATAATATATCCACCCCAAAACTATCCGCTTTACTTTCGACAACTTCCCTAACTTGACTTTCTTATATGATCGTGCGTTGTTTATACAGCTAAACTGGTGCTAAATAACAGTCATAAAATGTGTAATAAACCTCACCTTAAATAAAATAGGACCGCTCACCAATCATGCGTAAAGACAGCAATCTATTCGAAAATTCAACGGACCACAAAAACGTTATTCCGTGGCTTAATTTGGTGTAAAACGTGTTAAAACGAAGCTCGCCAGCTTCCTTCCAGTAGCCATTTTGAATCCCGAAACCGCTGGTCAGGTGTAGCGAAGACGACAAAATACTCCACGATTCGTGGAGTATTTCGCAGCGTATCCCAGGGTCTTCTCCGCGCCCAGCCGCCATCTTGAAAGCGGAGTAGACCCTGGGAACGAGGTTGATTAGAATTCCTCGCATTCCTCCAAATCGTGGTAGTATATTTTTCTCGCACTGAACATTGGGCATATTAAAGCTTAATACTCCGTATCAAGTGGGTAAATCAACCTGTTTTATACATTATAAGCGGCGTTTTAATAACTGCGTTTGGTACGTAGACCGCAATCTACTCGCTATCTATCACGAATGTATAAATCTAATAGGCTACACCATTTAGCGTTCTATTCCGTGATAGATACATGCTAGCAAAAAATTGCTCGACGTCGGCAATTGTAGGCTTAAAAATTATTACTTTTCCTCTTACTTGTGAAGTTTTGAAGAACAGAATATAAGCTGTGCTAATCACAATATCATTACGAACTATTCAAATTCAGCAATTGCATGTGAGTATGGAGGGAAACCGACGATCTGTACACCAAAAAGTGGGAATGGCGTGGAATCTACACTTTGGATAATGGATTAAAAACAATTCTCAATTATACAGCATTTTTTTCAAATGTAAGCAAAATATCCAGATTTTAAATTGTTATAAGAAAAGAATTGTACAGCTGTTGAAGGCAACGTCCACAGTTCAGTACAACAATAACTAATTCAACATAAATTTGTTTTAACTTTAAACGGCATGCGCAACAGTCAGAGGCAAATTCCTCAGTTTTACAAGAGTCTACAAAGCGAAATCAAGTAACAGTTTAACCCAACAAAACTGGAACATGTCTTTTTTTATTAAGCCGCGCGGACTTGCACAGGCGATGCGATTTTTAAAAAAGCCGTGAAAATTGCACGTGTAGTCTTACGACTTTTTTCTGCTATTTTCGGCTATCGAGCCGCCTTTGCATGCGAGGGTGGCCACAATGCGATGGCGACGCGGCATTTTCCAAAATTGCATCGCCTCAATGTGCAAGAAAACACAATTGACGTGTATTCGCGGCGGCTTTTCTTCCTTGTCATTATCACCTACACCGTAAATAACGCGGGAAAACAAAACGAAAGCAAGCACAAGGGCAAACAGCAAAGACAATCGCGCCATGTTCCGGCAGAACCTCGTGCATGAACTTTGATCTTTCCTGTCAAACACTTTCATGTCACGCGTCACGCATCACGCAAAAACCCTTTGCCACCCTCTGTGACTGTGGAAGCGCTTGATGTATACTTTTGCTAGATAATAGAAACCTTAAATTCTGACTACACTAACACGAGCCATTCAATGTGAAATAGTTTATTTAGGATGAGCCAGTCAGTCATCAACTTACAATGAATCTCAATACATTATTCTGATAATCAATACTGGAATAAATTACAGCTCAGTAAATACTCATACAGTAGGCCTGTAAAACATAGATGTACCGCGCCAGATGCGAAAAACCACTAAAAACCACTCTTTAGATGTGGCCAAAAAATGTGTGGAAACATATTCCCTTTCTAATGCAGCGGCACTGAACCTCTGGGAAGAGGTACTAAATGTTATTAAGTTTGTTAATATAGTTTAATGTATAGCTCAGTTTAATATATAGCTCAGTTTTAAATGTATAGCTCAGTCTAATGTATAGCTCAGTCTCTCAATTTTTACATCTCTCTCTATTTTAGCTTCTAAAATAAAAAGAAAACTAAACGAACAACGAACGCACAGAAGACTGACCAACGTAGAATAACTAATATTACCCGCTAAAACTCTTAAATACCCCTAAAGGTCACATGACAATACCAAAGCCTCTCTATCGTGCCGTCAGAATAGCAATTTCTGACTTTATCGTTCCTGCGTCACTCAATCGTCAGAAATTACATTTTCCAGTGATTCCACGCCATTCCTTATTTTACTCGGTATCATTTGTGGAGATCATTTCCGGTCCGGGGATCATTTGCCGGCCAATTTGGGGATCATTTGCCGGCCCGGGATCATTTGCCGGCCGGGATCATTTGCCGGCCTGTAATATCTATACTCTTACTACATGTTTGTATTAACATAGCGAGGATTAGAATAACTCAGTATTAAGCTCAGCGTAGTGAGTCTTCTCATTTGCGTTATTTAGTGGCTGATAGTGGCCAACATTAGTATTTTCATAAGTGACCGGTCGGGTCTCACTCTCTTCCGGTATTACACTATATATTGGCTCCTTCTCTTCCCTGCTATGCACCTCCTCTTGGGAAGATCCTCTCTCTTTTAAAATAAATATTTGGTTATTTTCCGCCTCTTCGTTGTCCGGGTCAGTGTAGCGGCGTGATCCCTGTTGCAGCTTTGGTTTATCGGCAAAGCAACAAAAATGACGGAGCCTACAATATGTAGAACAACAATAAAAAACAAGGCATCGTTAGTAAACCAGAAGGTGCATGAGAAAGGAAAGGAGAGCTAGGAGCCTGGGTAATGTGTGTGCCTGGCCGCTGGATGGGATCAATCTAAAGGCGCTTCTATGTTGGCATAGGAAACTGAACCGTGACTGAACTTTGACGTAATACTTTATATCAAACACGAGAGAAAGTGTTTCACACCAAGAAGAGAAAATACGACGCGCAGCTAGCAGAGTATTTTTTGATAAAATTCGAGGTGATTGGAAATGTCAAACACTGTCTCTCGTGTTTAATATATCTTCTCAATCGAATCTAAAACTACTGAGTAAACGGAGATCAGATATCCAAACCACCATCACGGTGGTAGTAAATCTTTATTTAAGCAGGGTGGCCCATTCAGCTCTAGGCTGGTATCCATAGGGGCCCTGCGTCTAAAAAATACATTATATTACAATTTAGGAAGATTTAAAAAAATAAAATAAAAAATAAAATTACTATTAATACTAATTACAATAAGATAAAAAATACTATGATAAAAAATACAATACTAATTACTATAATAAGAGGTTATGATTTTCTTGTTTTAACTTGATGAATAATTGATAAGCCTGAGAAATAATTACATTATATTGTTCACTGATTTAAATTCTATAAATGTGGTTTAGCTGCCGTTTTAAAAGATTTAGCGACGCCAAAAAAATAAGAAATATCTTCATTAATTATTTATCAAGTTTCGCAGACTTATCAAGTACAAGTTGATGGCGAACTCCCGTCTCTGAGCCCGCGATTTTCGTCCCGAAGTTGCTAAGCAACATGAGGTATTCTCATTGCGTTATGCTGGGTGACAATTTTCGGAGTACTCGCGAGTGCACGCGCTGTTTCTTGATTGGGTAATAACAATCGAAAAGAATCGGAAAGTTTTGCCAAAAAGGACACTTGTTCCCCCGACTGTAAATGTAGACTGCAAAACAGTCGTATTTTTTCGCGTTACGATTCATACGCGCGCGGTCTTAGAATGAAAGGTCTGGAGCGAGTGTGAAAACGGAGAGTGGGACTGGGGAGAGACGCTGTAAACTACGACTGTCGGCTTTCCATACAACGAATTCGTTCGAATTTCCCGTTCCTCCAGCAACGGGAAATTCCCATTGGTTGAATTTTGACACTACCTGTCAACAAAATGTCCATCGCACCTCATCAGAGATATCCGAAGCCGTGTCAATTTCACAGTAAATCGAGCTGTTCGCGGGAAAAATGGAAGACGTAGATTTAGATGCGCTTGCGAGAGATTTGGGATTTATTCTGAAATCAGAGCAAAAGGAAGCAGTTGGATCGCTTCTCAGAGGAAGGGATGTTTTTGGTGTGTTACCAACAGGCTTTGGAAAAAGCCTAATCTATCAACTGTTTGTTTTGGCAAAGAACGCAAGCTCGCCGAATTGTCCAAATGCAGCTTCTTCGGTTGAACGGCCGACGATCATTGTCATCTGCCCTCTAAAGAGTATCATAGAAGAGCAGATAACATCGAATGAGTTCAACCTTTCCGCTGCTGAACTGAAGTTTGAAGGTGAGATGTTAAATGCCGTTTGGAATAGTGAAGTTCAGGTTGTCTATGCTGCCGCCGAACAAGTTTTAAACGAGAAGTTTACACGAATGTTGAAGCAAGAAGACTGCTCTTTTCGTCGCTCGTTGTCCCTCATTGTTGTGGATGAATCGCATACTGTTTTCACATGGTAGGCTTTTGATTTGAAAATGTTTTGGAGCGATTTTGGAATACCCGGAAACTTAAGCTTATTTACATATCGGCGAACGCTTATAATTTAGCTTATAATTGAATTGATTGAGCTTATAGAACGAGGCAGACGAAAACAAAAAGATCCATTCTTATTTGGTATTCTACAATTTAGGTATTCCAAGCATTAAAGCCGAATATTACATCGAATTGCCAAATTATATTTGCAGCTGTATAAAGTGCAATTCGTGTCTGACATTTACAGGTCTTTAGAAATGAACAACAACTTTATGTTGGCTTTCTTCGAAAAGATCATGCAGATATGATCAACTTAAGCTTATATAAGCTTATGATTTGTGTGTTAGCTACAGTATGTTTAAACTTATTAAGTTTACATGAGGCTTAACTGAGTTAGTCTGTAAAATAAATATAAAGCTTGCATGCAAACTAATGCTACTGCTGACTTAAAAATAAATATAATTATTTAAGCTTATTTTTAATACATGTAATATAATTCCTACAGGGGATTTGCTTTAGATAAAAGAAAGAAGTCAACAAAACCATTCAGAGAGCAGTATGGGAACCTTTCGGTCTTGCGATCTTTCTGCAGTGGTAAGTTATTTCGTACTAGTTTTTATTTTATTTTAATCCCCTGTGATTTGGACAATTTATCCAAGGCGAGCCTTGACAATATGGAGAAATATAGCGAAATTAAAGTTTATTTGTCATGGCTATACCATAATTTGACCGTACCCTGTTAATACGACCAAATTTTCATGGCCCGACGGTGGTCGTATTAACGGGGTTCCACTGTACAATAAAATATGTTAAAATTATTTGAATCTAAAAAACCTATCTATCCTTCAAATTGGGTGAACAAAATTGTCTCATTCATTTTTTGTCATTTTAGGAATTCCAGTTTTAGCTCTCACTGGGACAGCAGATTTAAAGATGGGGAAGAAAATCAGGCACCTGCTGTCTATGAAGCAAGATGCCCACTGCATCACACTTTCTCCTGAGCGGAGCAACATCAAATTCTCTGTCATGAAAGTCAAAAGGGAACAGTACCATTCCAACTTTGAGTGGATTGCTAACATGATTAAAATGAAAGGCCTTGAAACACCAAAAACTATTATATTCTGTAACACAATGACAAATGTTGCTTCGATGGTAGGAAATCTGTTTGCCATGTTAGGAAATGCAGTGTATGTACCTGGAAGGGCTCAAGAACCAGAGAACAAAATAGTCGGCATTTTTCATTCATTGACACTCCCTAAATACAAGAAGAGAGTGATGGATTCTTTTAAAAGTGACACAGGAAATGTAAGGATTGTGATTGCCACTTCAGCTCTCAGCATGGGAGTTAATTTCCCCGATGTTAAATATGTGGTTCATTATGGTCCAGCAAGGTCCCTAGTGGACCATATCCAAGAAGCAGGAAGGGCCGGAAGGAATGGTGAAAAGGCTGATGATATCACCATTTATTATGGTCAGCAGCTGGCACCATGTGAAAAAGGTGTCAAAGATTTTGCTAAATCAAACAGTTGCCTCAGGAAAGCAATCTTCATGCCGTTCGATCCAGATGTTAAACCTGTTACGCCTATGCATGAGTGTTGCTCCATGTGTGAGCGCGATTGTGAATGCAGTGATGAGGGATGCAGCAGGATTCCCCAGCCATTTGATCGCAAGGACAGCGACAACTCTACCACTTGCACGTCTCAGTTTGAACGGAATGTTTGCCCTGAAGACAAAGAGGCCCTTAGATTTGCTCTTATTGGTTTGAAGGAGCGATTTGACTCAACAGGATCATCAGCTTTTGATCCTGTAAGTGCACATGGATTTTCGTCTGAACTTATTGAAGCAATTGTGAGCGACTGTGAACACTGTGGTACAGTAGACTACCTAATGGCTTCATTCCCATTGTTTTCTAAAGAGCATGCTTTTGCTGTTTTGGAAATTTTTCATGAAATCTTTGAAGACATTCCTGGAATTGAAGAACTAATGCAAATAACTCCCTGTGACAATCTACATGTACATGTAAGTACATCAATTCCTATAACAAACTTGTGTGTCATCGAGAACTATTTTGATGAGCCCGACCCTTTCTTTTTTGAAGATGACTGGGTGAATGTTAAAGAACTAGAGAACCTTTAGTGAAGATGCCTATGACACTTAAATCAAACTTACAAATTATAAATGGGACATAAGTTGCATTGTAGGCATGTTGTTAACATGTGGAATGTAACAAAATTCATGTACTGTACCATCTAAATCTGGGCTTAGAGCAATTTTCAATGAGTGACAAATTAAGTAATCCATGTTTGCTTTGCTTTACACTCTGTGATTGGTTTGAAAAACAGATGCCACTCCCAATCCCAGCCAATTAGAAGTAATTTAACCAAAGCCGATCCTGACTCGATCTCTCGCATACATTTTCCTGCGCTTGACCTCATGTACATGTACTTGCTTTCAGCTCTTGTTGGTTTTCTGTGTTGTTTGCATCTGGTTTGATTGGACACTCAGCTGAAAATTGTTCTAAACAAATTGTATACATGTTACATACCAACAACAATATACACCAGTATATCAAGGCCTTTTTATTGAAGCTGTGTATTTACATCCCCCAGTGATTACTGGTGTACAGTGTATGTATAAAATAATTAATGAAGGGATTCCTCCTCCCCTCTATGTCTATCACTTTTTAAGAATATTTTAAATTTAGCAAGTACATATGTACAGTCGAAGCTCTCATAAGTAGACACCATCGGAAAGCACAAAAAAGTGTCCGCAACTGGAGCTGACCGCTTACGGAAATGTGTACATACAGAGTTCAAATAGGGTTTTGTCAAGGTGGGTGTAAATACATGTAGAGCTGTCCACTTACCAGAGTGTCTACCCAGAGAGCTTTCACTGTAGTTAAATTTATTTGGCAATTTTACATAAAATCACTAATATTTCACATAATTTTGTGAATCTGAAACTATATGGAGACTGCAAAACAGTCATTTTTTTCTCTCTTAATCACACAAATCACTACTTGTGCACGAGCATCACATGCCCGTAGTGCGTGCGTGTCTCTCCCCAGTCCCACTCTCTGTTTTCACACTCGCTCCAGACCTTTCGTTCAAAGAACATGCTCATTCATAAGACCAACATAAAAAATGATGACTTTTGCAGTTTAATCTGCAACCTCCCCACTCCCCCGCTAAAACAGAAAAGGAAATTTCTCAGTAAATTTATTGCATTAATTTCATTCTACATAATTATATACATTCAATACCCTATGCAATTACACTATTATTTATTTTTGGTCACCAACAGTGACAGTAGATTGTTAAGTTTTGAATTATCTGTCATGTACATGTACTGAAACAACATATTTTAATTAATTTAAAAGCTAAAAAAGTGAATTTAAAACCAATTCCCTCAAGACTTTCTGAGAAGTAGAAACATGTACATGTGTGATACTACTGTGAAATAATTTTACAACAATGTAGACAAATTTATTCTCATTGAAATTGTTATGTGAAATACATGTACTATGAGTTACACAAACTGGTAACCAATATTTACAAAAGGAAGGAATTCAGGTTGATTGTTATTTACCTAAAAACTTTAAATAAACATGTTTCACCAATATTTACAGGGTCCTCTTTGATAATCTACTAATAACGTTAACCATCTACATTTTAGTCCCCTCTGAGTAAAAATGTAGTTTATACTTCAAGATGCCAGAGACCTAGATGTGGATCTCTAGGGAATGAAATGGTGAATATATAATTCTTTATCGAATACTGTATTTATTTCAAGGACATAAATACATTTTGAATATAATCAAAGTTAGCAATCATAGATATTGCTCCAGAGATTAATCTTGTCTTTCATGCTCTGATACAATTTGCTGTAATCCACTTTACCTGGGATACTTGGAGCAAATTTGGGAAAAGTGGGGTGTCCCTCTCGCCCAGGGGTATGTTGAAATGCTTTGATGTGGATAAGATCTTGAACAATCTGAGAGACGGTCTCCTCTGGATCCTTCACACTTCGGGCTCTAACTTTGGCTTCCCAGTTGCAATCATTATCAACTGAGTCTAGAATACGCTCCAGTGTCTCAAGGCTTAGGGCGATCCTTTGAGCATTCTTCTCCTTCATGTTGGCACCAAGCACTTTAAGGCAGGCCTTAAGAAAATTATTTAGGTGTTCAAGGCGTAGATCAAGGGGTATGTTCCTTCCTTTCCAGCCATGCTTGTTGAAAAAACGATTCCAGATCAAACGGAAAGCTTTCCCTTCAGGAAGAATGGAATGTAACTTGACAAGAAGCAGTAGGGTGGTGTAAAAGTACTTTGTACAGCCATGAAAATTGAAGAAAAGTAGGGCTATCTTGTAGAGATTCATGAGCCTCTGCCCATCTCCCTCCCTTATAGCATCACTGAAATCTAACATAAGCAGCCCAAAGATTAGTTTCCCTCTGTGGTAGTTGTAAAGAGGATCTTCTGATTTGTCATCAGGAGTGTCAGATGGCTCATCGACATCCATTGCCTGGAACTGAGGGTGCTGTTTTTCGACATGTCTGCAAAATAAAATAAAAATGGAAAATGGGACAATTCAAAGTAATATTTATGAGATTGTTTTCCAGGGTTAAAAATAAAATGCACCTGGGCTAGCTGGCACAGGTGTCCAAGATGGACTCCACCCCCCCCCCCCCCCCCCCCATCCTCCTGAAATTTTCCTCACGGCTTATAAACGGGGAGGCTTCTATCTGGGGGGGGGGGGGGGGGGGGCTTATAAGTGGAATACAAAAAAGAGCTACAGCAGTGTTGATTGAAATACGTTTTTCATTTTCTGGTTTTTAATTAATTAAGCTTTAAAATGTCATAATAAATCGAATGTATTATATCCGGGTTTTGGGGGGGGGTTATAATCGAATGTATTTTTTTGTTTACAGGTAGATGGGCCTATAACCGGGGGGACTTATAAGCGGCAGTTTACGGTATGCTTCAAGTTTTGCCAAATCAAGACAGATGTATGTTATCAGCCAGCCGACAACTGGATATGAAAGGGTCACTGAAACAACAAAATACAATCAGGCTGTCACATTACTCCAAGTCGGGGAAGGGGGATTTGAAAAACTCAATTTTAAAAGTTTTAAATAAGCCTGAAGTGGGTATAGTGAAATACTGTATGTTGCAGTATTGAATAGACCTTTCTCCTAAATGGCTGCCACGGAAAATCAATATTCAGCCATAACCTTTTGAACTAACATTATAACTACCTGTTCATTGATGCTTTTGTCTTAAATACAAGGCCACATCTTGCACTGCATCTGAAGTACCCTTCACTATCCTTTTCTTCATGGGGAGGTGTGTCAGGGATGTAAAGGTCTTCATGCTCAGCTAGTTCATGGCTATAACAAACATAAAGACTGCTCAGAACTGTTTGTCCCAGTAACCTGAAAATTTGGCTATTTTGGCTGGTTATATAATGTACATTCTAAATGATTGTTTTATCTGAAATTATGTAAACATGGCAATTGTCACATGTCATATCATTTTGATAGCCTTTATCCTGTCAAATAAATAAAAATGGCATCAAAATAGCGTTGCTGCGTAGCACTGTTATTTAAAATCCAACTGAATGTCTGGTAATCTGTGCAAAAATTTCAATAACAACGAAACGAAAAAATGACTGCCTAATGTGCTAGTTTGCGTAGCCGAGGCACTTAGTAAAATTAAGCCTGAGTTGGAGGGGCATGCGCGAGAAGATAAAATTATGGCCTTTCTCGCACGTTCTTCTCTCGCACATGCCCCAAAAACTTGCGCTTTCCTCCACTCAGCGCCTGCTACACAGGCTAGCTTTGTGCTTAAAAATAACCAGAATGTGAACACCAAAAACTGTTTGCATCAGGTTATACACACATATATTAGAAACATGAATAAAAACATAGTATGATTACAGCTTGTCCCATGTGTTGAAGTTTAAGTCACCTACCGGACTCGCCATGCATGGGACTTGTACATCATTTCACAATCAGGTGCTCTACATCTGTAACCATTGATTTCATTACTGTGGAGACGATCAACTTCTTCAGCAACCACAGTGAGGTCTCTGTCAACAGTTCCATCGAACACAAACTGGCTCATGTACTCGTCAATAATGGCATTGAGCCACTGTCTTCTAGCAGTCGCACTATCTGTTTCTGCTGGTAACTGAAAACCACTGGGCAGTTCTGAAAATACATAATTATTAAAATTTAATACAATCACACCATATTGCACTTTCTACTATCCTCGCCAGCAGTAAACAGTTTAAATAAATAACAAATTTATTTAACACTTATAATATAGACTGCAAAACAAAAACACAACGCAAAAAATACGACTGTTTTGCAGTCTACTTATAATAGTTCAAACTGACCTTTCAGGCTTGGTGCTCCAATGTGGGTCATGAATGAGGCCAAAATGTGTGCTTCTATTTCCCGGTCATGGAAATCACGAAAAGCATTGTATTCATTGTGTGGACCTTTCTTTGCATTTGTTTTCCCAGTGCGGTTCATAGAAGCACACGTGGTTCCAATTTCTTGTGCAGAACTTGAACTGAAGAAAGTCTTGTACTCAAGCTAAATGACAAAACAAGTCATCAAAACACATGACAATAATTGCCATGCAAATCATGCAGGGATCTTTATGATGATCACCCCACTTTGGGATGGCAATTGATTACAAATACCACTTTCTTTCTTTATTGAATAATGCACCTAAATGTCATCTGCTACCTAACTACAGTGGAACCCCTACAGTGTGAAGCCCAAATAAAATTCTGGAATTCTTGCTAAAATATGCAGAATTTATTAAAAGTGGTCACAATAGTGTCTGGACTTTGATAACTGGCCGCTTAATAGACCTTAATAGGGGGTGACCGCTTAATAGGGATATAAACTGTACCTCATAAAGTTTAACCTTGGCATGCCAATCTGTGTGGACTGGATCAAGGCCTTCAAGGCGGTCGATTCTGGAATCACCATCTTTAAACATCCATTGGGCATTCCTAGCACGTTCTTCTGTTAGAGCATCACCATCAAAGAATATGGGCTCAAGAATTTCACATTGAGTTGATCCTCCATCTCCTTCTGTCATGGGCACATAGCGTTGCTGGTTCTTCATCATTAGCTGTGCCATTTCTCCAGCAATGTTGGAATTTAAAAACTCAAGACCAAGGCAGTTCTGTAAGTAAAGGAATTGAGTTTTAGGGCACATTTTTAAAATTAATTTGAGTATTTCTGGAAAAGGTCTGTTGTTGAAGGGTTCATTTGGGTATCAAAGAGATTTGGTGGTTATCTGGGATCATTGAAGTGGGAACACCGATGGAACTGATACAAAATATACTGCTCTCCTGCATTCGGTAATGATTTTGAGAAAAATTCTGGAAGGCTTGTCTTGAACTACTGATGCATGGGTTCCCTTCGGTCATGTTTAATTGTTGCCTCACCCAGAGAAAATTACCGGCTGTGACATCAAAGTAGTTATAATTTGTACACAATAATAATGATATAATAATAAATTAATAATAATAATAATAATAATAACCAGAGTGTCTCCCGACTGCACTGACACAATAATAACAACAACATTACAACAACAGAAAACACCTTTTTTCAAGTACTTAATACTCACAATGTTTGATTTCTTTGATGTGTCTTCCAAAAAAGGATGAGGCAGATGGTTAATAATGACATCTCTGAAGATCTTGAATGGTTCATAGTACGTCACAAGAACACGGCTGATCAATACTGAACATTCTCGCCTGAATGACTCCTGGATGTCTTTGTTTGGCAAGAGCTGGGATAATGGCAGATCTTTTGGATTGCACTGTGGTTGTGACTCCTCGAGTGTACCTGGTGTCTTGACCCGGTCTTCGACAGCATACTGATGGGTCCAATGTATGGACTGGTTTGCATGCCCCTTAGTCTGTAAACGAGCTTTGATGCTTAGGTCGAAGTTGTCGGCAACAATCCTGAAAAAATATATTTTTAATGTGGTGGCTTAAAAATTAGTAAATCAATAAATAATAATAATAATAATATTATTCCTTATCTGGATATGATTGGCTAGTAGCATTCATCTTATGTACACTTATAAATGGATGACAAAATAATGGACCTATTTATACAGGTGTATGATTTTATAATAGCAACAGCATTTCTGAATGAATGAGTGCAGTACATATGACTTACAAATCAAAATAACTCCCAACCAGAGAAAACTGTAAGATACCCAATTGGAAACAATAAAGGATATATTTTCCCCCTAATATAAGATCACAAAGATAAGAGAAATTATTTTGATCAATCCAGTGTAAGTAGCAGAAGAAATAAAATTTCAACAGTTTCAAGAAAGATTTACAAGTATTAAATTAAGTCTTCAAGCTTACAGCAATTAAAAATATGACATATTTTTATATGCTTACATGTATATATTTGTCAAAAACATAAACTTACCGATATCTCCACATCCAAGCAAAATAAGAAAACCAACACAATAATTGAGCTCGTCTGATTTAATATATTAAATTCTCACCTGTACGACGTTCGTTCTTTGGAATGTTCCGTCTCTAACAGCTCAGTCACTTCGTCTGCTGATAGCTGACCCGGAACAGTTGACTTGTCTGCCATTAGGGTGGCACATTTCTCGAAACCCTTCGGAGTAAAAGTGCTGTAATGTTGAAGGGTATCCTTAGACACGTCTACAAGAGCTTCACCATTTGATTGACACTGTTTCTCCGAAACTTCAGAAAGCAATTTCTTTGCCTGATCTCGACTTTCCACTTCTTGTTTCCACGACAAGATCTTAGCATCGTGGGATTCTCCCATTTTCGCTTGCTTTTTGATCGTTTGATCGTGCGACATGCAAATACCAAGTCGATTTAATCTGGTAAAGTCAGAACTCTTGGCACCGCTGTGAATTAAAATCGCCGAAATTCGGTGCGCAACTGCAGACAGTTTATTGTTTCTGCACCGTGCCAAAATTGCCGTAGACAGAACGATGGCGTTTGTGATTTTAGAATCGCTGGGTTTCGACAATTTTGCACAAGCTCCCCTTGCACATGCAAACCAAATGGGGCACTGGCTCATAACTTCCTCCACAATCACGGCATTTGACATATTTTCGATTTCTTCGGGCGAAGATTTCTTTAAAGCGTTCGGGGACTTACAGTAAACTTCAAACTCCCGGTAGATCGCGGCTTGGACAGCCCCAGGCAGAATGTTTTGGACTTGTTTCAGCTTGAAAAGAATGTTTACAACCGCTTTCCAATCCTGACGTGCGATGTACTTTACCAAATTTCCTTCCTCGCTGCCTTCATACTCAGCCGTTTTATTGGAATTTGCATATGTAATGTCCACGAAAACGGAAGTTTCTGCCGGTCTGTTCCGTTTTGGAACGTGTTCGACTGCGGTAAGATCGGACAGGAAATTTTCCTTGTCCTCGGAGCCTGATAACACTAGAGAACGACGAGCTCGAGACTCGCTTTGAGATGGCTGCTGTTCAGGAAAAGTAGGAAAAGATCGCGCTGGTTCTGTGCATGTTGACACACGGGCGGACTTCTCGTTCTGTGAAGAATGTGGGGACTTGCTCATTCGTTTCATCCTTTCATCTTCCCCAGTTGTGGACTCATGACCAGTAGCGATGGTGAAATTATTTAGGCTTATACTTGACTTGTTAAATTTCTCTTTAATTTGAGAAAACAGCGCAGCGCAGTTTCTCACCTTCGTGCCACACGGCGAGCAAACTCTTGTGGAAAGAGAGTTCCCTTCTTCTAGTTCAAGCGAGAGATCAACTCTAATTACTTTGGCCAACATCGGCAACGTTTTACCGTTTCTTCGGGGCTCAACAAACAAGTTTTCCGATGATATCCATCCAGTTTTGAAATTCCCATACTGTGTTTTGAAACAACAACCACACAATCTACAGTAGTCCGCCGTAGTCGGCGCTTCCTTCGATTTTCTTCCTCTTCGCGACGCAGGTTTCTTTGGTGTTGTTTGATTCATCTTTCATGATCTTTATAGAACAGTTACACGAACCTTTCGGTGATCAACAGCCGAACGCGCTTACATTTTGGAGGCAAACTTGAATCCTCAAGAGCCTCGTAGAAATCAACAATGAGGACTTGCTACCGATTGTAATATGACTTGACTTGCTATATATTTTCCCGCGAAAATTAGACATCGAGCGTATCAAATTTAAAAAGTAGGTGGAGCTGTCAAGCAATTTTTGACACCTCAGCGACATTATTAGAACCCCCAGTCAGAACGGATTCGTTGTATGGAATGCCGACAGTCGTTATTTTCCTCGCCTCACACGCCCTTCGGGCGTGTGAGGCTCGCGCGCGCTTCGCGCGCGAGGATCACGCTTACGGCGCTTCGCGCCTTTAGCGGAAAAATAACGACTGTTTTGCAGTCTACTGTAAATGGAGATTACTACTCCGGCAGTAAAATGTAACTTGGATTTAATAATTTAGATGAAGCTAAGCCCTACATACATACCTGCAGTAGACGATGATGCCTACTATAGCGATTACAACAGCTGGTATTGGGCTATTGCATTAAATATCCGTACCCCCCCCTGTTGAGGACTTGTCTTTTATTAGGTAGACCCCTCAAGAATTCCTAGAATCAGTTCACCCCTCAAGAATTCCTAGTAAAAGCAGTTCACCCCTCAAGAATTCCTTGAAAAATCAGTTCACCCCTCAAGAATTCCTAGAAAAAGCAGTTCACCCCCTCAAGAATTCTTTTAAAAAGTAGTTCACCCCTCAAGAATTCCTTGAAAAATCAGTTCACCCCCCCAAGAATTCCTTGAAAAATCAGTTCACCTCAAGAATTCCTAGAAAAATTCCTTCCTTCCCCCAGCCTAACCCCTGAAGAATTCCTTTGTTCTGCCAGCGAACCCCTGAAGAATTCCTTCCTTCTGCCAGCCTAACCCTGAAGAATTCCGCTGTTCCTCAACAGGGGGGGTGCGGATATTAAATGCAATAGCCCATTACTACCGCTAGTGCGATGTACAGACCAGTGTTGGTTTTTCCTGACGAATCGTCTGTTGGCAAAACGAAAATAAACCTTGTTATGACAGTCTTACTTACTTGGGCCTCTTTACGTCATGCATGTGTGGCACATCAGGCCTCGTAGTCATTCTTCTACAACCTTAAAAGAGGTACCCTTTGGGCTTCACTGCGACTGTACTGAATACAAAGACGCGGTTATTCAGCGGAAAGTTGTGTAATACGGCTGGGCATTTTTACTCGTCAATGTTTATTTTTTTCGCGCCTTCGCCCGAATATTAATGTTTATTATACGACATAATTCTTGTTTTCCGTAGCGCGCGGCCAGTTGTACTAAGACGAGTGTAATACCGCACTCGTTCTAAATAATAAAGGTCAATTCAGTTTGCGATTGTGTCGCAGGTACGACAGCGAACTTTATGTGTCGCGGTATGCTTGCAAGAATACACTGTAGTACATTACATATGCTAGAGAGACACACTCAAATCATTCTGAAGGTACTAGAGTTTCATCCACAGACTTGTACAGCATAATAAACAGTACCACGTGAAAAAGTACACTCAATCAAGCAACGGTGAACTTCCAGATTGTCGAGTACGCTTTCACGCTTCGGTAGGACAACCCCGGGAGGACAAGCCTTGTCGAAGCAGCTGTACTATTTATATATTCTTACCCTTGATACAGTCGTCACTGGAAGCCGCTCCAAAGCTATTGGTAGATTTTCCTTCATCGCATGTTTTGCAGCTGGTCTGTCCTTCCTCGTCTTGATATTTGTTTTTATCACACTGCTTACACTTGAAACTGTTTTTCTCATAGAATGTTCCCACGGGACAAGCCACTATTGGAATTCAAAACAAGTTTTAATCGACTGCAACGGTTTAATATTGCAGCATAACACGGTCCAAAGCTAGAGTATTGTTATATCATACCCAGCGTAATTCCCAGGCGACAATTTGTTTACTACTTTTTCACGCCTTGGTGGGTATGAGGCGTAATGTTTTAAGCCCCCTTCTCCCCAATTTTTCGGCCGTTTCTCCCTCCTCTCCGTTATTCTTTAGCCTTTCTCCTGCCTAATTTGTTCAGCCTGATCCCTCCCTCCCTCCTCTTTTCAGAACAAGCAATGCTTACCACATCCCTTTCCATCGACGCTCGTAACGAAGCCAACACTGCAAGTGACATTAGAAGAGAGATGCTGAAGTGACGATCTATCGGCCGTGCTATTCACTCCATATAAGCTTATGGCGAATTGTCCCGTAGCGACAGCATATTGCATTTGAAACAAAACCGCTTCGCTTTTCTCTTCGACATTGTCTTGTGATGAAGACGAATCATCTGCTTTTTTGACTACCAGTGAGAAAAGAACTTGCATCGCAGAGGTTAGCGCTACTCTTCTCTCCCTTTGATTGGCTGTCGATGGACATTGCGGAACTGTGACCTTTTTTAATTGGCATGCGTGACACCCCGGGATTGTTGAAAGCGTGACGCTAATTTCTTTCTCGATTGCAGAGCGTAACGCTTGGTGACTTTGGATGCTTTTGCACTGAATACCAACAAACGTGATGGAGTAGCGATGTTCTATTTCTTTTGGCGCGGCTTTACCTGTTAGAGAAAGTGAGTTAGAATAAATAACTTGGACTATAGATAAGAAAAACAATACTCCAGAGATGTGGTCATGATTGTTGAAGATATAGTATTTAGTATACTGTGTTGGTGGTCTCATTACCGGAGATCGATTTTAATTAAAGTCACTATTACTCTTGTTTGTCTGTCTTTTTTAGAATGATATCTTTTAGGGGTCAACTAAAGCTTGAGCCACGCCCAGATTGGTCTCCTTTAGGGGTTTAATTCACAATTTCCGACGAGCATCCCCGTTCCTTTCATGTGGGAGTTCCCAGGAAGAGGGGGACAGTTTTTGAACGTACTGAATGCCAATCTGCTAAAATCTTTTAAATATTTTATATAGTATTACAATGTAGACTGAAAAAATTTCGCGCGCTCTGATTGATTAAAAACCATGTTTTATCAGAGTATAAATCATAGAAAAGCGTGTTTTATCGTTTCGCGCGCGTAAATCTATATTTTAAAGCACATAAAGAAGCCAAAACCATGTATTATACTGTCATAAAACACTCCGGGAATTTGAGAACACTTGAGAAATATAGAAAACACTCGCCTGCGGCTCGTGTTTTCTAAATTTCTCTCGTGTTCTCAAATTCCCGTCGTGTTTTATGACAGTATAATACATGGTTTTGGCTTCTTTATTTGTTAAATATAATCCTTTATGCAGTATTAGTCTAATTTATTAAGGTGAATATAAAGAATCAGACTAGCTGATTGGTCGAAAAATTCGGGATCTGACGCTATATTCACCGCGCGAGGCGGTGAATATAGGATTTCAAGACGTGGTTGCTAAGCTAAGCCACATTTCTTGTGCGGGCAAGTAAAGATGGCGACTGTTTTGAACGAAATTTTCGTTTATTCTAAAGACATCACTCCAAGTTCGGGATATTCAAAGCATTGGAAATTTAGGTAAATGGCTACCAAGACGTTTGGACGGAAAACCTTTGCGAGAAATGATTTTAACGCATTTAAAACTCGTCAAAAACAAAGGTATTTGTGTGGCCAACCAGGGCGGCCATATTTGTGTCGGATGGAGTGACAGAAATTTGCTTCTCTTCAGACCTAAAGCTACTTATTTCAGGAAGATAACTACAGCTGCTCATGAAATCAGCAAAGATTAAACAAAGGTACCTGGTGAATGTCTTTTTCGTAGTGTTCTTTTGTGTATTTTACTGCTTAATTTGATATGTAAGCAATGTAACTACAGTAATATGGCGAGCACTTGCGTGTGTTGTTTTGTTTTTCATGTTTCAGCTCGTAATTTGTAGTTCTTTATATCCACCTTATAATTAGTAAATTAGACTAAAAGAATTATTCGACTCAGCTCAGTGAATATTGGTGAATATTTACCTCGACTTCGTCTCGGTACATATTCACCAATATTCACTGAGCCTGAGGCGAATAATTAATAATAACATCTGGTACATACGTGAGCATGCAGGTATTGTTAAATCCTCCTTGTCATTCCATTTCCACGTTGTATCAGGTCCGCAGCCATACACAGTTGTTGCCGCAGCATTGAACGAGTGACCTTCATCACAGGACATCATACACAGCATTCTACCAGAAACCTTTCGGCAAGATGTTTTTCCATTTCTGGGGTTTTTCAGTTTCGGACATTCTGTAGAATTCAGATAAAACACCGTTGGCATTTTTCTTGAGGTATACACACAGTTATAAATATATGAAGCTCAAAATGATTTGTTTAGAGCGATTTTAATTTTGTTTGACATGGCCAAACTGCCGAAAAAAAACGAAGCAAAATACTTGGAATGTCGTTTTTCTCTGTTTCCTCGTATATCAGTTTTAAGCCCCTTCCACACGAGCAAGTTTTCCTTGACAAGTTTTCCTTGCTCGTGTGGAAAGGGAATTTTGGCAAAGTGTCCTTGTTCAAAAACAAGCGTACCAGTTTTTGAACTAAAAAAAATTGCCAAGTTTCGAAACTTGTTCGTGTGGACGTGCAACAAGGAAAACTTGACCAGGAATCCCTGGTGGCCAGCGGCCTTATCTTGTTGCTCGCGACCTGGATCCTATTAAAGACGATAATCCGCTGTACAATATTATTGTTGTTACAAAGAAAAATTGTCAAATAAAAATTGTTTATCGTCCACACGAGCAAATAAAATGTTTCAAGGAAAAACTTGTCAAATTAAATTTGTTGTTTATCCACACGAGCAAGGAAAACTTGTCAAGAAAAACTTACTCGTGTGGAAGGGGCTTTAAGATCTTTCAAAGGGATATTTGTGCAAATTAACACAGTGCTTATGACGTACGTGTTTGGCCAAATTTGGTCAATTTATGTGAAATCTTGGCACCAGAATGATCTTGGAGAGATCTGCTTATTAACAGCATAAAATACCCCTGTATGTGATTTGATTGACCATCCCTACAACATTGGATTTTTTTTTTCAAATTTATATTTATGGTCTGCAACATAAATGGCATTAACCACTGTACTGAGAGCTGCACATTTTAAAAGCTACATAATTTAGGGGTATACCTTGTATATACAAATATTAAGACATTTTTAACTTTTTGTCTTTTTGTGCTTCAAAGCTCTTTCAATCAAAACTTTAACTAGTCTAACTATGATATACACAAGTGGAAGAATGATTTTTAGGAAACAAAATCTTATTACCCGAATTTACGAGCAAAACGACATTTTCAATTTCTCGGCGATCCGGCCGAAAACAACAGATTCGAGGTGACATTTCACTCAAGAAAATTTCCATGTTTTTCTTCACAATCCGAATAATTATTATCTAAGGCGATTACAGGCCTACCGAACAGATATTCCACTGAAAAGACCCGTTAGAAGCGAAATTTCCAAGGTGGTGAGAACCGGGAGATTCAATAGGAAAAATACGTAACATTGGCTAAAACAAAGAGGAGGGAGTCACAAATGAATGGTCGGGAACCGGGAAGCGCAGTATACGAGGAGCGGGAACTTCATACCCCCAACTCCGCATTCTACCTTCTTCGCTGATAATCTCCTTCTCGCAGTTGGTTCCCCAATAACCTTTGTCGCAGACGCAGTCAAATCGGTTGATGCCATCTTCACACTTTCCATGGACACAGAGATTTGAGCTGCAATCGTCGATATTGATGTTACAATGAGGACCTGAGAATCCAGCCTGGCAGGTACAGTGGTAAAGACCCTGACGAGACTCGCAGTGGAAAAAGTGCGAGCAGTTAGTTGTGCACATGTCCAAGGCTGTAAGAAAAAGAGCGTGGAAACTTGTTACTTTTCATATAATTATCTTCGCGAAAAACTGAAAAAAAAATCCCAAATTTCAGTTTGAAAAATATTGAAAAACATAAAGGACCACATGAAAGTATTCCTCTGTAGCTTTCCTTTGAATGGTCACACACTGGGGCCGGTTTCATCCATAGTTTTAAAACGTAAGAACCATCCTTGTAAGTACTGCGCAATATCTTTCATTTGAGTAGCCACGCACTATCGACACACTAGGATATCACTCAGCACAGACTTCATCTTGTACAACATAATAAACAGCATCCATGAATGTACTGCTCGATAACTTTCATTTAAAATGGTCACACACCAAGGTTTCATCCACAGACTTAAAAGTTACAACCACCTCATGTACAGCATAATAAACAGTACCACATGAAAGTACTGCTCAAGCGATTTTACTTGAATCACACCACGTCTTTAATTTCAACAAAATGTCACTTAAATTATATTCCTTGATATAGATAAAAAGCAAACGATTGTTTTTTTGGAAGTAGGGTGTCTAGCAAACTACATGTAAATTGAAAGCAGAATTCAAGAATACGATATTACGAATCAGTGTTTGGAAAGCCGGCCAAATACCTTTGCATTGCGTCATGAACCTCTTTTCTATTTGTCCTTTAATTCCTGGTAGAAAACTGCTCCACGCTCGCACACTGCCAGCAATGGGCCATGTGCAATTATGGGCCGCATTCCACATGTGGTCAGCAGTTGCTGGTACATCCCAAAGGCTGGATTGATGCAACGTGCCTACAAAAGCTGTCGAAAGGACTGACGTCTTTTCCTCTGCGAGATACCGCTGACCAAGTACAACCCATCCACCCCCTGTGATAGTATTTCCGGTTTGGACATTCGTCGCCTTTTTTATTTCCGGTCCATCAATGTACACATAAGCAACTCCGGTGACTCCGTTCCATACGACTCCCACATAATGCCAGAGGTCGTCTGCTAACTTAAAATCAGCGCTTACTATTTCATCTTTAATTGCCAGATGAACTTTAGACTCTGTAAAGGAAAGTACAATGGTTTCTTCTGGTTGCCCAGCAACGCTGTAGCTGAACAGTGTTCCTGATTTGTAGCTGGACTCTGCTCGGACAAACTGCGCGACTGTAAAATATCTCATACTCGGAATACCATTGCCGTCTGTTAGTAAAACCATGTCATCTGTGCTCTTCCGTTTGAATTTCAGATCGAAGTTGCTGCCAAGAACTGCAACAGAAAAGTAAGCTTGATAAAACAACACGTATCTGTTAGTAACCCAATTCCTTCCTCCAGCGAGAAACGTCGAGCTGTAAAATGCCATACTACTGACGTAGCCCAACAGAGATCCGTATAGTGTCTATGATCAGTACGCTGTCACTCTCATCTATCTAACCAATCAAAGACACTACACGTACTACGTCATCAGTACATAATTGTTACTTATTTGCAAATTGTGTAAAATGAATTTATCGTTTCATCCCTAAGAATCATCTGCTTAAACTGAGGAGCTACGTCACGGTTGGCGCATCTTGAAAAATGGCCATTTTTTCAAGTTCGCCGTTCGCAATCCGTCTTAGTCTTCTTCATCCTAAACCCTCCTTGTTCCTGTATGGTTTCGTATTACCTCTTTAGTGTTTTCCACCTTAGTAAACAATTATTTTGAGGCTTTCTTCAGTTTGAAGGTGATTTTTCACTTCGCAAAAATGACTTAAAATATCGTGGCATAGCTCCTTTAATTCTGCAATGTAACTTAATGAGACTCTGCTGTTCCGTACTTCAAGGGGTTTAAAAACCCCACCCATACGAGGAAGGAGCAAAGCTGCGCTAAGGGGAGCCGATGCTAGTCCCCACCCACCCCGGTGCTGGGTAGACACAAGAGACCAAAGAGAGATACTGATTATGGTGGCAAAACGTGGGTGGCAGGGAAGACAGAGCCTGTCTCCCCTAGAGTAGCGGTGTCTCCAGGGGAGATCCCCTAGAGTAGCGGTGTCTCTAGGGGAACCTATGTTAGAGTGTAACATAGGCCGGACCAGAAGAGGGGTGCCCTTCTGGGAGGACAATAGGTCAGATGGTACGATGGTACCATCCTGGAAAACCGGACCTATTTCCATGGCCATAGCACTCACTGTGGGGTGAAGTGCGGCCTACGGGTGCACTTCCCTGCCACCAAATAACCTTTATTCACTATGCAGCTATGATTTACTAACAACATAAATAACAACAACAACATCAAGGAAGGTAAACAAGTCATTCGAGCGAAAGCCATCTGCTTTCTGATGAAGTGTAATTACAACTAAACGTTTAGAATATGGCAGATGACAAAGCTTCCAATATAGGGAGGGAGGGTGGGAAAGCAGAGAACAACCAACAGCTTGAAGAGTAGCTCACAATTGTGACGGGGTCAGATATCAAAGGGATTTTACTAAGTGAGGATTGGGACAGAGTTGGGGGAGGGGCGAAGCACGCTGATATCACATGAGAGCATGAGTGGAAAATCACTGGGAGCTTTGTCATATGTTTCCAGACAACAATTACTTTCTGCTAGACATTGACCTCCCAGTCTATTGCTCAATGACTAACCGCCGCGAGATAACAGAGCCAGTGACGGGCCAACAATGGTTTTGACGTAGACCGCAGAGCTCATTAACCCCAGTTTAAATGCGTAAACTTCTAATTAATGAGACTCTGCTGTTCCGTACTTCAAGGGGTTTAAAAACCCCACCCATACGAGGAAGGAGCAAAGCTGCGCTAAGGGGAGCCGATGCTAGTCCCCACCCACCCCGGTGCTGGGTAGACACAAGAGACCAAAGAGAGATACTGATTATGGTGGCAAAACGTGGGTGGCAGGGAAGACAGAGCCTGTCTCCCCTAGAGTAGCGGTGTCTCCAGGGGAGATCCCCTAGAGTAGCGGTGTCTCTAGGGGAACCTATGTTAGAGTGTAACATAGGCCGGACCAGAAGAGGGGTGCCCTTCTGGGAGGACAATAGGTCAGATGGTACGATGGTACCATCCTGGAAATCCGGACCTATTTCCATGGCCATAGCACTCACTGTGGGGTGAAGTGCGGCCTACGGGTGCACTTCCCTGCCACAATTGTGTGAACCCACTGCTAGCCTGGAAAAGGGGGGAGGGGGAACACAATTACCCCACAGTAAAAGTAAACAGGAAAAGCAGACCTCTACATGTATGTGTAGAAGGTAGTGGGAGGTCTTTCACCGACAATAGTTTTCTGTTATTCCTGTATGACATTTTCAATAATTATTAATTATTTGGGTGGCAGGGAAGGCAGAGCCTGTCTCCCCTAGAGTAGCGGTGTCTCTAGGAGAGATCCCCTAGAGTAGCAGTGTCTCTAGGGGAACCTATGTTAGAGTGTAACATAGGCCGGACCAGAAGAGGGGTGCCCTTCTGGGAGGAGAATAGGTCAGATGGTACGATGGTACCATCCTGGAGAACCGGACCTATTTCCATGGCCATAGCACTTGCTGTGGGGCGAAGTGCGGCCTACGGGTGCACGTCCCTGCCACAATTGTGTGAACCCACACCACACTTAATTAATTAAACAATAGAGTACTAATTAAGCTGGAACAAATAACCTTTTAAGCCCCAAATATGTAAAGACATCTAATCAGTAATATTGTTCTTGTAAGGACAGTGCATGGTGGGAGATCAGGCCATAAGAAAGGGAATATAGAAGATAATCGTGGTTGGAATGTGAACGCCTATTTCTACCAACAAGTGCCGCAGCAAGTGGGAGGAGGCCAGTGGGGAGAATTTGTCTGTTGAACTTGGGGCTGAAAAGGTTGAAGCAGATCTTATAGCAGGCCTAAATTACAATACTAGAATGGACCATTGTTTGTTTCTTAGGGAAGGCTAGTAGTGTTTCTTGAAGAGTTCGTATGTAGCGTTCATAGCAGTCTGAGCTCCAATGGCACAATACCTTTATCCACCATGAATGAACTGACTTGCTGCAGCTGCGGTGGTACAGTGTAGCTGCACCAATATGGAAGCTGTGTGTGTAATAGTGTTCAGCAGGTAGGCCACAATGTTGCAGTGTAGAACAGAGCTCCTCGATAGGAGAGGCACAGGATAGCAACTTGCCATTGGTGAAGGTAAAACAATGGGCCTGTAGCAGCTGGTTTGTGTTGTAGCGGGTAGTCTCTCATAGCCATCACAGAACAGACAGAGTTAGTGGACCTTGCTATGGTCAAGTTACAACCTTTGTGAAGGGGGTCAATTTTGGATTGCTTAAATGGTAACAAACATATGGTTGGGAGATTCAATGTTGGGGATAAAGGTGATGTCATTGGGACAGGGATTGGCAGTTGGGTTATATTAGCGTTGGTCTTGTGGAGTGATGTTTATGATATGAGAGGTGAAAAATAGTATGCCAAGATGTTGAGTGTTTCTTTTGGACAACCCCAATGGGATAAAAACTGCGTGTTGGGAAGGGAGTGGAAGTGGAAGGGGCAGCCATGTGACCCCTTTTTGGCTCTCTTTTCAAATGTTTTGCTGGTGATGGAGGGATTGACCCAGGCAGAAAGGAGGGTAGAGTATTATTTGGGGACCTGGAGACCCTGGAACCCAATTTTAAAAAAAAATTAAAAATTAAAAAAAAAAATTAAAAAAAAAAGCTTCAAATCGCTTTGGTGAGACCAGAAAGGAGGGTGTCAATGACTGCACGGTGAGGATGATCATACAGGTAGGAGGAAAACTTAGGGATATTAATAGGAGTGGAAGGGACAATTTGAACTACACTGCAGGACTGACAAAGAATAGACTTAGGGAGGCCAGTAAACGTGTCTGGACATCCTGTTCCCCCCATGGGACGGGTGGATAAACTGGACAAACCGAAGTCTGAGTATAATTATGGCAAAAGCATGGAGCCATCGATCGATGCTGGTGACTTTGGGAAGAGGGGGGTGGGGGGGTGGGGGCATAGAAAGATACTAGAGTCGATACTAGAGACAATTTATGAGAGACATTCTAAAAGCGCGCCTTTCTGGGGGCGGGGGGGGGGGGGGGGGGGGGTCCAGGGGAATTCCCCCCGAAAATATTTTGATAAGTTAAGTACTCCAAGATGCAATCTGGGGCATTCTGGGCGCTTAAATTTTGGCAAATGCCAGGATCCCATATTGAACAAGAAATGTTGAAATATTTTAAAAATAAAATGCAGTTCAGTTGTAGTTGTGGTCAAACATGACTTAAATAACTGACGTTTGAAACAAACAAAATCCTAGTAACCGGAGTGGTATGGGAGCTAATTAGACTACAGTCAGCCCATCGATCTCTATAACGAAGGAAACAAGAACGGGATTCGGAAACAAACTCGTGATTTTTTTATTTTTTTTGGCAGGGGAACACGCCTCACCAGGGAAACTGAATCCTACACCAGGGAGAAATAAAATTGACCAGGGATTGTTTATATAATCAGCAAGGACCAGGGAGGTCAAAATTTTCACCACGGAGGGCAAAATAACCCAACAGGTCGAGTATCACCGGGTCTGTTGCCAGCTGTTTATGTTTTAGGTTAGAATTAACACGATCGCGTAAGAGGGTTGAAAAAAGGGGGAAGACTAGCAAGGTCCACGTACTCACCGTTTGTGATGGCTGCTATCTGACTATTGGTGAGGTGACTAGCCAGCGACGAGAGCCTGTAGTTGGTCGTCTTTCGGATTGTCAAGTTTATCGCTGTTCGCCATTTTAACTGCGCTGGAGGAGGAGTGGGAACGACTAGCTCGGTGTGGACTGGGGCGGAACTTGATCCATTTCCGCTTGTTGATCGGTCCATGAGATTAGCCAGGATTAGACATGTTAACCAGCCTTTCTGAAAACAGTCAGTATATAGCAGTCATAGAAGCTATCGTTGCAGACAACTGGTCAGGCACTGGTGGCGAAGCGTTAGCGGTCGGAGAGTCGCTCTGACCAAGTTACGACGCGGAGCGGTTTGGTTGAGACAGCAAAGACCGTCGAAGAGACTCCGTAGGCATCAGACTGAAGGAACTGGCACCAGAGATTAGACGATCGGATCCGGTTGGGTTGGCGGTCGCTGTAGGACTCCTGTAGCACGGTCGTCGCTAAATTTGCGTTGTTTGGGCATCTTATATGCGCGACAAAAGCAGAGAAAAGCAGAGAACAACCAACAGCTTGAAGAGTAGCTCACAATTGTGACGGGGTCAGATATCAAAGGGATTTTACTAAGTGAGGATTGGGACAGAGTTGGGGGAGGGGCGAAGCACGCTGATATCACATGAGAGCATGAGTGGAAAATCACTGGGAGCTTTGTCATATGTTTCCAGACAACAATTACTTTCTGCTAGACATTGACCTCCCAGTCTATTGCTCAATGACTAACCGCCGCGAGATAACAGAGCCAGTGACGGGCCAACAATGGTTTTGACGTAGACCGCAGAGCTCATTAACCCCAGTTTAAATGCTTAAACTTCTAAGTGCGGTCTTAATAATAAGTGGAGTTACAAAAGGTGTGGCTTGTGGTAAATTAGGTTGTTTTTAAGATAAGCGAATGGGTACATGTTGTCCCCCATATTCTTTGGCGTCCCTTGTATTTTATGAACGGAACAATGCTAAATGTTTTATTACTTACAGATGTCACAGCGGTCTCCAGTGTGAGAAGGGTAACACTCGCACCTGTAACCATTTACCAGATCAAGACAATACGAGTTTGCCATACAAGGACTCGAAGCACAGTCGTCAACGTTCTTTTCGCATGTAACTCCAGTGAAACCAGGTTTACAGGAACAATGGAAGTTTTCTATAGAGTTGTCAGTCTGGTTGCATGTTCCTCCATTTTGACAGGGTGTTGATTGGCAGAAGTCCGTCAGGTTTTCACAGTTCTCTCCATTAAACTGATCTAGACATTTGCATTTGTATCCTGGTGTCAGTTTGACGCAGGTTCCGTTGTTAGCACACGGGTTTGATTTACATTCGTCTATCTCCGTCTGGCAGTAAGTTCCATTGTAGCCGTCGGAGCACAGACAAGAGTAGCCTAGCCGAGTATGGTCAACGCAAGTAGCATTGTTCAGACAGGAATTGTTGACACAATCGTCAATGCTCATTTCACAGAACCTTCCTGTATACCCGTCAGTACAGGAACAAGTGAAATTGTTTACTACATCATGGCAGCTTGCATTGTTGAAACACGGTCTTGCTAAACACTCGTCTATCTCAAACTTGCAGTACTTCCCGAAATATCCACTGCTACACTTGCAATAGAAATCTGTAGGAGAATTAATGCAGAAGCCATTTCGACTGCAGTTAGCTTCTTTACAGTGGTCGATACGGTTTTCACAATGGACGCCGTTGAAACCTTCTTGGCAAGAGCAAGTGTAATTCGCCACTAGATCCGAGCATGTACCGTTATTTACACACGGATCGGATTTGCAATCGTCAATGTTTACTTCGCATTGCAGGCCTGTAAACCCAGTAGGACAGACACAAACGAAGCCGTTGATCTGTGAAGCAAAAAATAATATTGACTTAACATTTAATGGGACTATATGAAGGTAGCTGATGACAAGCAAAATTACTCTCTATAGCCTAAATAACACTCCAGTTAGCCTAAATAACACTCCAGTTAGCCTAAATAACACTCCAGTTAACTCAAATAACACTTCAGTTAGCCAATTAACACTCCAGTTTGCCCAAATAACACTCCAGTTAGACCAAATAACACTCCAGTTAGCCCAAATAACACTCCAGTTTGCCCAAATAACACTCCAGTTAGCCTAAATAACACTCCAGTTTGCCTAAATAACACTCCAGTTTGCCTAAATAACAGTCATGGTTAGCCCAAATACTGCACTCCGGTTAGCCTAAATTAATGCATGCACTCTGGTTATTAACAATTATTGGATGAGGTTTTGTGATATCCAACTCTTACCGAGACCTTGATTATTCTGGATATCACAAAAACCGAATCTAATAATTGTTTTATTATACAGTCAACGAAAAAGAATAACGCTTCTGCCACCGATGTTACTTATAGCAAGCAACGCAAAACGCGCGAACTTGACATGGTGGTGTACATTACCTGGTCTTGACATGTCCCGCCATAGTAACACGGAAAAGACTTGCACTCATCAATTTCCACTTGACAGTCGTCGCCCAAAAATCCAAGCGCGCAGTCGCAACTGAAACTGTTTACTCCGTCCCTGCACGTGGATCCATTAGCACACGAGTTCACCAAGCAATCATCAATATCAACACCACAATGCGGTCCGCTGAATCCGTCAACGCAGGCACAAGTGTAGTTATCAACTTTGTCGATGCAAGTACCATTATTGTGACAGGGAGAGCTAAAACGTAATTCAACGAATTTCGGAGCTTTTCGGGGCTTTTCGGCGAAAATGAACGAAAATGAACGAAATTTCGCATCAAACGAAATTTCGGCGAATTTTCGGCGAAATTTCGGAAGCCTATTGTTTTAACTGCTGCGAAATTTCGCTTTGGCTTGCGAAAATTTCGAGCAAAATTTCGCGGGACCTAGCGAAATTTCGTTTTGGTTTGCGAAACTTTCGAGCGAAAGTTCGCAGGACCTAGCGAAATTTGGTGCGAAATTTCGCTTCGCAGTCAACGAAATTTCGTTCTATACTTCGAGCGAAATTTCGCTCGTTCGAATTTTCGCTCGCCAAAAGTACAATATAATATAATACACTTCTCTAATTTGATAGAGCGTACGACAAAGAATAACGAGCGAGCGAAAGATAACATAAAAAAGATTGATTTCACCGTCCAAGAGTCACATTATAAAACTCTTCTCTATATATTCTGATCGAACGAAAAACAAAACAAAAGAGTGAGTGAGAGACATGATATAAAATTGTTTGTTGTTGCTGTCCCCGCGTCAATTTAAAACGTTTGCCGTATACATGTATTTCGATCGAGCGAAAGACACGATAAAACAATGTTTGTTGTTACCTTCCGAAGAGTCACACACATTAAAAACACTTCTCTAATTTGATCGAGCGGAAGACAAAACATAACGAGCGAGCGAATACATGATAAAACGATGTTTGTTGTTACCGTCCGAAGAGTCACACACATTAAAAACACTTCTCTAATTTGATCGAGTGAAAGACAAAACATAACAAGCGAGCGAAGACATGATAAAACAATGTTTGTTCTTACCGTCGGAAGAGTCATTAAAACACTTTTTGTGTTACAGTCCGAGAATCACCTTTAAAACACTAATTAAAATAGTGGGCGAGAAACACAATTAAAATGTTATTTCATGATTGTCAAAACTTAAGGAAAATAGGAAAAGATAGCCGTTTAACATAGTAATCTTTCTTTTAATGTTCGGATTAGGATTTTTTTCTTTCTACGATCGTACAATCGTGTAATAGACGTAAAAGTAAAAGCACCGTTGAGTTTCGAATTTCACTGATAACCGAGATAAATCAAATTTTAGCAGAAATTAGCATTCATGTGGTATAAGTAATATTGTATGTTAACTATAAGATGTAATAAAGCAGTGATATTATTAGAGTGTACATTTTGACTTACTAGTATTTGGGTCGTCAGTGGAATAATAAATCCCTTATTCGATAGTTTAACATACAATACGCGCGGACATTTTGCTCATTGCTCTCAAAATATCCGCGCGTATTATGTGTTAAACCATCGAATAATTATAAGGTGTATATACAGTGTACTCTGTTTATGTAAGAATTCGCCATCAATAAGCGAAGCGAGCGAAGAAAGACACGATAATTCAATGTTTGTTGTTACTGTCCGAAGAGTCAAATTAAAACACTTCTCTAATTTGTAATCAAGCGAAAGACAAAACATAACGAGCGAGCGAAAGACACGAAAAAATAATGTTTGTTTTCGAGCGAAAGACAAACCATAACGAGCGAGCGAAAGACACGATTAAACAATGTTTGTCGTTATTGTCCGAAGAGTCAAATTAAAACACTTTTGTAATCAAGCGAAAGACAAAACATAACGAGCGAGCAAAGACACGATACTGAACAATGTTTGTTTTTACCGAGCGAAAGACAAAACATAACGAGCGAGCGAAGACACGATAAGGTCCAGCCCAGCCGCTTGTCATTCGTGAGCACGCGGCAAATGATAAAACGGTTTACGTGTAAACAGCCTTCATTCCCTTTGTAATTACATGTACTAATTTCCACTTTGGTTTTTCGCTTGTTCGAGTTTCAATGGTTCGAAATTTCGCTTGCAACTGCGAAAATCCACGAAATTTCGCTTCCTCGAATTTTCGCTAGTTCGAAAATCCACGAAATTTCGCAGTCCGCGAATTTTCGCTAGTTCGAAAATTCGCGAAATTTCGCATCTTCGAATTTTCGTGATTACGAAATTTCGTTGTCATCAACGAAATCTCGTCGAAATTTCGTCGAATTTCGTTTTGAAGCGATTCGAAATCGCGGCGAAATTTCGCGAGAACAATTAACGAATGTCGTCGAAATACGTTTGCATTACTTTTGCACAGTACTGTACCATTATTGTGACAGGGAGAGCTAGCGCATTCATCGATATTAATGCTGCAATTTTTTCCTGTGTATCCCTTGTTACAGATACATCGGTAGTCATTTATCAGATCGATACAAGTTCCATCATTAACGCACGGATTCTGCCCGCATTCGTCGATGTTTATTTCGCAGTTGATGCCAATAAACCCGTCAGTACAAGCGCATTCGTACTCATCTATGCCGTCCAGACAAGTGCCATTGTTTAAGCAGGTGGCATTTTTGCAATCGTCTACATTGATCTGACATCGATCCCCGTCAAAACCATCTGCACACTGACAAGTGAAGGAAGTGATACCATCAAAGCATGATCCATTATTGACACAAGGCATCGAGGCGCAATAGTCGATGTCCACATTGCAGAGTTTACCTGTAAATCCTGGTGGGCATACGCAGGTAAAATTATTCACACCGTCGTGACACGACCCGTTGTTTGAGCAAGGGCCTATAGCGCAATCATCGATGTTGTTTTCACAGTGCAATCCATCAAACCCATCCCGGCAGTCACAGCGGTAGCCATTAACCATATCCACGCACACTGCTTGGTTCTTGCACGGATTGGAGACACACTCATCAATGTCGACCTCACAGGATTTCCCAGAGAATCCTTTCTTGCAGATGCAATAAAACCCATTGACCTGATCAAGACAGGTAGCGTTGTTTTTACAGTCTGTGTCAACACAGTCGTCGATATTGTACTCACAGTTGGTCCCGTTAAAACCTGCAGGACACATGCAATGGTAGCTGTTGATTCCATCATGGCATTTGGCTCCGTTTTTACAAGGATCACTTGCGCAGTCGTCAATATTCTCTTCGCAGTCGTTTTCCTTGGTAACCCGCTTCACACACGCACTCGTAATTATTTATTTTGTCTCTGCAAGTGGCTCCATTTTGACATGGAGATAAGAGGCATTCATCAAAATCCGTATCACACAGTCGTCCTGTGTAACCAGGTTGACACTGGCATTTATATCCTCCAGGAAGATTTTTACACGACGCATTGTTAGAACACGGTGATAATACGCACTCATCAATATCCTCCTCGCAGTTGACGCCTCGGTAACCATATGCACATGAGCAGGTGTAGTTGTTAACAAGATCGTGGCATGTGCCATTGTTGAAACAAGGTTGCTCTTGGCAGTCATCAATATTGGTATCGCATTGTTTGCCAGTGTAACCTGGTTGGCACGAGCACAAGAAATCACCAATGAGGTCTGTACACGTAGAGTTGTTGTTACAAGGGTTTGATCACACTCGTTGATTTCTGGAAAAATACACAGTATAAGTTACTTGTGCAAGATGGTCTCTCTTGTGAGTCAGAAACACACAACAACACAATCATGGTAAAAAGTTAGGGTAATGTGTACTTATTGCATTTCGATTTTCCTATAAATGAAGTGTATTACTTTCACAACTGAATCTAGCAGTACCCTTCAAGCAGATTGTACACATTTTGGATGCCGTATTTTAGGAATTTAGCCTTAATCTTTCAAGTTTGTCATTCATAATTCCCTAACTTAACTTCTCAAACGTCACGGTCTTGATTATCACATGTTTTTATGATTTAATTTCTCTGTTTAGTTATTAGTTTTGCTTCCAGTGAGGAGGTAGATAAGAGTTTTTCATCCGATTTCCAAAGACCAGGATTTCGTCAAAAATATTCCGCCTCGCGTATTATGTCCAGGCTCTCTTCTCGGTGTTTGGAAATAGGATGAAACACTGTCTCTCGTGTTTGATATATTACTTAACATATCGTGACATGTCTCCTTTAATGACAGGCAATAAAGAAACTGTTCCTATCGCCAGAACGATCTTTGGAATTTGTTATAGTAAGGCGTTCCTTCTAACAATAGGAATCCTGGTTCTTCATGTTGCAGAGACCATATACTAACCTATGCAATCCTGTGAGTTCTTTGACCCAGCCTTTACTGTTATAGTTGTTCCAGGGCATGAAAAAACATACACGACTCTCGCTACGGGGCTGAAAGGAGCGTCGGTCGCACAAGGAGCATGGAGCCAGTCCTGTTGGAGAAAATGATCCAGCTGCGCATGGAACTGTTGGAAATAATTAAACAAGACAACGTTAAGAATGCAGATGTCATAGAAATGAAAGCGTTCCAAAAATAATTTGAGAGGAAAATGATTTTAAAAAAGCCAAAAAAACGTACCTAAACATATACATGCAGATACAATTAAAAAAAGACTACCGATCCATTATCTAGGTCTATCTATAATAAAACTGAAAGAAAATAGTACGGCATCAAAACAGTAGGCTGCGACAAGAACCAGGTTAATCATAAGGTGCTGGAACATGACTGATTTTCTTTGACAAAAGGCTAACGCTTGAAGCGTTATCTGTTATAATTAACAGCGGTTGATAATGAACTAAATGTTTTTACTTGAATGTAGCGCAACAGTTCCTGTACAAGAGCCATCTGATGAAGACCTTATAAATACTCTTTTTTTCAGTAAGAAAAAGGAGATGGCTTACTAGGCCGGCGCTTAACTCTTTTCGTTTCCATAACATGTAGCGACTAAAAGTATTTCTACTCCCTCTGGAGGGGACGCTAGTCCATCACAGGTTATAAGTACCCCTCAGAACTTTTAATTGTCAGGCTGCCCTTTGTCAGAAGCCATTTATACTCCTGGGTAAAGAGAACGACTATGAGTGTTTTAACACTCATAGTCGCACGATACTTAAAAGTATCGTGCAAAACATGCAACACAACGCAGCATCCCCGCCAATGATTGAACCCGGACCTCACTCGATCCGGAGTACAACGGACTAACCATTAGGAACCCCTGATGTGGTACACTTTAAATACCTCCGCACTGTATAGAGCTGTTGGATCCCTTGGCAGACGTTGTTTGGTTGACACCGCATTCTACGCACATGCGCTGTCCCTCCTTGTCTTGATAATAGCCCTTGTCACAAGCAATGCAAGGCTCCAGTCCGGTGCGCGAATATGAACCAGTCTTGCAGAAAGCTTCCATGAATGGAACAATTAAAATAGGTTATAATTCATTGAAGTTATTAATTGCAATGATAGCGGCTGCTATGCTGACGTCCGATCTGACGCCTGAGTTCAATTGTAAAGAACATTAATTTGAACATAAAAATACACATTGAAAATTCTTATAAATGAAACGTTTACACTTCAGACTGACAACGAAGTCTATCATGCACATAGACTTTATACTAGATAGTTACAAATACAAGTAGTTTGGATCATCAAGATACTGAAAGCTGTCTTCTTTAGTCACAGTAACTGACAATAACTAAAAAAACTTTTTTATAAACTGATACAAACTGGGAAAAAACGAATGAAACCCGTACCGAATAATGATTTTCAACTGTTAGAAAACCACAAAATAATGAAATGCCATGAATTATTTCAAGTCTATTTAAAAGTTCGGAGCTCGTAATTTAAAGAATGACAGGCCAAAACGTGTGTTGAGAGTTCACCTTTTCATGAAATTAAAAAAAGATTAAAGTATCTTAAATAAATGAAATATCTTAAGAAAATTTCACGACCCATTTGAGGTCTTTGAGGCCTGTCAAGGTATATGTTTGTGGTTCAAAATTTTTTTTGGTTTAAATTTTTCAAACCGGTTTGATTTTTATTTTCCTTTGTCTAATTTTCATTACCATTATCTGAAACAAAGGAAAATATAAATCAAACTGGTTTGAAAAATTTTAAACCAAAAATAAATTTAAACTACAACATATATCTAAGTGGATTTGAAAGAACGTGCCCGCAGAAAATTTCAGCAAAATGAGCGAAAAAACGCGTTTTGGGCTTAAAAAAGTGGTTTTTGGGTTGTCCTCTTTGGCCAAATTTGGCGTTTCCTTAGCTAAGAACCCGTATTTGTGAACGCCGGCAAGATGTTTATATCGTTTCTGAGTGAAATAGTTTCAAATTATCCTTGGTGCAAGCTTGTGTTATTTAAAAAAAAAAAAAAGGTTTTCATTGTCATTTCTTTCTTCATCCTCCCTTTTATTTTGTTCTCTCTCTCTCCCTTTCTTTTCTTGCTATCTTCGGCTTCGTATGCGCTTTCCATCAGCTGAAAAAGTTTTGAACTAACCTTTTCAGGAAGCCAATAAATGAATGTGGAAGAATGGTGTGTGAGCCCAATTTGGCACTGATTTTGCACCAAAAGTTCAACAGGTTTTTTCTGGCGTAACTTTAGCGGATTCGTTCGATTTCCAAACCGGATGCATGATTTGCGAAGATCTATCCTTTGTCCATGGGTTGCATGTCAAAGTAATTTTGTGACGAGTCTACTTTGGAGGGTAGTTTCTGAACGACAAAAAAGGAAAGAAGCGCCAAAAATGGTCAAAATTGTGCAATTTTCTGCGGGCACGTTCTTTCAAATCCACTTAGATATATAGTCTGAGTTAACAGAAAGATGGCGTCATCTATTCGACTAGTCGTGGAAACAAGTACCAGGTGAGGGCGGTCGAAATCCCGTTTCCGAGACGGGACGAGACAGGACTGACCCCGCAATTTTTTTCCCGACGTTGCTAAGGAAGATGACGTATCCTTATTACGCTATGTTTGCGTGACAATTTTCGGAGTACTCGTGCCTGCGCTGTTTTTTTATTTTGGATAATAACTGAATCGGAAACTCTTTGAGTGCTTCAACAAAGATCTGCCAAAAATGACACAAAAATGACACCTGTTCTCCCGACTGAATCAAGCTAAGGTGTATACTTTGTGTTTAGTTACCTAAACAGCTGGAGCTGTTATCTGTTCTAGACTCTGTTGTCGAGGTTCTCTGTGGACACGTCATACACCTTTCCTGTGCATCAAGCTCTTGATATGTTCCAATAGGACAGTTTTCGCATGTTCCAAGCGTCTTATTCAAGTATGTCCCGGCTGTACAGTTTACTATGAAACACAGAGATCCATCAAATAAGTTTGCTTGTATACTGAAACTCAAAAGTGACATGACTCAAACGTGACACAAGCTACTCGGAAAATAATTTTCTACAAAAACTTCTACAGTGGAACCTCGATATAACGATGTGCCAAGGGACTGACCAAATTAGATCGTTATATCGGGAAATCATTGATTTGTCATGTACTGTATAAATCCCTATCGTAACAAGCTGTTGACAGATACGTTACAGTCCTTATGCAATGAGAACTAAATTATAAAGGAAAAGTATTGCCCGGGAGTATTGTCATATCTTTTCAAGTGTTAAGCCTCTTTTTTCATCGCGCAATGATTGATTTTATCGTTATATCGGGGTAAATTTTACGTTTGGGCTGCCAGATTGTGATCGTTATATCGGGAATATCGTTATATCGAGTATCGTTTATATCGGGAGTTTTCTCCATACAATTACTGTAACATTTGCCGGGCTGTCAAATGTTGATCGTTATACCGGGAACATCGTTATATCGAGTATCGTTATATCGAGGTTCCACTGTACCTCGAAAACACTGCTGCTATTAGGGAACGTATCCGGGAGCCGTGTTCGATGCTTCGTTTGCACACAATTGAAAAGTAGAAAGTACACCAAGTAGAAAAAAATCAAACCAATGGCTCGTTTACATGTCATTTCACACGAAAACTGCTTACAACAGCGACGAATGCTTTTATAAATGTTAAAGAACTTACAGCAATATTCCCCTTTTAATGTTTGTCCTCTGGTACAAAACCGTTTAGGATCTGAGATGTTGAGCGATTGCTTATCAGCGATGAACACAGTGCCATTGATGGTCAAAACTTAGGTTGCCGTTATCAACAGCATTTTTAATCTGACTGCCTGATGTCTTTGGCGATCTTTATGCCCTCCTCTCCTATCATAATCTGGCTTTCTTTGGTGTCATTTGGCTTCAATGCCATCGAGGCTCACTGCAAGAGTTAAACAGGCAAAAGGTTTGGGAAAGATTTTGTTCAGTCAGTGACACAGGCTACTCGAAAAAAAAGAAGCATGACCTTCGGCACACCCATCGGACGCTCTACCACTGAGTTACAAGAGACTCGTGGGAGCTTAGGCCATATAACTACATGTAGTTTCAAATGCGACAAACTTCCTGCATGCTATGATTACAGTCGAGCCCCTATTAAGCGGCAATTTCCCCGCGGGCGGCCGCTTAATAGGGGTTCGCATGTCCATTTAATTAACGCAAGCACGCGTAAATAGTTTTTATTTACAATGATTAAGTTATATGCGGTGCGTTAGGAATCCGGATGAGAGGTCTGGGTTCCAGTCTGGCTGGGGTCCCGGGCTGGGTTCCAAGGCTTGTGTTCTTGGGCAAGACACGTTACTCTCACAGGACCTCGCTCCACCCTGGAGTACCAGCAAGAGAGGATGATCTAAGAGAAGGATTCTCCGTGCCTCATGATAATAACAAGTGTTTTAGCCTTATAAAGTCTTCTCAACTTACCAACAATAACAAGATTGATTGTTGTTCGCGGAACTAATGATCGTCGAGTTCTGCTATGGTGATCGCCTTCGTCTGGATAGTAAAATATAAACGAATAAAATATTTCACTCTCACTCTTTCACTCCCAAGGCTAGAGTTTGCAGAGTTCAAAAGAAACAAACAAACAAACAAACAAAACAAACAAACAATTAAACAATAATCGCACCACACGGAAGTACTACCAACAGACATACTTAATTTGTTGATGAAATCCTGGTGTTTGACCATCCAAACGAAATATATATGCTAGACAATACTTTCGTATGATGCGATTGGTTCAATATTTTAAAAACTGAAATTTGTTTTGTTTGTTGTTTGTTTGTCTGTGCCTTGTTTTTGTTACTTTTGAGTTTTGGGGCTTCTGAAAGCCACAAAGTCAGTTATTCTTTGAATAGCTACAGAGTCCAACATGAGATATAATGTAACCTGGATACAACTTAGGGCACACTATCATAAGCATAATTTCAAAAAGTCAAAAGTAAAAAAAACGTGTTTACATAAATGGAAACCTAACAAATAATGGTCCAGTTTTGAAGCTATAAAAGGTGTGCTGTCATGAGTTACCCATGTAGGAGCGTTTGATCTCAACTTAAAAAAGTCGGGCAGACTTTTAATTTAATTTTCAAGTGTTCTGCCCTTGTGTTTTGGAAACAAATCGCTATGATATCTTGCTTTGATATCGAAAATTCACTTGATATCGTCCTCTTTGATGTTGTAGGCGCATTTTGTGTATGTACGAAGGTACTTATCCATAATGTTAGCACCAAAAAAACAGCAAAATCCCCGTGATATTGCACCTTTAACTTTAACCCTTTCCTACCTATTGCACGTTTTTTTCTGCTGGTAACATCGACCAAAGAACACGTGACCTTGACATTCTCAGCGATGCACTTGTCTTTAAGCGATGGATCTCGACAGGCATCCTGGAACTGAGATTCATTCAGTAGTTTGATGAAGTTCTGTTGTATTTGTGCTCGGGCTTCTGGTGTAGTGCAATCACCATAGTAATAATGCAGATCCATAGCCATCCGGACCTCGTTGGGATTGTATACCTCTACAAATAGTTTTCAAAAAAACGCGTTTGGTTCATGTTTTTATATATAATGTTGATAAATATTGTAATGAAGCTCCAATGTATATCAAGATATATGTCGATTTTAGGGACTTGTCACAAATTAGCAGGGGGGTAGGGGGGTGGAGATTTTAAATTGAGCGTTGAAAATTATGTGACCCTCCCTGGAAATGGGAATGAAATTTCCTGACCCTCCCCTTGGTCTTGGCGTAAAATACCATGACCCCCCCCCCCCCCCCCCTTGCTGCGCGGGTAATACCTCTCATACTGTGACACTAGTGTGAGCACTTTTATACTGAAGCAAAATTGAAAAAAACCCTGCCCTAGTGATACTACCTACCCCTATGAACATACTGTATGGGGGAGGGTGTATAAGTGCGCAGATAGCGCGATCTCTGGTACGGCGATGACGCAAATTTTTAAGGGGGGTCCGGGGACATCCTCCCGCGGAAAATTTTGAAAAATTAGGTTGTCTGAGACTGCATTTCGTGCGTTTTGAAGGCAGCTTGATATGAAACCAGGCAGCCAAAGGCAAACGTAAAAACATGAATATTTCTAGAACTTTTTAAATTCATAATTGATTTTTTGCAAACAGAAACTTTATGTGACAAGTAATTTGCAATTTATGCACAAAGGTATCCATAGCATGTCTTTTTTTTTTTAATAAATTAACTTGAGATGTTGCTCTTGTATTCTTGAAAGACATTTTACATTATTTTAATAGCTTGTCTTGTTGTGTAAACAAGTAAATTTATTGTCTTATGATTCTACTATTCCTGCCATACTATATATTTAAAAGAGAAGCTTAGGTGATAAGCTTCTGTCAAAACACAATGCTCTTTATGATCTATGATCTATTCTAGCACTCTTACTGGTATATCCATGAGCGTAAGTTTATGCGACCCTCCCCCTTTTCGCTGCCTATTTTTTCATGATCCTCTCTTTTTAGTGGCTCAAAAAGTGATGACCCTCCCCAATTTTCCGCCCCCCCTCCCCCCCCTGCTAATTTGTGACAAGTCCCTTATTTCGTATTGCGATCCACCTATTCTTTGTTTTCATCTGACGTCATCAAAATTCTAAAATCTATACTGTCAATCCTGCAAAGCTATTATTTGTATATATTCTAGACATGAAAATCATTAATCTCTATGCAAAGTTTGGTATTGATCCAGTGCTTCGTTTTGGAAATAGAGCATTTTGAAATTTGTGAAGTCCCGGATGAACGGAAAAACGGATATTTTTATGTCATTTTTAAATTTTTAGACGTTATAATAGTTTAGCAATGATGTCTAAACAGATTTGAAGTGAAAGCTAATGATAATGACGGTAGAATCTACTCTACTTCTTGTGCAATTGTATGGCGGCCATATTTGTGCCCCTCTGAAGGACACAAACATGGCGGCGGCATACTAAATACTGTAATTTTCTAAAAATTCGTTTGGTAATAACTCTGACATGAAAAATGCTACAAAGCTATAATTTGGACAAAACGTTTCTTTCTGCCAGCTCTTTTACCTGTTAATTTTCTGGTGTTGTTCATGCAAGCAAACAGTTTTTGTAACATTGATGAAAACCACCAATAGTTTTGCTTACGAGTAAGACGACATTATTTTGCGGTAATGTCGTCTCAAATGCGGGTGATTGGTTCTGAAGGTACAGATTGGCATCGGGGCACTGAATTGGGTTCCTCACGTACGCATTAAAATTCAAAAGTTTTCTTCGATGAACTCGTCGGCAATCGTTTATATCTTGTCATTTGCTCATTTATGGAGTACTTTATTCGCCGGTACAGCTTGCTCAATCTAAAAGTTAGCGTATGGTGAGTATTAAAAGTCATTTATTTCTTGTAAGAGTTTGTTTACCGTTTTCACTTGCTTTGGCGATGTGCACGCGCTAAGTTGTAAAATCAACTTTTTTGATGCAAAGTTGGATTATTTTCCCATTTCATTGCTGTTTGGTACTTTAGAAAACTTTCTGGGACATAATTCTGAATGGATTTTGTTTCCATAAGCAATTTACCGGCGAAAAAAGTCCGACTTTCTTCGAAACGATAAAATGCTTTCGCGTTCAAGTATTCGTGCACATTACGCGCGTATTGTGGTAATTTCTGTTTCAATCAACAACAACTGATCTTAATTTTCCTTTTAATTTGTCCAAAAATGTTTGAATCGCGATACAAAACTAAATTCGATTTTGAGACGACATTATCAACTAGCCGTCATTATGCGCCTATCAATTCGAAGCTTCACCATCCCCTCCAGCAACCCCCGGGCATTTGGGAATTTGACGCAAGGCCTTCCCGGGGGGGGGGGGGGGGGGATTTGAACCTTGCCTGGGTGGGGTGAGGAATTTGAGCCCGAAGTGTCCAGTCTTTCTAGCCTGAGATCAGGCTCCTGAAGAAAATTTGCGAGCGAAGCGAGCAGCGACTCGGCTCGCTTCGCTCGCAAATTTTCTTCAGGAGCCTGATCTCAGGCTAAGTCTTTCAAGCAGAATACACGTGGTTGTTTCAGTATGGAGGAGTGTAGAGGAAAAGAGTTTACTTTCACGAGCGAATAGCTCACAAGAAAAGATTTTCAAAAGACGGTAGTATTTTTGAAGCTATGTTTAAAAACTACAGTGTATTTGAATAATATGATTTGTAGGTTTTATAGCTTGAATAATCAAATCAATTGCCAGTCAAATATGTGTAGAAAGTCGCGGTCGCTGATCTTGCCTGTTTCATAAAATACTATGTTGATTATCAACTTGGAGTTGATAAAGGTAAATTAACCGCCGTAGCGAATTTCTAAAAGCTGACGTTTTGAACTGCTATTGAATAGCGAATGAACAAACGCTGTAAATTAACAACCACCTCTCTCAAACCATATTAAATTTAATTCATTGGAAGGTATGTTAATTCTACTTTGCATTCAGTTGCTAAACGCGTCTAGTATGATAAATTTTCACATCGTGGAATGACGCTTGCAGGCGACTTCCAAAACTTTTTTGTTCTTTGGGAGGGGCATTTGACCGTCAAATCCGGCATTAGGGTAGGGCATTTGAACGCAATTTTGGCCCAGAGGGGCGGGAATTTGAACGATCCAATCTTCAAAAGTTCAAAATGCCCGGGGGGATGGTGAAGCTTCGAATTGATCGGCGCATTATAAAGCCGTAATGTCGTCTCAAAATTTTAGTTGATATAATTTCTTATGTTTGAAGATATATCAAACAATCGAGTTAGTGTTTCATCTGATTTCCAAACACCTCGAATTTCGTCCAAAATACTCCTTCTCGGTGTTTGGAAATGTGATACAACACTAGCGTCTCTCGTGTTTGTTTGATATATTACATTAAAAAAATAATTAAATGGAATTATAATTGAAAGTTTCAAGGAATAGTTTACTGACTTTGTACAGTCTGGCCAGTGAATGGGTGGCAGCCAAAATCCTTTTGCTCCACAGGCCCATATGCTTGTCGGCAATGGTTGTGCAAAATCGGTTTTGTTGTTACAAAAGGGCGAACAGAACGTTCCGAATATCCAGTCGTCACATGCCATGGCTCCATCCTTGGGAGGAGTCAGGGCAGGGCATTTTTTCGCTAAGTAAGGAAAAAGTGGTGATGTAAGTACATATTGGTGATGATTAACAAATGAAATATGCTTTTTATTTTCACTGCTAGAAAGCGACGAAACCAGCCCGCGCGCAATGCTAACATGCTCCCTCAAGTCCCCAGGGCGTCGCTTATATATAAAAGCTCATTTATTCAGATTTTGTGCCTCTTTTGCCAAGTTACGCGGTCGTAAGTTATATCCAGTTTTTCACCTACCCACCTCCCCTTCGGCGACGTCTTACTATTTCGCATATCTTTGTCGTGCAAACCTCTGTCTAGGCTAATCTTCTCTCTCATATCTTAGCCTTGCCTGCGCAGTTAGTGGCTTTGTTGCAGTGAGAATGTTTTACTACTTACGTTTAATTCTGAGTGTAAACTGGCAAACAGCAGGGTTGTTATCCGGGTTGTTATCAAATGCTGTACAGTGTACATTCCAGGTTCCCCAGTAAAAACTGAGTTCCGCTTTGATGACTGCATCTTATCTCCAATGGATTATTGCTGTTGTCTTTAAACTGTGGATCATTCCACGTCACCAATGTGTTCATCTGTGTAGCAGTTATGTTTTGGTCTGGAGGGCAGTATACAACCATAGGGCCCAAATTATCTGCCAATAAAATTATCTTATCAACGAGTTATTTCAAGGAAAGTGTATATTTTTTGGCCCCACTGCGAGACTGAGTTGAAGCCCAGGGATGGACTCCCCGGTTTATACCATAACTGGTACCAGGATAACTATAATGGTGGTCAATCATATGCGGTACCAAACCACGAATTTTAACCCCTAAATATACCCAATATATTCCAGGCACTCGACCATGAAATTAAAGCAAAAGACTTGAGGAATGTCGTGTTTCTGTTTTCCCATAAAGTTTAGGGCCTTCCTTCTTTCCTTTTTAAGGGATATTTGTGTAATCTAACCGATCTATTCGGATACTTTAGCTGATATAAACGTGGCAGAAAATTTCGGGAGGCAAAATATCGTATTAGATGAATTTACGAGTTGCTGTTGCCTTTCCGAAAATCCTAGCTGGCCCATTGTTGTACTGAAAACGACATTTTTTATTTCTCCGAAAACAACAGGCATTAATTTTCCCATATTATGAGTTTGAGGTGGCATTTCACTGAAGAAATCCAGAAATTTTTTCTTCACACTTTAATCCGAATAGCTGAGGCGATTATAGGCCTTCCGAGTAGATATCTATATATAAACGATCCTTTGGGCGTCCTTCTGAAACGTACCTTGAGTCAATAGTGGAGTCAGAGAATGATCACAAATCCTAGTGTGTGACCATTCAATGCAATAGAGCAGTACTTACATTTGGTACCGTTTATAATGCTAAGGTGGTTCTAACTTTTACGTCTGTGGATGAAACCCAAGTGTGTGACCATTCAACTGAAAGCTATTGAGCAGTACTTTCATGTGGTACTGTTTATTATGCTGTACAAGGTGGCTCTAACTTTCAAGTCTAAGGACGAAGCCCTAGTGTGTGCCTACTATTTCAGACTCACCTTCCAATATAACTCTAAACGAGCACTGTCTCTCGTTCCCACTTGCATCGATTGCCGTGTAGACAACAAGAGTAGTTTCATTAAAGATGTGGGGTGGACTTATCCCTGGTGGACGAACTGTTACTTCTGGTGCCAGGTTGCTGTTGTCCAGTGCAACAGGCTCTGTCCAATTGACCAACGCTGTCGAGTTTAGTATGCTTGCACGAATATCTGAAGGGCACCTCATAAGCACCGGTGGGGTACATCTGTGAGGATACACCAACAATAACATCATTAATCAGCCCATATTACGTGGCCTATTTGACAGCTATCGAAATCAGTTGTTAGTCAATATACGAAAATAACCCGTAGAAAGCGTACACTCTGCAGATTGACTGAAAGCTGGGTTTGTATGACTCTACACTAACACGGAAACGTTTTCGAAGTGTTATTTTCTAAAAAGAACATAGACTGAAACGTTTCTTTCGTCTTTCTACTCAACAATTAGACTGCTCGCTCTCGAGGTTTGTTTCGGCTGATAGTTGGCGAAGGTCGAAGGTCGAAGCCCCAAGTCAACTAACAAAGTCGATAGAGCCCAAGAGCAAGATGTGTAATGGTTATAGCTGAAGCATAAGGGCATGCCTACGTATACTTTTACAAAAGAGTTATAGAATCGCTTGTGAACGCTTGGGAAAACCACCATTTCTCAAACTATCCATTCATTTATTCATTCGTCCATCCATCCATCCTTCCTTCCTTCCTTCCTACCTACCTTCCTTCCTTCCTTCCTTCCTTCCATCCATCCATTCATCCAACCATCCATCCATCCATCCATCCATCCATCCATCCATACATCCATCCATCCTTCCTTCCTTCCTTCCGTCCGTCCGTCCGTCCGTCCGTCCGTCCGTCCGTCCGTCCGTCCGTCCGTCCGTCCGTCCGTCCGTCCGTCCGTCCGTCCGTCCGTCCGTCCATCCATCCATCCATTCAGTCATTCGTTCGTTCGTTCGTTCGTTCGTTCGTTCATTCATTCATTCATTCATTCATTCAGTGTTTATTTTATCTCTCCGAAAGGCTCGAAAATATTAAACCTGATTCATATGTAGTTAGTAATGGAAATTATTAATGCATTAATAATTACATTCAAAAGCACTTCATTGTGGAATATGATTCAAAATCCCTTACCAAGGCATTTCAAAATTGAAGACTCATTTTTGCTCCACTTTCCATCATTCCCACAATGCATCAAGTTCACGCCCCCGTTGCCTAGGAAACCATGCCTGCACTCAAAATAGCAGGCAGTTCCGCTGATGGGGAATGACGTGCACATGTGCGGGTAAATGAAGCCATACTGAGGCGCACTTAGGGAAGAACACTTCCGCACTGAAAAGAAAAAAAAAAACAATTTAACCTTTTTGTCTTCTCGATGATTGCATTAATAATTAATCGAGTTATAACAAATCAAATTATAACCATGACGGCAGTTTGGATATTACTGTCTTAATCAGCATATGTTTTAGGATTTTCGTTCTCCGTTTACTCCTTAGGTTTTATTTCGATTGAGAAGATATCAAATACTCAAAACCGTGTTTCATCCGATTTCCAAACACCTCGAATTTCATCAAAATACTCCGCTGTTTGGAAATTGGATGAAACACTGTTATTCGTGTTCATTACTTCAACTTCAACATATATTGCAACGACATCCACTTTGAACTATTACAAAAAAAAACCATTACAACGTGTATATGAATACATTTTTTTGGAATTTGTTTAGAAAAATAATCGAACAATTCTCCAGAGAGCATTGCATGATCTGAAAAGGGCAATGAACAAGCACACCAAGATAAATGGGTATATTACAGCCTAGTCCCTAGTCGTTCTCTTTCTCTCTCGAGCGAGCGCGAAGTCCACGAAGGGACCTGGGAACGGGTTTGCGTGCCGGCCAGAGAACGCCTAGTGGATAATGCCAAAACAACCCCGAATTTCACGTTTTTTTACCCCGTTTTGAATTAGATATTTCTGGCCTCCAAGATCAAGCATACGGAAATAAGAAGCTTTTTTTGGGAAGTTTGAACATCGATCTACTGAGATACAGGGTAAAATTGAACTATTTTTATGTTTTTTAAATCGAAATTTGCTGGAAACTAAAGGCTCGAGAGACTTCACCTACCGAGCTCCGCCATCTTGGATTTGGTATTATCCACTAGGTGTTCCCGCTCAGTGTCATTCGGTGACGTCATGAAATTTCGCGCCAAATCCCAAATCGAGTAAGCGGGAAGGGAACGCCTGGGTACTAGGCTGGGTATTAATATATAACAAATGTATGCAACACATAACGGAAACATTTCGTATCCAAACCTCCATCATATCTAACATGGCTCAGGGGCTTTCAAGACAAACATCTATATTTGGTGGAAAGAAATGATGGTATATTTTAAGCTTGGCAGAAATATGAGAAAGATATTATTCTGTCAGTGACACAAGCTACTCGGAAAAAAAAAAAATTCCGAGTTAGGGAATTCCTGTTGGGGGAACTCGGAATTTTTTTCCGAGTAGCTTGTGTCACTGACAGAATAATATCTTTCTCATATTTCTGCCAAGCTTAAAATATACCATCATTTCTTTCCACAAATTCTCTATCATCGACAAATCTAATCCTAGCAGTATGCGGGATGGTTGTCACACTTTGAACCTAGTTATATGGCCTTAGCTCCCACGAGTCTCCTGTAGCTCAGTGGTAGAGCGTCCGACCGGTGTGCGGAAGGTCATAGGTTCGACTCCTGTTGGGGGAACTCGGAATTTTTTTCCGAGTAGCTTGTGTCACTGACAGAATAATATCTTTCTCATCTATATTTGGTCTTGTTTTCTTTACATCCAAGTTTCTTTTGGGAATTGAGAGGCAAAGGAAACAAAGTTGCAATTTTGTCCTGAAATCCTCGGTACCAGGTGAACACCCCAATATAAATGAGTATTATATAGAACAAACTGTAATACAGGAAAAGTTCCATGCTGACAACGGGACAAAAAAGTTAAGTACCATTTGTCAATTACCTTTACAAACTGGAACCGGTTTGTCCCAGTACCCTGTAATGTGGCCCGGTCTGTTTAGGCAGGTGAGGTTCTCTGATCCAAGCAAATTGTATCCATCATTACAGCTCATTATACATGTGGAGCCATAGATGTTATCACAGTCTCCCACCAGAAAACCGTTCAGTGGCGGGAGCAATGTTTGACATCGTAAAACTATGAAAAAATAGAAATCATGACATGTATAATGTACCTTATTCTCACTAATTTTCGCGCGTACTTAATTTCGCGAAATTGACAGACCTGTATTTCGCGAGGCTTTATTTTCGCGATTTCAGAGAAAATAAGGGCTCAAAGGCTTAAAATGTTTTGCGAAAATAACGTCTTTATTTTCTCGTTTTCTTCTACATCGCAAAAACCGCGAAAATTAATACTCTCGAAAATAACACACGTTTCCTAGAAATAATTCCCGTGGGGGGGGGGGGGACTCCCATATAAAAGTGACGCCAGTGGGTGGTTGTCAGAAAGTTTCAAAGGAACCCGTAAAAGGTACAAAAATCTATTTTTGTGGGCGTGACTCCAATTTATTTTTATTGTCTGACAAGTAGCTCCTGTCATATTTTTTGGCCCGGTTTAATATCAGTAAAGGCACCGGGGTAACTCTATTGGTGGTCATTTTAGATTTGAACACCCTAAGCGGTATCAAGTTTTTTCTCAGCACCAAACGTAATTCTCGTTTCTGGTTGGTTCCAAGCACGCCTATTTGTTACGTAATTGGAGCGCGATCACGTGGGTGTCCAATGACAGGTTTTCCCCTACACCATTCACGCGTCAATTCGGGTTCTTTCTTGCTGTTTTCCTACATTATTTGAATAGATCGCTGACATTTGGACTAAAAGTGGTTCTCTCAGACTTCCCAATCTAGAATTTTGCTATACGATATTTTTAATCGTTTTATAATATTTTATTATGGAAGATACAATATAGAAAAGGTTTTTAATATTTTTTATTTAATGTATGTAATAAATTTTACCATTTTACTTTTGAATTTCACGTTCACGTTTTAACGAGCTTCTTTTAGCTCCTCAGTGATACGTGGTTAAATAAAGTATCTTTTCTTTTAGACGTGTTGCTTCATATCGGCATTGAAGACTTCATCAGGTCTACCTTATTATTTCCCCGGGGGGACTCCCATATAAATTAAAAGTGACGGGGTGATCGTAGTAAAACTAAACGCGTTTCCTCCGTAAGGGTCCTACGTCACAGATGGCGCTGCTGACCATCCTTGTTTCTTTTTGGTTTTATGATTACCTCTTTGGTATTTTTCTACTGTTGTAAACTATTCGTTTCTGATTTCCTTCTATATGAAGATATTGTTGTAAATCGCAAAAATGATATATCGGGACACAGCTCCTTTTAAGTTCCTGCGAAAAATTACGCCCAATTTTAAAATAGCTATCGCTTTGTACTGAGATACCTCGTTTCCACGTTGCTACATAAAGCGTTTTTGCACGAGGTCGATCTGTACTAAATTAACAAGCGCTATTTTTCTCGGAATGGTCCATTAGCTGAACCAGTTCCGTTGAGTCAGGACCAAACAAGGTTACAGTTGTTGAGAGTTCAAACTCTCGCTGTCGCTTGCCCTGAACTGACTCTCGTGTGCTCTCATCGAATCTCATGCGCTCTCGGTGCCTGTAATGTGCTCTCGTTTAATTTGAACCTGCTCAAATGTTTCTTGAGAGTCATCGAGAGTTCTCTCGATCGTTTGGCCTACTCTTGATGATAGCCGATGAGAGTTGAAGAAAACTCTCTCACGAGAGCCATCTCTCAAATAAAATAAATCGACTTTGTTTAACGAGGGTATTATATAACAGTCTTGCAAGCGACTGACAAACCTGTGGCCCTCGGATCCCAGATCGAATTGGAATTTAGTAGTGTTGATTTTTGAGGAGGGAGGAAAACCGGAGAACCCGGCGAAAAACCCTCGGAGCAAGGATGAGAACCAACAACAAACTCAACCCACATATGACGCCGGGTCCGGGGGCCACATTGGTGGGAGGCGAGCGCTCTCACCACTGCGCCATCCCTGCTCCCCACATCCCTGCTCTCAACAACTCTCATCCTCGTTTGCCCGGGCTTGACTGTAAATAGCTAAGCTTACCTTCGACTGTGACGTGAAATTTGCAGATTTTGTAATTTCCTGCCTCATCGCTGGCGTTGTACATGACCACGTGTTTTCCTTTGTAGTATATGCTCATCGCACCAGTAGAGGTCACACTCGGTACTAGGCCAGAGTTGTCAGTGACCACAACGGGAGGCCAGTTTACTGTTGTATAGTTTTTCGCCTTGTCTGCGTAACGTCTGATATCGCTGGGACAAGTTAAGCCAAAGGAAGGAGTTTCAATGTCTGTAGGTATTAATGAAACATGAAAATAGTTCAGTGAATAAATACATAACCCCGCTTCTTGAGAGCCAGTTTCAGATCAAAATATGTGATTTTAATTACCATATTTTAGACCTGACCCAATACTTTATTTCAGACCTCTGACATTAGTACATGTGTCTAGAACATGACCTCGCCTACTACACCCAGGAATGGCTTCAAATTCACAGATTACGCATCTTGCAAGTTCATCGTTTGCAATCCGTCTTAATCTTCTCCATCCTCAACTATCTTTGTTCCTGTTTGGTTTATTATCGCCTCTTTGGTGTTTTTCTACTGTAGTGAACTATTATTTTGAGGCTTTCTCCAATTTGAAGGTGATTTTGTACTTCGAAAAATGGCTTAAAATATCGTGACATAGCTCCTTTAATGGGCAAAAAAATTAGCTTCTTCTAAAATCCACACCATCAAAATCCCGGCCGGTGTGCAAAACACACCCAATTTGATGAAATGATAATATCAGTCTTTCAGTAAATACTGAGATTTTCTGAAAGCTAGCCTATGCGGGGATGTTGTATCTTCTTTAACTGTTCACTAAACTAACCTTTGCAAAACGTAGTGGTATTCCTTGACCACTGTCCATTACTAAGACAAGTCGCTATTGGCTCTCCATGTAACCTGTAGCCTTTGCGGCAAGAGAAATGGCAAGTAGTATCGTATTCCGGAGAGACTCCGCAAGAATTTGGTGTCAAGTGACCCTCCTTTGGAGCTTGCAAGGATTCACAACGGACAACTGTGAAAAAAGAAATGACATAAATTCAGTTAAAATTTCCGACAGTTTCGTATTCACGGGGAAATTTGCGCGCTACTAAAAACTGTCAAATAGAAAAATACACTCGCTACCTGGTATAAGGAGCATGCCTGAAATAGTTTGTGTGAGATATTGCATCATTCTGTTTGCCAGTTGTTATATACTTGGCTAGGGTTTGGGGCCGCATCATCGTCTAGCACCCGATCTCTTTTCGTACCAAACCCTCGCCCCGTGCACTTTTCGTGATTTTGAGAGAAACAGACTACAAGCAGTCTACCTTTATACTTCTCAAACTTATTAATAAGTTAAAACTAAGAAAATCATAACCGCGACGGAGGTATACCAGGTATTTAAAATTAGCATAGATGTTTACGATTTTATTTCTTCGTTTACTCCTTAGTTTTTGTTTTGATTGAGAAGATATATCAAACACTCGAGACAGTGTTTCATCGGCTATCCAAACACCTCGAATTTCATGAAAAATACTTCGCTGCGCGTCGTATTTTCAACTCTCTTCTCGGGGTTTTTGGATATTCCGATGAAACACTGTCTCTCGTGTTTGAAAGACTACATGTACCATGCAGGTCTTCTTTTACAAGTGTTTTCTGTCCGTATGGTCTAATTTACCTTGACAGTACGGTTCTTCTCCAGACCACGTGCCATTTGCTTGACAGATCCTCTCAGTTGATCCATTTACCCGCCGGTAGCCTCGGTTGCAGTATAACAGACATTTGTCACCAAACACGTTGTACCCGGAGCCGCCTCCGCATCCAGACTGTACACTGTGGGGAGGGGGACGAGACGAGCACACCTGACCACTATAGAAATACATTGATATCAAATTCCATGACATACTTAACCTGGTACCATTTAATACACCGAGAAGTATTAATTAAGGAAATGTGAGAGTTCCGTTTTTTCTGAGATATTTGGAAAAATCTTAAAGGTGTATACGATGATAGCTTGCGAACGCAGACAGATTTCCGCTGTTGTTACCAGCTGGACCTCATTTTGAATCATTTTGAGGCAAAACAAGAAGGAGATCAAGAAGGAATAAAAGTTTGGTGAAAAATCCCTCGTTTATCTAGTGAGATTGAGATATGAAATTTATCTCACGAATGCGCCATGCTAACATTTTTCTGAAGATTTACGATTCCAAATTCCAAATGCTGTCCGAAGGTGATGCGAACGTTTCCGAAAATTTCGTAACTTTTATGAAGAGCACCCGGCGAAGATATTCGAGGAAGATTCGAAGAGGTTTCGACTTAATATAGACAAATTTTGGCTCATTTTGCATTGAAACTGATGGCAAACTCGTCAGCAAACGTGACGTCATCGATATCTACATATTAAAGTCATCGTATCTAGTGAGAAAGATCCTTGTAATTCACGCTAGTTTATATAATAAAGCTTCATATATCAAACTGAATATTATAATTTTACGTACATTCGCATTTGGTCTCATTTCCTGTCCAATAGCCCACGGACGACGCCTGATTTTTCTCACAAAGTCTGCGGGCAGAGCCTGTCATTGTGTGTCCAATGTGGCAAGCGAAAGAGCATTCTGAGCCATACTGATTGTCTCTGGTACATTGTGAGGCGCCTCCGGCTGGAGAATACAACTTAGGCAAGCATCGAACCACTAAGAAAGGAAACCAAATAGCAGAATTAATATTATGGAGTCCCTCATCGCTTCCAAAGAATGGGCTTCACACCGCTTTGCTTCTTGTTTAACAAGTCTTGGATTCTAGAATCCTCAAAGTGGCTCATGGCTTTTAATGATCTCCAGTTGGAACGGTTTATTGCCGCTTCTTCCAGGACGACGGATTAATGTCAAGGAGCATTCTGTATATTAATAGGCCATTTTCGAGTTGCCGTTTGCCTCTGTTTCAAAACGAGTCCTGGTGCACAACCTTTGTTATGGAAATTAGTTTGACATGACAATAAACGTGCAGGTAAAACTAATAACCATAACAAAGGTTATGCACCAGGAATCGTTTTGAAACAGAGGCAAAGGCAACTCTGAAATTGCCTACATGTATTAAATCCTTCTAGCTATTACCTTACTCGGATCATTAAAAAACATCCTGTTAACTTTAAACTAATTAATAGGGACCAAACATTCCTGTGCTGAGGTAAAAGTTCCTTTAGAGAGAGTAATGAAATCGAAAAGAAAGTTCCACTCATAGTTTATAGAGAGAAATGGTTATGTAGCCCAGCAAACTTCAAAGGAGCAAACAAATATACCATGATTTATGTTGGAAGGTCCACTACCGTGCACAATCTTTTGTTTTGCGCTATGATCGAATAACGCAACCGAAACGTTTCTATTGTATGATTAGTTTCTCGGACACAACTCAAAAGTTATTGTGTTTGTGCACGGTGAAGAAACAAGCGAACAAAAACATGGAATTATGAAAGATGAAACAATTTTGCAATTGCTGGGCTTCATAGCCATTTCCTTTGGTTCACTGTCATCAAAAACATACCAAGAACATTGGAAGCTACAAAATAATAGTTTGATTTTGCAGAAAAGTACTTGATCAAATTATATGAACTCATTAAGGAAACGAGGATGACGTGACAATTATGAGAATGAAATTACTGATGGGAACTGAAAACCTTTCAAATTTCAAAGCAGTTACGAAATCGATATGAAAATTTCAATTTATGACAATTTATTTTATTTTTGTGTAGGACAATTACCTATAACGAAGACCTTAAACTTGCATTCGGCAACGTTTCCTGTTTTATCAGAGGCCAAGTACCGGATGTTGTGTTCCCCAGCAGGAAACAACTGTCCTGGTTGTTTTCCAGAGTGAGTTATGTTAGGAATGACACCAGAATTGTCTGTTGCGCTCGGATGGGACCACGTGACGTGTGTTGAAGTCGTACCTCTGTCAGCTGTGGCAACAATATTTGGAGAACAGTTTGAGAAGACTGGCGCTGTTACGTCTGTAAATAGAAATGATATTAACTTTCAGTAACAAAATAGTTAACAATTATCTAGGCTTTCTCAATGGGAAAGTTAACTATACAAAACAAACCTCTACAGGATGGATTTTCCAATGGAGCCCAATTCTTAAACTGAGTACAAGTTTTAAGTCCAGGCCCATGTTGTTGATATCCGCTCTTACAGGTGAAGCGGCACTCAGATGCATAATGAATAACAGCGCTTGTATTGGTGCAGAATGGTGGGCTAATGTCCAGTCCCTCTGATGTGATAGTAATCGGGGGACAGGTGATAGCTACGAGTCAACGGAACAAAGTATTTTTAATAAGCTTACTATAACGGACCTACATGTCGTACCTCACAGATGACACATCTTAAAAAATGGTTCTATAATTTTTCCAGGTCGTCATTCGCTATCCGTCTCGAAGCTCTCTCAATCTGAATCTGAACCATTTTTGTTCCTTTAGTGTTTATCGCTTTATTATTTTAGTTTTCTACATCGAAAAAAATTACTCAATATATTTACATATAGCTCCTTTTCAATATCATTATCAAAACCACAAGAGCAGTCCAGCAAAAGGCTTTTTTACTCATGACGCCACCAAAATTAAATTTGCGAAATTATGAAATTTGATCAGCTATTCAGAGGTAGCATGCCAAAAAAACGTCCACTTGCCCAAAATTAGCTCTCCATTGCAATTTGCGGCCGAGATATGGGCACCTCAGGTTTTAATTTCTCCATACAAACCCTTATAATTTTGCGTCTGTTCCTTCAGTTTAGAACAGGCGCAAAATTAGAGGTTTGTATGGGACGGTTCCAAACTTTGAACCTCTATATCTCGACCGCAAATTACAACGGAGAGCTAATTTTTGGCAAGTGGACGTTTTTTGGCATGCATCCGCTGAATAGCTGATCACATTTCATAATTTCGCAAATTTGAAAATTTGTGACGTCACACTTTACCACTCTATTACCAGCTCCTTAAACGGTGATTTTGTTGTAACCTAAGTACATTTGTTTTTGATATTTGCAAACAGAATGTTACGCCCAGAACATACTTTATTTGTTCATATCAATATCGCTAATAACCAGCTGAATCGCATTTCTCAGAAACGTCAATCACTCCCTGTTACCTTGACACTGAAGCTGGGTTCCACTCCAGTGTCCAGTTTCCAGACACGTTCTTTTCTGCGATCCTCCCACAGCCTGGTATCCCAGCATGCAACTGAAGAAGCAGGAGGTGCTGTAGCTAGAGCTTAGTCCACTGCAGCCATACCCAGACTTTATCGCATGGCCAGGAGTGTCCAGTGAAGGACACTGAATAGCTGAAACAAATACAACAAAATTCGGTTTAAAAACAGCGCACCAAAGCTACAAAGATATCAGGAATCACAAGAAGCATAAACAAGGTAATGAACCAATGAGAACTCGAAAAACGTACAACCAAGTGTGACCAAGTTCTGATTGGTTTTGGTTCTGCATCTGATCGGTACATTAATTGAGAAGATGGCGCGAGATTTTGAACCAATCATGGAACATTACAAAGTAAAACCAAAGCAATTTTGGATTACTTTCGACACTCAATTGAACACCGCTGGCGCTTATGGTTATTCATTGTTGTTCGAACGGATAGTCTTATAGTTATTTTATTTTGGGAAAAAAACTGAACAAATGTTTACACCTTCATATTTCATTTTCCAAAAGTTCAACTGGAGCAGGTTTGATTTGTTCGAAACAAGGGTGCCATTAGATTATTATGTCGAGAATTGTATTGCGTTAGCAGACAATGAGAAACAGATAAAGTTTTGAACATTCGTTCTTTCATCAAAATTGAAATTACACTAGCAATGCGTGTTCGTTCGATGATTACAAGATAGTTTCTTACCCTCGCAATTAGTTGCGTTTCCTGTCCATTGCACGATATTGCTTCCAGCTTGCTTGTCACATTTCCTCTCAACAGATCCTTTCAATTCAAATCCCCTGTTACACGCCAAGCGGCAAACGCTTCCATACACATTTCCACATGCGGCAATCTCCAACCTCCCATCGGCAGGTGCGGGTAGTATGGAACATCGAAGAACTAAAATTGGTTAAAAATGATCCCAGGTGAATTAACCACCGTGAATTGTTAGTATGAAAGCTGAAGTTTCGAGCGTTAGCACTTTATCAAAATGGTCAATTTTGGGATGGCTGATACCTTGTACTCTCAGCCGTTACGTGGGGTCATCCGAGGGTTTTTACATTTTTGAAAGGGGATTCATTCAAAGATGTTTACGCACTTTTAAATACATGTTAATTCATTCATAATTCGGTGCATTTTGATGAGATAATTATATTTTGTTATCCATGCATGCCAACCATATTCTGACTGGCAGGTTTACCCAAATTTTGATATTTTTTTTTTCAGTTTGAATTTTCTTTTTATGATCGATTGTTCACTTTTTCTTGGAAGCCTTTTAGCTAAACAGTTTTCGTTGATGTTGGCATCATTTTATTATTTTGAATAAGTTTGGACCGATAAATGCTTTTTTATCGACGTTATGGAAAATTATAAATTCTAAGATGGCGCATTGCAGTTATCATATTAATGATCACACATGCATTCTCTATTCTCGCAATTGACCGGCTCCCAATGGCTTCATATATAGCTCAGTGGCGCTTGCACCGGAATCGCAAAGGCCATGGGTTAAAATCCCGTTGAAGCCTGAACCTTTTTTCAGGCTTCGTTTCAAATGCTTAAGTTTATATACATCTTTATAAAGTTCAAGTTCGTAGAGATCAAACATGCATGTAATAATATAAGATTTATTTCACTTACCTTGAACGGTTACTTGGAAATGACAGAAATTCTTGTTTCCAGCTGGATCTGTTGCAGTGTAGATCACCGTATGACTTCCTTCAGGAAACACGTGTGGCGATGCCACATGGGGAGACCAGGTAACGATAGCTTGATCATTGTCTGTTGCTGTGACTGGTCCCCAGCTCACTGTAGCCGAGGGTTTCCCTTCGTCGGCGAAAACACTTCGTGCAGATGGACAGGTTTCACCAAATGAAGGCACTTCCTTGTCTATGAACAAAATAAACAATGGTGGGATTGGTTGTATGTTAATAGGCCATTTGCCTCTGTTTCAAAACGAGCCCTGGTGCACAACCTTTGTTATGGAGATTGGTTTGATTTGCATGACAATAAACGTGCAGGTAAAACTCATTTCCATAAGAAAGGCTGTGCACCAGGACTGACCCTCAGGACTCGTTTTGAGACAGAGGCAAAAGGCAACTCGGAAATGACCTATTAAGCAGTCACTGGTCGGTCATTCAGTCGGTGAGTCGATATTGTATATTCCTATTACAATAGCTGTGTGATGAACCTTACCTTGGCAGTGAAATCCACCTTGTGTCCAGTGGCCATTGTCACACCTGTTCGAGCTAGGCCCAGTGCGTGTGTAGCCTGGGCTACATTCGTAAGAACACGTTTGATCGTGCAGTGGTCTTGTTTTACAGATTTCAGGAGTGATTTGACCATCATCCGGGGCACTCAAGGGTTGACACTCGCGCACTAAAATCATGAAAATAAGTGCATGAAGCTATAGAACATGATAATTTTAGAAAGATATCACATATCTGATTATGACTTACTAGTCAAAACCAAAACGTTTGGTGGCCATGCATGGCAAAAAGTTTGAAAGAGTGAGGATTTAGACGAATCTGCATAAGTATTGTATGTGAGTCTTCTTGACAATCGTTAGGTCTGGATATTCATCGATAATCAATAATCCTTTTGGTCTTTGCTAAGTCCCTGCAAAGAGCCTTTCAGGTCCCTTTCAAGTGATTGTAAAGATCATTTTAGGTTCCTGCTACGTCGCTGCAAAGATCATTTTAAGCCCTTGCTAAGTCCCTGCCGAAGATCATTTTAGGTTCCTGCTAAGTCCCTGCAAAGATAATAAGTCTCTGCAAAGATAATTTTAAGTCCTTGCTAAGTCCCTGCAAAGATAATTTTAAGTCCTTGCTAAGTCCCTGCAAAGATCATTTTAGGTTCCTGCTAAGTCCCTGCAAATATCATTTTAGGTTCCTGCTAAGTCCCTGCAAAGATCATTTTAAGTCCCTGCTAAGTCTCTGCAAAGATCATTTTAAGTCCTTGCTAAGTCCCTGCAAAGATCATTTTAGGTTCCTGCTAAGTCCCTGCAAAGATCATTTTAAGTCCTTGCTAAGTCCCTGCAAAGATTATTTTAGGTTCCTGCTAAGTCCCTGCAAAGATCATTTTAGGTTCCTTCTAAGTTCCTGCAAATATAATTTTAGGTCCCTGCTAAGTCCCTGCAAAGATTATTTTAGGCCCCTGCTAAGTCCCTGCAAAGATTATTTTAGGTTCCTGCTAAGTCCCTGCAAAGATCATTTTAGGTTCCTGCTAAGTCCCTGCAAAGATCATTTTAGGTCCCTTCTAAGTCCAATAAGTCCAATACTTCAAATGTCATTGCAAATCGAGGATCTTTGAAGATCTTTCAAATAACCTTTAAGGATCCTCAACAGAACATTATCTTAAGGCCCGGTCAAACGGCACAACATTTGTCACAACATTCTCACAACATTTATTGTGAGCCGATGTTGTGACCGTTTGACCACCCCTCACAACAATGTTGTGAGATGTTGTGAAGAGTTTGAATTCATTTAAACTTTGTCTCAACATCGTCACAACATTTCTTTTGTTCTTGAAATGTTGTGAGGTTGTTGTGGCCGTTTGACCGGCATGGTCACAACATGTCACAATTAACATGTTGCAACAAATGTTGTGAGAATGTTGTGACAAATGTTGTGACCGTTTGACCGGGCCTTTATAGAATCTTTGGCGGGTCTTTTTGTCTTGAAAGATCCTTATGGAGGGATTGATTGATTGATTGATTGTTTGTTTGTTTTAGTGATTGATTGATTGATTGATTGATTGATTGACTGACTGACTGACTGACTGAGGCCCGGGTCGCACTCGCGGACAAGTTTTGAAATGTCCTAACATTTTCAAAAAAAAATTGTCGGGGCATGTTATCAGAGACATCTTGTAGAATAACAAAAGGTTTAGTTACTAGCACAATAGCTTTGCACGTGCTGTAGACTTCTTTGTAAATTTTTCAGCTGACGTCTTCTGCAAAACAACGACGAAATTTTGGGCTTTGGGGAGAACAGCTTTATCCTTCACAACCTTATTAATCATGACGTTGGCTCGACCTGTGACGATTACCACAGGAAATTCATAGAAACAATCAAATATAACACAATGCATTGTTATTTGCATTTGTAAATCCAGTTTTGGTGGCGTAAACCATATTGTACTTGCACTCAGCCGCGGTAAATTTGAATCAAATATATGGGAATAATTGCTTCAAAATGCAAATTTGTTATTCTCAGAGAAAAACACAATTGTTAATCAGGAAAGCATTGTTATCTGGAGTCACCCGGTACGTGGGAATGTGGTTTGTCCAGCTCCAGGGCAGGACTAAGGCTCCTTTGAAGTTTTGACCGTTTTGGCCAAAATTTGTCCACTCGCAACAAGTAGGTCGCATTTGTTTTGCGATTATTGTAACAAACAAATTTCAACATGTGTGACACGTGCGACGCGGGCCAATCATAGGACTACGGCTTATTTGTTATCTTATCTTTTTGGACAAGTTGTTCGTCCTGAAAACGTAGGTCGCACTCGTCTTTGCTATAATTGACGCTTAAATTGAAGAAATCCACCAAAGTTACCAAACTTGCCCGCAAGTGCGACTTGGGCCTGACTGACTGACTGACTGACTGACTAGTTGATTGACTGTTTGATTGTTTGATTGATAGATTGATTGATTGATTGATTGATTGATTGACTGACTAACTGACTGATTTTTTGAATGAATGAATGAGTAACTGATCGATCGATTGACTGATTGACTGACTGACTTACTGACTGATTGATTGATTGATTGATTGAATGAATGACTTTCTGACTGACTGAATGACTGTTTGATTTATTAATTGATTGACTGATTGATTGATTGATCATGACGACGTATTGATTGATTGATTGATTGGTTGATTGATTGATTGGTTGATTGATTGATTGATTGATTGATTGATTGATTGATCAATTGGTTGATTGATTGATATATCATGACGACGGATTGATAGCCAGAGCCAAACTATTCCTTATGACATAAAAAATCATCTGACCTCGACAGTTTGCGGTTGTTCTAGGGTCCCAGTCTCCATCACTGCCACAGACAGAGCTTGAAGGTCCGTCTATTTCATAGCCATTATTGCACGTGACCACACAAGAAGTCCCAGAATCCACCTGTGATAAACGACTACAGTGCGAGGATATCTGTCCGTTGCTTGGAGACGGCCAAGCATTTGTGTTACAGGTGATTCCTAAAAAAATAAAAGGAAATTGTAACTTGGCGAATTCAATTATGCCTTTAATTCCTAAGATGATCTGAAGCTACTAGAGAAAAATTAGCCAACTCTTTTAAAGTTCATCGTTCATAATCCGTCTTAATCGTCCTTGTTCTTTTTAAGTTTATTATTGTCTCTTTGGTGTATTTCTACCTAATGCCTTGCAACTGAGTTCAGTTTATTTTTGTTTCAAGATGGTTTGTTTTCAAGAGTTAATTTCTATATTTCTTCTACCCAAGAAGAAGCATACTTACTATCGCATTCGTGCGAGTTTCCAGGCGACGTTTTATAACCAGAATGACAACGGCACTCGTAATATGGCCAACCATGATGGTTTTATACATGTGTGCTCGCATCCTCCATTATTATAGTCACATTCATTGCAATCAATCTGCTTAGAGCTGCTTCCACGACAGTTATTTCCCCCGTGGGCTGGGGACGGATTGTTACAGTACCGGTATCTGGTCTTATAACCACTTGAGCATTGAGTCTCTTCCCAGCTGGCTGGCCTCCATGAGCTCCATCTGCCATGTCTTGGCGCTAGAAGAAAAAGAACGACACTCGTGCCCAGCCATCATACAATAAGAACCCCTTGCTGTTACTAGTCACCGAACGAGATTGCACGTCATAACATATAAGCGAGCTACGTATACGTCACGGTGCCGGTTTTAAAATGGACTCTCTTGGCCCGAGGGGCGGGGAGGTACTCGACAGATGCTCGGGTAGGGAGGTGCGGCCGGGCCGCTCAAACCCTGACCCTGTTTAAGACACAAATCTCTGATTTTCCTACCCTGTTTAAAAATCATACTCTGTTTAAGACAAGAATATATCTATTTACTGCTTTAGGGAGTCACTGAGCTGTTTACGCTAATTACACCAACAAAAAATGGTAAAATTTCGGCTTGTGGTGAGGTTTCTATAAAGTAATGTATATAGATATTAGGCCATGTAAAGATATCCCGTGCTAAAATAGATACCCTGTGCTAAAATAGATACCCTGTTCAAGACAAAAAAAAAACCTGAAAACCATACCCTATCGGGCCGCACGTCCCCGTTAAGGCCATATAAGGGAGTACCCCCCCCCCCCCCCCCGGTCTCTTGGTTGGGTTTCGCGCGAGCAGCGAAGTCGCAAGTTACGAGCCGGCGGCGAGAGGAACTCGTAACTCGTGGCTTTATTTGGCGTGACAATCCAACCAGAGTGACTACTCGTGAGCAAGGTTTGGGATCAGATCTAAATATGGCTATGGTCGGCTATATGGAAAATTATGATATAATTGCCCTAGAATGCGGAAATAAAGGGTTTCGAGAACTGTATTCCGAGAAATGAACTTCATGTGACAAACAAGTGATGCAAATTGAAAGGCGCATCGACTCCTCGTCCCCAGGGTGCAACAATGAGCTGATAAAACACTGCCAGTTTGTTAAACATGCAGCACTTCAATTAAGATATTATCATGCTCATTTGTGAGGTGGGCTAACCTGATCATGAACTGGGTTTTTTCCCCTTAATCTTTATCTATTGAAATATCTAATTTACATTAGTGACGTGCGTATAACATTGATGATACGGCCGGTTGGTGGCATACCTAATCGATATATGTTTGTCGCTTATTTAACCATGTTCTTTTAGTTCTTTCAGTTTCTAATTCTAAGCGATTCGTTTACTTTCATGCAGTGATTCTGCGAGTTAAGGACGGTGCCTCCTTTTGTTACTGCGCATACGTTCTGCGCATAATTTCTCGCGTCATTAGCGCGCGCTCGAGCGCGCGCGCATACAGAACATTGCGGAATCTCTTTCAGGCTAAGCTCGGCAGGGAAATATATGGTCGTTTTCTTCATATAACTTACAAAACGCGTGGTGACCCCTACTTTTTATGTTATAAAATGGAAGCGGTAAGCCTATTAAACATATGATTAATTTTTTGTTGTGTGCAAAAGTTATTTAGACTATATTTTTGGTATACCAGAGGAGAGCTGTCAGGGTTGATAATGGCTACGTTGCGATGATTTTTCATTAAAAAACACATAAACAGTAGTTTTTATATTACCATTTGTTAAGTATTTTAAAGCTTTTTATATTTATTGTTGCTTTTGTGTATGTCAAGGCAAATTCAAAGGGAATCTGCGAAAAAAAATCATTTCTTTTTTTTCCGAGAAAACGCTATTTCAGCATTTTTTTCCAGATTGAAGCTTCATTATCTCTGGAAAATGCGTGGTTACCCCCAATTTTCTGTTTGGAATCCAATAGCCCTTGCTAAGATTTTCTTTTCCCGCATAGTCATAAACCGCGCAAAAATACTTTGGTATTAGGAGGCACCGTCCTTAATTAAACATTTCTTATAATTGGATTTCACTTTTAAATTTGAGATAAGATAACCGACAGTGCCAGATTACAACCGCACACTCAAAGAACGTCACACATGTCCATAAACTACCTCGACGAAAACTTCAAAAATAATAGTTTGCTAAGGTAGAAAAACACCAAAGAGGTGATAATAATCCAAAAAGGTATAAGGTTGGGGACGAGACGCACCGCTTGGAGACGGATTGAGAACAAGGGGTTTGTCCCTTATTGAGGGTTTTGTCCCTAAATTATCATATCATCCAGGAATTTGTGTCTGATCAATAATGGTCGCAATATCTAATATATATTTTGGCAAAGTGTATAATCGATAAGTTTCTCATATATTTAATCGATATATGCGGACTTTTGTACAGTTTTAAGGCTATAATAAATTAATGCGTTCAAAACACCGTTCGCACCGACCGTTTTATGTAAAAGCGAAACCAATTGAATATTTTCTCGAATGACAATGAATTTCCCATGTAAAAGAATAGCTGAATAGTTGTGTTTGTGATTGTATATAGAGATAGTTTAAACCTAATTTGTGGTGGTTCTAATTACAATGTTGTATTGGAACTTTTAAAATTGTGTTTCGTAAAACTATCACTTAAACTGATATTAATGACTTGTTTCTGTCATGGTACGACCGGAGGTTTAACTGAACTCTGGCGACAGTTATGTTGGCATTGTATACAGACACTTGTGCAACATTGAGCGAATAAAAGACTTCCAGTATTGAGCAGCGAGTGCGGACTTATATTCTGAACTCCGTAGAACCATCTAGCGCAAACATCGATCGGCTCCGCAGTTAAGTATTTTTTCAAGAGATACTAAACAGTTCAGCCAAAACGCTTTTCACAGTTAACTTTAAAATATAAAATTTTCCTTCCTACAGATACTTATTAATTCATTAGAGTTGGTTTAAGAACAAATCAGATACTTCCCTTTCGATCTGTATGGCGATATAAACTGTTTTAAAAACATATCGAGCATTGATACTCACAAGGTCCACAGCCTCCGCATGCATCGATGCAATTCTGGTTGGCACCAAATGCTATAAAAGCCAATACAAGCACACGCTTGGCAAAAGAGCCCATATTTTGAAGGAGCTTTAGAGGGAGGAATTAACACAACCACGATTAATTATACATATGAAGCATAAAACGGGGAATCCCGAGGTGGCGAACTGTATTTATAAGTCTGTTTGTCAAGTTTCGCTTCCTGTCGTTCTGAGTATTCTGAAGCAAATTAATACAGCAAAAGCTCCTTCCGATCAGGACGTTAAAATTGTGTTTCGCTGATAGGGCATGTATTTATGTTTGCATCGCGTTTTGCCGGTAATTCCAAGAAATACGTCTTCCGGTCAGTGTTGCGGTTGGGAATGCAAAGACTTCCGGTCAGTCGATACTGGGAGTTTTAAAGTCCAATGTCATAGTTCTGTTCATTACAACTATTGCAGGTCCGCAAGTATTCATTACAAAACAGTTATGATCGATTTCAGTCATTTCCTTATAACTAACCCTTGAAACAGTAAATATTGAAATATTAAAGACCGGCAGATATATTTCAGCCCCAAAACGACTGACAAACAGTACTGCATGAGGTACACATGCACTGGCTCAGACAAAATACCAGAAAAAACAGCGACATTTTATTTAAAAACATATTCGTCTGTCTCGATCGATAGAGCAAAAACTGCGGCTGTACTATTCCTATTTTAATCATAGTAATTTGCATGCAATACACTGGATTCTTTTTTCATCCACGTTCTTTATAATATACTTGTCACTGGGTCATTGAGACGGGTTTCTAAAGCAATATTACCCAGTTCTTACCTCAACAGCAGACAATAATTTCTCAAGAATAATGCGTTGCTGCTGCAATTATTGCATGATTGGCTCAGGTAGATTAACGATGTGAATAATTTTCAAGCTTGCATGACTATGAAGAATGGATCAATTGAAAACAAACTATCTGGGAGAAAAACACATCAATCTGCTCCTTAAACTATGGATCAGTAAAGTGCCGTTTTTTCTCAAGTCACACTTTACTCTGTATCAGCACATTTTTAGCTCTGCTTCGTAATGGACACAAACTTCCTTATACGGTATACCTACGTCTTTATTCGTTGCGTTTTGGTTTATATAAATATTCTTTACTTTTCAGTGCATTGCTGAAACGGGGTCAACTAATGAAAGGTCAACAAAGACCAAGCTTTTTGCACATAGACTGCATGAATTAGTTAGTAAACTAGTATACCTCAGTAATAGGTAGCTAATGCTGCCCTTTTAGTTGGTTAGGTTCTCAAAAGGCTCAAGTGTGAAACAAAAAAGTTAGCTGTAGTTTGATAGTCAATTGATGAGCTGGTTGGCTTGCATGCTAATATATGCAATGGAGAAATGTAAAGAGTCTGTTAACGGAAATTTTGTTCCCGCTTTTGAGTTGCCGTTAACAATCACGAGTGAAATAAAACTTTGGCTAAACTGGTGTGACACTACTGAGTTGAAATAAAATTACTGCTGTTGAAATGTTCTCTGTGAAATTTTGCTTGTCGAAGCCAAGAAAGTATTACTTAACATCATCTTGATCAGGAAAAACCTCATTTACATTTACCTTCAACACACTGATTTGCATACGCGACTTACAATATTAGTTTCGTCTATAAAGACCTCGTCAGTTGGTCGCCATATAAAATTTGAATATAAGAACACTTCATGTAACAACGCACTTTTCTTTTTTTTTTCTTCTCCTGGAAATGATTTATCTTCGTCCGTAGATACAGTTAATTACGTGACAACAACAGTCCTTGGGATGCGGACATAGTTCCATTCACTCTTGGAGTTGATCAGTTGACCCTCTTGAACCTTATTTATCAGGACTGACTCAGTGATCTGCCTCAACATCGCGTCGTTCTGAAATGTTCCCGTGACATTCATTACAAAGTCTGGAACGTTTCCTCCATGCACATCGCATGAATGCCTCCACATGACCGAATTTTCTTCCTGTCGTTCCAGATAACTCAGGTGTTCCTTCCCGCGAGTGTAAGCACTTCGTGATGTTTCTCCGATATACTTGTGCTGGCAAGCCCGACACACTAGCTCGTAAGCCGGTACTGCGGCAAGATCCTTTCCCGTTATTTCGGCAGACCAGGCAGTCGATGTTTCGGCATTGCTTTTCTTTGAAAGGATCAGATTTCTGTAGCATGCTTTTCAGTGTTACACCTGACTGCTCGACGACCATGATTTTAAACCCTGCCTCATTAACTTCTTTCTGATACCGATGTTTCAACTGAGACCCTGGTGTTGCTGGTACGAAAATCACTGTGTCAAATCCTCCTTTTCTGTACCAGTTCTCACGCCTCCCTCGTCTTTCTTGTGCCCGTTCCAACTTTCTCCATTCTCTTGGCCTGTACAATGGTTTCTCACCACTCGCGTCTAGCTCTATCAGACGGTTGTAGGCACTTAATGCTGATCGTACTACCTCCGTGCGAAATTTCCAACCATAACCAGAGTACTGGAGGCGCAACATCATGTGGTTCACATGATCAACAGCAGTTTTCCAAGGCAGCTCTGTACTACAATTAAGGAGGATTCTCAACACTTCCTGTGTGAGTATCATTCTCTTGCAGCTCCATGGTAAGGCTGATCTTGCATTGACCACAGACTTGGAGGCGATATCTTTGGAATAAAACTCATGCAAAACATCATCAATTAACATCATGCTCTTGTCCACTCCCAGTCTTTCTTCTTCTCTTCTCTACCCAGACCTTCAAATCCAGTATGGGCAATTTTCCATCTCCGTGTTGTGAAGGATAGTCAACCTCCAACTCGATGGATGGGTGGATACTGTTTCCAATCGATTGGACCAACAGCATGCATCTCTTATCCGCTTCGAGGTCCCGTTCCAATTCAGCGATGTTTTCATCCTGGACTACCTTACACTCACTCTCAACAAACCTGAGCCCTGCCCTGGGAGCGTTCATAATGGCATCTATGCCATCAACATACCTCTTATACACCCACACCTTCAACCCATTCTCAGCCACCCTCTTCATGAACTGCCTGTCCCACCAGACCATAAACAACTGAGCCAGAACCCCAGTAAGTTCTAACCCTATGGGGCCTCCTCTTGACTGCAGCTTTACCTGGTTGTCAAACGTGTAGTAGTGGTTCTTCATGATGAACAGAAGGACTATTTTCATAGCCTCAGTGAACATCTTTCTGGTGGTATTCTCATCAGGCTCTTCGGCAGGTGGTAGCCAAGGTTTGAACCTCTTGGTCTTATTCTCATCTACGGCACAACCTGTGATGGTGGGTGGCCGGCCTCTCCTGGTCTTGCCTCGCGGGCAGAACCCGGCAACAACCCTACATCTGTCAACTCTGTTTCAGTTCTGTTCAACACTAGATATAGCCCCAGCTCCTCGGCATTTATTCCGACAACTTGTACACCGCTTGTGTGGAAAACTTCACATACTTTCTCCACTGTAAAGGTTATGTCCAAACTTGGGTACAATGCCTTTACATCAGCTGAGCCAACGATGATATCCTCCGAGATGTGGCTATCATTTAATCGCTTAAAGTCGGCCAACATCTCCTCGGTGTTCAGGCATACACTCTCTTCTTCCTTCCATACTCCGCCAGTATAAAACTCATCAAATGTGACAACTTTTTGTTGTAAGCTGATACCGCTCCACAAACTGGTCGAACTGGTGGGCCAATGTTGTGATCAACTGTATTCTTGTGGTATTTTCTAAGTGCATACAAGGGGGCAAGTGTGCAGTCGCTTACCAGCATGTTGCTCTTGATTCTTGCTTGTCCACCAACGCCTTCGCATGCATTTAGGATTCTTACCCATAGAACTGAGTGTGCATTAGCTTCTGCCTGCGCTTTCTCGTGCAACTCTTCTGTAACAGTGGGATCATTCTCTACATGCGGTTGACACGCGACACGATAGTTACCCAGGGTGTCGACAGCAAACCTGCCAGATTTGTCTGTCTAATAGACAACAATATCCTTATTGTCTCTTAAAGATCTCAACCCCCGTTGTTCTTCATGTGTCAAATTACTTTTAGTTGTCCTCACGCTCTGATCACCAATGTACTCTTTAGTTGCCCTTACCAGCTTCCCCTTGAGATGTTGCATATCAATCTCCTTATCATCTTCCAATGCATCCGGTAAGCACACTCGGTTGTTAAATGGGAGATCTGTCGGTCGCAGGTAATGCAAATCAACGGTTTTAGTCTCTAAATCAAACGGCCATACCTTTTCTTTCTCTCCGTCCCCCTCATCTGGTCCAGAGTCTGCTCGACGAATCATCGACCATCGCAACTTGGCCAACCCTTTCTCGATCTGGGCCTCGCATGATGTTAAATCCACCCGATCATTAACTGCAAATTTTGGTGGAAGGCATAATGCTTTCTCCTCATCATTAGTTAACTCTATGCTTCCATAGCACTGTGGGCTCGAAGAGAATGTGGATGGCATGGGGTGGTCTGCAACAGTTATGCCTTCTACCTCTGTCACGCAATCAACCACTTCGTTCTGACCATACTTGCGAGATAGGAAATTGACTTTCCTCCTCCTCCTCTTTCTCAAAACATTCCAATGCTTTCATTTCTCTTTCTCCCACACCCTGTTGAAAGGAACAACTACATTTTCCTCCTGTAAAACAGGCCTGTTTTCTCTCCAAACCTTGGTGTTGTTATACCGTTCCGTACTAACAACAGTCCACGCATCACTCACTTTCCATTTCATGATTGTGTTTACGAGCGTTGAAAAGTTACACTATTTATACTGAAATCTGCGAAATAGGGTCGAAACGATTCACATTGACTGGAGGGGGATTGAGGAAAAAACAGGAAAATGTGTCCTGTTTGCTTTAGACAAAATAAATATACTGTAAATACCTCTGTGCAGGCTGCAAAACAGTCAGTATTTTTGAAAAATAAATAAGTAATTTAAAAATCGACTTTGTTTTTCGAGGGGACTGATAAGAGCGTGACAAAGCTGTCAGCGCATTCAATTACGAAACCCGAGCGCTTGTTTTGAACATTTGAGGTCGCTGATCTTACCTGTGCTTTTAGCGATAACAAAAGACTTCCTCTGTGTCGGCAGCATATGTAAAGAACTGAACAATTAATATTTAATGTCAGCCATCACGCTATGAACATCACAGTAGCAACAATCACAGCAGACATGAAAGTCTATATTACTTTGTAGCACGCCCGTTCCCTTATAGAAGACAAGCAAGTTTTATTTTCACCATATATATAGTTATCGGACGGTATTGCAGTGCGCACGATTTTAGAGGATTTTATCATGTATTGCAAAACAGAGATTGCGAATCCAAAGGTAATAGAAATAAATACAAAACAGCAGCAAGACTTACGTGAATCAACACATATTTAAGCATTCAAAGAACTGAACAGTGAATTGAAGTAGCTGGTTAGAAGGATTCAAAGAGAGATTATATACCGCAAAGCAGTATGGTTAAAAGCACGAATCGAGATTTCTCGCCACCGATATATATATTTATATATTTTTTTAAATATATTTATATAAATTTACATAATTTATGTTCAAATTAGGACTGCTCCCGCGGCGTTCGCGGGCTTCAGGCCCGCTCACTTGCGGCAGCAACAATGCGATGTTTTTCTCAAGGACTGACTACAGTTCTTTGACAGTTCTTTTTCTTTTCAGAGTTACTAGGCTTTGTGGCCGGAAGGTATATGATGAGACATTTAAAGCACACACACTCACCTATTAAATACACATGAGAACGGTAAGTTTCTGTCCATTACGTCAACACATAGTTAATAGAGGGAAATGGCATTTCCCTCTATTAACTATGGTCAACATGATGAAACTGAAAGCGATTGCACGTCATCTCCCGCCCCTCCAGTATTCCGCATGCCGGCACGATCGGATACTCATTCTCTGACGCAGTTGCTGTTAACAGGGGCACCCAACGGATCGTTTCGGTGGAATATCTGTTCGGAAGGCCTATAATCGCCTCATGTATTTGGTTAGGGAAATGTCATCTCGAACTTTCAACAATCGAAACAACAATCGATCTCTCCTCCCCCTCGGTCACTGGACTCTGAGGTGCATGGCGGTCAGACATAGTACGTATACAAGAGTGGGTGACGAAAAACGTGACTGCGTGATGCAATATTTATATTAAAAGCTTGAGTCAAGCTCACTGCGTAGAAACTGTAATATCTAACCAAATGCCGTCAACTAAAAGCCAAATAAACATTTGCACACCCAATAATAAAGTATTTTTTCAAAACTCAAACTACTCATACTGCGCTACGGAACAGAAATCTCAAGTGGCTAACTTTAGCTAATGTCAATTGCGTCATGCAATCAAAAGGGCAGAGCTGGGTTTTTCCCTAAACGCGAAAATAAATTGTGGATGACATACCATGGTCTACCAATTGAAACTGAAAGCAGATGACTATTACATGTTATTTTCCCCAGTCTCGTTAAATATTTTGCTTGTTTCTGTTTAAAGGTCAAATGCAACAAAATTTTAGTAAGATTAGTTTTAAGTCGAAATAATAGGGAATATTATGAATAATCATATTCTTAAGTTTGAAACGATTTGGACAAAACGTCGTCGAGATATTCGACTTTGAAAACCTCCTTTTTTTCGCTTCCACAAGCGGAAGCGTTCGGGCAAATTTCGGAAAATTTGTCGGAAATGGGAAGCTCACCACATATGACGTCACATACACGCGCGAGTCCGCGAGAAGAGCGAGAATTACAAAATTGTGCAGTTTCAAAACATCAACAAGTATGGTGTTTTGTGCTGCGTTTAACTGTAGTAACTGTTCAAAATCAGGCGTAAGCTTTTTTACATTCCCTAAAGACGAGAAGAGATGCAAGGAATGGGTGAGATTAATGAAAAGGAAAGATTTCACGCCAACTGCAGCATCTCGTCTTTGCTCCGTGCATTTCTCCCCTGAAAGCTTCGAGCAGAATCTTGAGTTAGGGCACACCTGGGATCTCAGTTCAAGCCACGAAGACTTCGACTGAAAGCTGATGCTTTACCGACCATTTTCAACTATGGAATAAAGCGAAGTATTGACCAAGAATGTCCTTCAAAAAGCACGACGAACACGGAATGCGGTCGTTCACGACGTTCAGCCTTTGCGAAACGCAGAAAGCTAAAGGTATAAAGTCGCAAACTTTCTTGTATCAGGTTTGATTTGACAGATCCACAAACTACTTTTCTAATCTGAGCCTACAATAAAAAGGCTGGCAAATAACGTTTTTATTTGTTTCCTACTTGCATGGTTCTGTGATGCTAGAAATCTTGAAAATCTGTTTTTATTAACGCAAGGTCGCTATTAACACTACCGAAGAAATAAAACTTAAGTTAATGGATCCAAATAAGAAACTCGGACGATTAATTTCTTATACCGAAATATGTAATTACAGAAAGGTACGTAGCTGCGAAGAACAGACGATGGAGCCTCGAATTAACAAATTGACGTCAGTTTCTTATGCGTCTGTCCTGTTATTGATCATGAATTGCGTCATAACATTGTCAAAGTAGCTGTGGATCCACGAGGCGAAGCCGAGTGGATCCGCAGACTACTTTGACAATGTTATGACGAAATTTATGATCAATAACAGGACAGACGCATTAAAAACTGACGTCCATTTGTTTTTTACAATAACAACAGGCCAAAACGATCAAGGGGAAACCAAGTAAAAGTGAACTGAAAACGATTCCGAGAATCACAGCTTCGTGAACTTCAAACTACGTAAAACAACTCGATAATAAATTTCTTAGACAGATTTTCTGAAACTAACCTTTATTCCATTTGGAAATTCTTGCAAACCCGCTGAAATATTCGCAAGTTCAGTCCATTCTTATCAGTTGTTTTGAAGTTACACGCGGCAAAATAAACGGATTCCATAATTTCCATTCCTGTCAACTTCATGCAACGATAAACTACAACAAATATTGTTCTCTTTCGCTTTATCGTTGAATTAATTCTCAGTCTGCCGATTGAAAAGCAACCTGTGAACGACTTTTCATGATTTACTTCTCAAAGAACTCCTGTTCAGATGTAATTTTTCCACTTTATCGAACTGACAACGCTGCCATTTTGGCGAAATTTTGAAGCCTTTCCGCGCGTGATTACGTCATTCATGTGTCTGTCCTCTTATTGACAATAAAAATTAGCCAATGGGCGCGCGAGAATTTTGACAGTTTATTGTAAAACAGAATTTCACCACTAAAAGCAGCTGAAATGAGAAGCTATTTCAAATTAACACAAAAACCATTCAAAGTCGCAACCGGCAAATTTTAGGACAATCTTCATTCTTCAATACTCTTGAAAGCATTTTTCGAGTAAAACTGTTTCCTCAGTTTTCTACAATTTCATTTCCCATGTTAATCTAATTTTTGCATTCGGTCGGGTGGCAATTTACAATTTTCATTTCTAACTTGGCTCCGAGGCTTAGGGGAATAAGACAAAAGAAATTATTTATTCATCCCTCAACCTCGATGTGATTTATTGTCGATTTCTTTTGTTTTATTTCCCTAAGCCTCGGAGCCAAGTTAGAATATTAATATATCGGAATTGGTCTAAAGCTTGCATTCAATTTCAACGTACGGCGCAACTATAAATTTATACTTGCCGAGAATTATTTTCTGCCGGGACTACCAGTATCACTAGGTTCTTTCTTGAATGAAACTTAACGGAAGGTTTGTTTAGTAAAAAGGAGAAACGAAAAGCAAATGATTAAAACTAAGGAATTGGGTCTAAACACGGATTGTAATTAGCTAGCGCGGGCGGTGAAACTCAGGATTTCCAAAACAACAACAAACTCAAATTCTGTCGGTTAAAATCAAATGAGCACTCGCCTTTTTGAAGAAATGCAAGTTCTTTAATTCCACTGCGTAGTTCTCCATTCACGTGTCAATGATAAGAGAGCAATATAATGTGAGAAATTCAGTAAAAGCTTCTTCGCATCGACCTTCACACGTTGCTGAAAACACGCGCGAAAACACGCGCGTGAAAACAAGCTCACCACATATGACATCACAAAAACAGCAAATTCGTTTCCATTCCAAGGGCGGTCATTCCTGGTTCGTTTTCGTTAAGCCGTCGGAAATTCTCGGAAATTCTCGAATTTCGTGCCTTATAAGCGCCACAAATCGCCCCAAACCAGCTTTTGAGGGTTGAGTATGATTGATGCTAGTATAAAGAACAGTTTTCGCGACAAAAGAAAAAAATGCCAAATTTCGTTGCATTTGACCTTTAAAGAAACATGAAAACAGCATTTACACGACACGAAAATCGAAATTTTCTCTAAAAGTAGGAAGAAATTCTCAAGAAAACCTGTGGAAGAGAAATTCTCTAGTCACTGTGGCTAATTTTAGCCGATTGCGATTGCATCATCTTAACCGTGTGGTAGTCACGGCAACCGGAGGTCTAGGGAAAGTGACTACGAAGAAAAACTGTCCATTTCTTGAAGCCGCTCGATGCCCATATATGGGCATCGGCCGCTTAAAAATTGAACGTCTGTGAACAGGCTAAGCCGTAGCACACTATTCTGGGAATCCTGTACCTGTGTTATGGATATATATAGATTATTACATGGTAAGAGCTGGATATCGTTTTAAAAACGATATCTAGCTCTTACCATGTCATAATTTGTTTATTACATATTTGAGGGGGATGTAAAGCACAACTGAAGTATAATTTGATTTTAATTATTCCTGCTATCATGCAACCTTTGCGATAACGTGAAAAAATATTAGCTGATCCTCTGTAATCTTTAGAAGCCTTCGGTCAAGCTTCGGCAAACTTCGGAATACCTCGGATGATCTTCGGTAATCTTCGGGTGATCTTCGGAAATCTTCGGACGTCTTCGGTGATCTTCGGAAATCTTCGGAAATCTTCGGTTAAGTTTCGGCAATCTTCGTAATAGCTCGGGTGATCTTCGGGTGATCTTCGGACGTCTTCGGTGATTTCTTCGGAAATCTACGAACGTCTTCGGTTAAAGTGCCTATAACGCTTAGACAATTTTTTTTTTCTCAAAAGTAGACATTGAAAATAAGCCATAACAAGCAGAATAATTGGATTTGAAGTTATTCTCGATTTTTAAAACGCGATTGAAATCACGGTTTTCGAACTACAAACCGCGCCTTAGTGGACTGGCACTAGTGACGTCGACCCAGTATCTCATCTCAAGCGCACAACAAAGAAGAAGGGAGTCAGAGTGAATTCGACGCGAGTTATTCGGGTTTCTGGCTGATTATTTGAGCCTAAATGTCAAAAAGTGACTCCAATTCCGAGACGAGCTATACTTCAGATGATTCTAGATTCAATTACGTCCCTGGGTACGTGATTGAAGTTGAAGAAGCGATTTTAGATGAAGAGCAAGGCGCCTCGCCAACAAAGTTGGACCCAGACGTAAGCTTATTAAAATCATACAAGGACAAACTTATTGCAAGTGAAGTGTGGGTTTCAGAGAATCAGCAAAAGCAAGAAGCCCAAGTTAACTTTGAATGGAAGCTTCTGGACCGTAAGGCGAGTTTTAAAACCGTTTTTCGTTTGTTTGACATTTTGTTTATTTCGGACTTTTGCTTTGCGCGCAAGTCACGCAATCATGTTTTGAAACAAAAGTTTTGTAGCAATAGCTCATCAAGTTTGCGTTATTTACCGATTTTGTCGACGTATGGTGGTTAGAAATCTCCATAAAGATACAATTTCGAATTTATTTTGTTGTAATAAGCAATATATTCATGGCGAGAATTACCCGTATTTTGATAACTTTTCAGCAAAACAAATATTTGAATACAATCCTTGCGTGTAAACACTTCGCGAGGAGTAAGAAATTACATTTTAATCAGTGCAAGTAATCTTAAATTTTGCTTTCGTTTTGCCCAAAAAACAGTCGAATCATGATACAAAACTAACTGTGATTTTCAGACGACAATACTGCATGATATTGATGGCGTTGAAATAAAATATATTCTCCAAACTGAATATATTTTCTTCCAAGTAGCCGTCAATAAATTATTATTAAATGCAGCATTGCCGTCTCAAAATCGCAAAATAGTTTATATTATTTGTGAAAATGTTTTAAAGTCTAAGCGATTAGATACATGTACCTCCACCACTTTGCTCATTATGTTATTGTAATTTTTATGTCAACAGTCCTCTATAAACCAGTGATCCCAAACATTTCACCCAAAACCTATGAACATTTTCCTATAACACTGTATATAAACTTTGAGATGGCAATAAATATATTCCATATAGCCCAATACAGGGAATATATATTTTTTCAACGTCGTCAATATAATATACATGTAATACAGTATTGCTGTCTGACATGCGCATTGCTAGTTTCTATCCACGCTATACACTTGTGTGAGAAATAAAAAATCTGAAATTAATACAAGTCTTTTTTATATTTTTATATTTTAATCAGTCTATGAATAAACTTATGGTCTGTTGCACTGCCCTAAACCTTGAGATCTTCTAGATCTGTTATTGCGTGGTATTGTTTATCACAAATTCACTTGCCTTGTTCATGGGTACTTTGGTGGAAAAAGGATACCTTTGCCTGCATGTAGCAGTATCATGCCATAAGAAAAACATTTCCAGAGCCATCTGCATATAATGCTGGATTTGAAACTGAAGATGCTGAATTACTATTTTAAAGTGAAGTAAAGTAGCCTGTGAACAGGCCTCTTAAGTGGGGTATAACTATAGGGCAAAAAAAATTGGGGAGCCGAGTGTGGACTGAGGTGAGCAAAGCGAGCTGGGCGCAGACAGGCTAGAAACTAAGCAAAGTCTTTTTAGAGCCAAGTGGCCAATCAGGCTGGCACTTGTATCTCTGGTTTCCATAGCATGAAGTGGCTAAGAGTACTGCTACTCCCCACTAACTGGGATGCTAGTCCATCGCAGGGTTACCCCCGGAATTTTGTTAGGTTTCCCTAATGGTTATGCCGGCCCATTTATAAACCTGGATAGAAACAGATAATGTGGAGCAAAGTTTTTTGTCTAAGGAGACAACACAATGGCAGAGACCAGGCTCAAACCACCGACCCTCCAGAAAGAAGTCTGGCGCACTAACCACTAGACCACCGCACCTCCACGATACTGTTTTAGGTTCCCATAATTAGTACTGGTTGCTCTGTTGACTGCTTTGAGATGGGGAAGGAACAGCATTGTTTTTAACAATAAACTGATGCATGCAGGAAAGGAATAATTATCAGTCTGCTGAATAACTAGTTTTACAGTGGTATAGCAGTTACTGTACGACAGACATAAGGTCAATAATCATTCACAAGTTATTGGTAATTGGCACTTTATTTTACATACAAAATTCTGACATTAATGCTGAGAACAAAATTGATGAGTGATTCAAATTCTAGAGCTACAAAAAATTGTAGCATGCAATACATTATGAGTGTTATCTCAAATGTACTCACTATACTTCTCATTCTGCTCAGTATAATTCAGACTTGTTTATGTTACTGGTAACTGCAGTTGATTTCTTGGGCAATTGGTTACATTTTTATGCCCTTTCATAGGCAGTTTGCGTGAAGAACATTGTATTCATCACTCAAATCCTACATATAGCAACCGGCCAAAGCAACAAGAAATGTCTGTATACAAACATGTGTATCCTCCACATAATCTACAGAGATAATAAGACACATTGTCTGTTCAAGCAAGATATACTAAGAGGCTATGAGCAATAAGAGGATAAGCAAAACAGACACCAGACAATTCAAAGTGCCATTATATTTTGGCCAGGTTCAATTCTGCATAAATTTATATTTAGCTCCCTCACCTCAACAATTTCAATTATTGAAAAATTCAAGTAAATCACTTCCCTAAACCAGGCACCATTCTGAATATTGCACTCCTTATGAGTAAAACTATAAAGATTTAAAACCTAATAAACTTAAGCTTAAGGTTATTTCGGTTTGAGAATACAGTGTAAGTTGCCAGAAATTATTATATACATCAGTTATTCTCTGGTGATAGAACATTGATGGTGCAAATCAGACACAACATGGCAAAGACTCCATTCGCCTCTTCGCATTCTTGAGCGTCTCACGTATTACTAGTTATTTCAGTAGGTTTGTTATTGGCTGTACATATAAGCTAAAGTTATTATAAAGCTTAAATAAAGAATTAAGATCGAAACAGTTGACAAATTATCAGTTCTCACCGCGGCTCGTCGATCGGTGGCGACGTTTGGCACTTTCACTCACAACTGGATTTCTGGTCACTTCGCTTCGCTTCGCAAGAACAGTTGGCACAACATTTATGCCGATATCGTCTCATTTCAGTCTTGGGAACACTGGCTTGTCTCGTCATCAACAAAACTGAAGCGACGCATATGCATGAAGGTATATTAGGTGCTAAATGGAGTGGTATTGAGGAGTTTCGGGTCGGCCTTTTGCTTTACGAAATCGACCACTTCTTTCTGCGTTTCCTTGCTTCGGGACGATCGTCGTCAAAGAAAGGTATAGCATACAGAACTATACCCTTCTGCAAATCTGGGAAGGCTGAACATCCACCCGCAACACATTTACCCGGCATATTTCTAGTTTGGTATACAGAGAATCAAGTGATAAACAAGCAAAGCTCTGCAGCCGTGATACCGGCAGGTACAAAACGCAGGTCACAGGTCACAGGTCCAGGTCACAGGTCCAGGTCCAGGTCACAGGTCACAGGTCACAGGTCACAGGTCACAGGTCACAGGTCACAGGTCACAGGTCACAGGTCACAGGTCACAGGTCACAGGAAGTGAAGCTGCCGAGTTGTCAGATTCTTGGTATGGGGGAAGAGTGTAAAGCTTGGAATACCGGTAATAACTGATGTCACGTATCCTCTGTATTGTATTATTTCATCTCCGGTTACGTCATAGTCATGCATAAGTGCACCGAACATGCTTTCCGGTTTTCGTTGAAGAGTAAATATAAGTCTGAAGACCTTGAAACGGAGAAGCTTTTGTGTGAATATTAATAAAATGTACCCCTACTTAAGCCTCAAATTTTTTTTTAAATTGTATGTTGATTGTATGTTAATTGTATGTTGATAAACATATGCATTCAATAAATTCGCATAAATTGAAGTTTGCTATCAAATTGTTCACTTTTTAGTCGTGCTTGATATGTGCTGTAAACCTATATTTTGCTCAAAAGTTTCTCAGAAAGGTGAAACTTGCTCGACTGGGTTGCTAGAACTGCAAAAAGTTGCTCCAAACGCCAAAAGTTGCTCAAAAGTTGCCGAGCACAATCGTCGTGGTTTTTTTTTCAAACGAAAGCCTCTTATATTACCCATTTTCCGCGCTTCACGCCAATTTACCACGTAACTTCACTGTCCGCTATTTTCAATCGACAAAAAATAATTACAGTGGCCACAATTGACATTAAGGGAATGTGTAAGTTTGAAAAGACCTGGACCGGTGACCTGTGACCTGTGACCTGTGGCCTATGACCTGTGACCTGTGACCTGTGACCTGTGACCTGTGACCTGTGACCTGGACCTGTGACCTGTGACCTGCGTTTTGTACCTGCCGGCCGTGATACTGGGTCGACGTCACAAGCTAGTGCCCAGTCTCTCAATAAATTGCTCTTTTTTGGTTACAAAATGGCGGAAAATGGGCTCTTTTCGGGGATTTTGTCCTCTGATAAAAAAAAAGACTAAACACAGAATACGATTTATTTCTTCGCAAAACGTCTTAGACAGACATAAATTTTCGAAATCCATTATAACTGGGTAAACGTTATAGGCACTTAAGTTCGGCAATCTTCGGAATAGCTCGGGTGATGTTCGACAGTCTTCAGAAGGCTTCGAATGATCTTCGGCTATACAACCGGTGAAGTGATGTCGTATCATTCACCAGTGAAGTGATATCAGTGAAGTAATATCGTATCACTTCACTGATGGTATGGATTTTATTCACGGCTTAATTATAAAAATTACAATTTCCTCGGTTGTGATTGGTTGAAAAAACTCCTATTTTCCACTAATTTGCTTGCCAAGTTGTTATCGGACAGTTCGTTATCGGACAGTTCGTTATCGGACAGTCTGTTATCGGACAGTTAAATAAGCCAATCACATTTAAAGTTCTAGTTTAAAACAACCAATCACAGCCTTGGTTAAAATAACCATAGCAAGAGTATGAACACTCTCTCTTATGCAAAATGCCAAATGGATAATTTTTTCCCCTTCCCCTTGAACAATGACAGTATTGGAGAAGGCAATGATGATTTTGTTTATCCTATGGCACAAATGTTTTTTGCCAAGAAACCAGACGAGTTCTTTTATGGATATCTTGACAAGTTCAGATGAATTTCAGCCCTCCACTACATCGTTTTAAAACTGCAAACGGAGGCAAACATGCAGCCGACTTCCGGTGAAAATCCGCCATTGTTCGACAAAACACAACAACAACAATGCAAGTAGACCAGTCTCGTTCCCACTTGTGTCGGATGAAGAAATTTCGGAAATAAATGAAACGGCAGCCTCCAAAAACAAGCTAAAACACAGTTCGAGCAAGCAAAACATGAATGACAGTATGGGCATGCACAATGGTGTAAAGCGAGAAACATTGATGTCAACAATCCAGCTCGACAAAAACATGTGCGGCTGTCACTTCTCCTCCATCAACAAGTCGTTTGCCAATGCACAGTTCGGGGCCAGCTCCATCAAATCCAGCAGCTGTCGCAGCTGTGATGAAATAGAATATCTGACCATCAGATAGTTCTAATCCAGTCAGTGAGTTTGTTCCTTCGAGAATCCAAGCTTTATGCCGTCTTTGCACAGCATGGCTACGAAACAGAATATCTCTCGGCGCCATTTCAAGTTTACAACAACTGCGTGTTCAACACGAAACCAAAGATCCGAAAAGCCAAGGAAGCGAAGAATCATTGACTCTGACTCCGATTAGTATACAGACTTTACAGCTTCGAGTCAGCTTGTAAAAATATTGTACTTTGAAACAAAAACTGCCTCGCTGAGCGTTCGTTCAACGAAATTTTGATAAGTTGTTTTGCGCAGTTCTCGCATGGTTGCGTATTTGATTGACACAAAGATTTATTTTTCGCGAGTTACTTAGCAACCGACAATCTCGCTATTTGTAGAGCAAAAAAGAAAAAAAACTTGACCCGTTGACACTTCTCCTTTCCTCGGAAATTGTAATTTTTATGATTAATTGGTAATGGGACTTCGTGTCGTCCAATTCTGTCTGTAATCATACTCGTGATAAACAAATCGGACTCCCGCGAAGCGCGGTCGTCCGATTTTGTTATCACTCGTATGATTACAGACCGAATTGGACTCCACTCAGTCCTATTACCATTACTTATCACACTGATATCCACACTAATTATAAACATAGGGGAGTTATTTTTTAAACGACGCGCATTCAAAATGGTGTGTTTTGATACCATCCCATGCAAGTATGTGATAAAATTAATGTTGTTTATCCCAAATTAATTATATTTTATCCTTCTTTTCCAATTTGCATGGATCGTGATAGGGCTATAACAAGAAAATAAATGCACAGGAGTGAAAATAGGCAATATTTAAACTGAACGCAAAAAATAGCTTATGTAATAAGGTTGGGATAAATTATCACATGAAAAACAAAACTATCATATTACATGGGTTTCGGAAAAAAACCCAATATTATTATGTTACATATGTTCGCGAGGAAAACAACAGCATGATCTTATACGCTTGGGAGCAAACAAAGACAAATGCTGTAGGAAATCGACCCACACAGAAGCAACATAACCATAAATTTTCAGTTTTATTTCTGCAATGTCGCATGGTCCTTTCACGTGCGCATAACAACGTCAGGTATCTGATTGGCTATGATTAACTTAACTTTGTACCGGTACAAGTGCACAAGTCTAATCAGAACAGAAATACCAGCTCAAGAATTTGGACAATTTGACACTTACCGTGAAAACAGCAAAATGTAAAAGCAAAGCCTGTACATCGCAGTAGCACAGTAATTGCACATCTTTCTATAATTAACTTGGGATTGTACAGGTACAAGTATGTCGCTACAGTGAACGCGTTCTAGGAACGGCAAAGTGGAGCACTATAAAAGGTACGCTAAGGGAAGTCAGGGAACGCAAAGTGGAACGCTAAAGGAACGCTAATAATGCGTTCCATATATTAAGGGGAACGCGTTCAAGCGATCTGGAAACTTGTGTCCCTGAGATCTCAAGTTTTCGGCAGGTCCTTGCCATCTAAATTGCCACTGATGGTACTTCGCAACACAGAGTTTATAATAATGACCAATAATAGATCTGGGAACACAAGCTCCTACGAGCGCTCCTACGTAGACTTTCTTTTGGCTCGTAACGCAATCTGGGCGTGACTAGCCAGTTTCGCTTCAAATTTCAGATCGTTCGACGGTCGCAAGGATGTCGCAAATCGACCTGCGTTGACGAATTTTGGCGTTTCTTTCACTGTTTCATGCAGCCCAAAATAACACATTTGGAAGTCAAGGTTATTTTCTAATATTTCGAACTGAAGTAAAAATAAATCTCAAATGACTGAGGTTTTTAAAAACTGATATATTCTCGAATTCCGTGCTCGAAACAGGACTGGAAGTCTATGTCTTATATACAAGCGTGGGAAACAAAGCTTCTGATTGGTCAGGCAGTAATTCGATTTAAAAAGTCAACAAGGCTGCTTTTACATGCACGTACTAGCCCGCTCGTAGTTCGAAGATATCATAGGATGGAATTTGTATAAAAATTAATTGGTCTCACTTTTTCGCTTGCTTTGTGATCGACCGGCTTTCGATTTATAATTCTCTTTTTTAACTCTTTTTACTTTAGAAAATTTCTCACTGCCGATCATTTAGTCTATTTCAAAACCTTGACCGGCTGCCTCTCATTTCACCACAAATTATTCCTCACAACTTGTATAATAATCTGATATACATGCTTCCATTATTTCATACTTTAGTCTGCATTTTACCTCTGGTCTGTAGTCTTCGTTGCATGCAGTTCGCACTCTGCGTTAATACACTGACCGGATTTATTCGTACTTTCTGAAACTATTTACGTCCGAGCTAAAATTTACGAAATCACGTCTTCTTTCGACAACTTGAAGTATTTTGATACTTGCCTTTGAAGTTAATGAACAGCCATCACAAACGTATAGTGATGTATTAAATCACCTAACCTAGATGCATCGAACAACAATAACACTAAAATACAAACTTTTACAGAAACACTGCACAACACTACTGAATAAAATCGACCCAACCAGATTTACCTCCAATCAACTGTTGACAAGAGATCATGACAAACTCCTGAAGCACATTTCAAATTATCTCCTCAATTTGACCACTTTCCGTAAAAACAACGAAATGTACAAAGAAAGCCTGTACATCGCAGTAGCCGCTCTCTTCGCCATTCTTCTAAACATCAACAACAGTATCAACAAAGATGGCCGTCACCAAATGGCTCTCAAAAATCGATATCTACTCGGATTTACTCGGATATTAGAATCAGCTATGTCATTGGTTGTTCATAGTAGCCCCAATCTGATTGGTGTGACATACATGGCAGCAAGATTGTCCGTCCAAACCGCCGGCAAAGAGTATTTTTTTTAGAAAAAAAAAATAACTCAAAAATTACAATTTCCTCGGTTGTGATTGGTTGAAAAAACTCCTATTTTCCACTAATTTGCTTTGCCAAGTTGTTATCGGACAGTTTGTTATCGGACAGTTTAATAAGCCAATCACATTTAAAGTTCTCACAGCCTTGGTTAAAATAACCATAGCAAGAGTATGAACACTCTCTCTGCAAAATGGATAATTTTTTACCCTTCCCCTTGTCCCTTGAACAATGACAGTATTGGAGAAGGCAATGATGATTTTGTTTATCCTATGGCACAAATGTTTTTTGCCAAGAAACCAGACGAGTTCTTTTATGGATATCTTGACAAGTTCAGATGAATTTCAGCCCTCCACTACATCGTTTTAAAACTGCAAACGGAGGCAAACATGCAGCCGACTTCCGGTGAAAATCCGCCATTGTTCGACAAAACACAACAACAACAATGCAAGTAGACCAGTCTCGTTTCCCACTTGTGTCGGATGAAGAAATTTCGGAAATAAATGAAACGGCAGCCTCCAAAAACAAGCTAAAACACAGTTCGAGCAAGCAAAACATGAATGACAGTATGGGCATGCACAATGGTGTAAAGCGAGAAACATTGATGTCAACAATCCAGCTCGACAAAAACATGTGCGGCTGTCACTTCTCCTCCATCAACAAGTCGTTTGCCAATGCACAGTTCGGGGCCAGCTCCGTCAAATCCAGCAGCTGTCGCAGCTGTGATGAAAGAGAATGTCTGACCATCAGATAGTTCTAATCCTGAGCCCGACGTAACTAATCGAACCAAATCGAACGTTCGATTAATCGAACTGAATCGAACTGAATCGAACCTAATCACGTGAGTAGGTTCGATTAATTTCGGTAATCGAACAGAATCGAACTCTCACAAAAAATTTGGAGTAATCGAACGCAATCGAACTTTTGATTAGGTTCGATTAGGTTCGATTGAGTTCGATTAGGTTCGATGGCACGAAATGGTCGACGTTGGATGGCATTCGATTGAAAATGGAGTTGGCATGGGAACATAAGCGTCACAAGCTCGAGTGTCGCAAGCTTGTCCCCGGAGCATACGCAAAAAATGAATATGAGAAACAGGAAAGTTTGTCAAATAAATTGCCATTTATTTTATGTTTGGGCGAATCCTTGCATTGCCACACAGTGTCACTCAACACTCATCAATATAAGAGTTTACATTATGTTTGGCTAATGAGGCTTTCAACTTGACAGCGTCAATTCTTGTTATCTTTACGGTCAATTGCACTGGCACGTTGAGACCACCTCCGCGTTTGTATCTGCCACGTGGATCAGGAAAAGGATCACCAGTTACAGTGCTATAGAAAAATATACTTGCAAATGTGGCGGTTTCTTTTATCTCACGTTACCTCGGAACATTATTTTTAAATAATGATTGTATCAATTGTAGCTTCCATGACCGCGCTGTTCGCAACTAATTTGTATTATTAACTATTGTTTTTGGCTTTGTTTCAGTTCACTACATTTTGTTCGGCCGTTAATTAAGAGTAAGCTGATAAAAAATAAATCATGAAATGGAAGTACAGTGAAGTGAGATTAATTTCCTATTGTCTGTTGAACGTAATTCTAAGTTGTTCTCACATGCTGAGAGAGACTGTTCAAATATCTGGTATATTTTGAGTCATTTTTAGCCGTTTTTCGATTGTGTTCGATTGAGTTCGATTCGGTTCGATTCGGTTCGATTCGGTTCGATTTGGTTCGATTTGGTTCGGAAATCGAACGTAATCGAACTCTCACACAAATTTTTTGGTTCGATTTGGTTCGATTACCGAACTAATCGAACTAAATCGTTCGATTAAGTTCGATTACCGAACGGTTCGATTAGTTACGTCGGGCCTGAGTGAGTTTGCTCCTTGGGGAATCCAGCCGTCTTTGTACAGCATGGCTGAAAAGTTTACAACAACTGTGTGTTCAACACGAACAACGTCAACCGAAGACCCGAATACACAAGGAAGCGAAGAATCATTGACTCTGACTCCGATTAGTTTACAGACTTTACAGCTTCGAGTCAGCTTGTTTAAAAATATTGTACTTTGAAAGAAAAACTGCCCCGCTGAGCGTTCATTCAACAAAATTTTGATAAGTTCTGCGCAGTTCATGGTTGCGTATTTGATTGACACAAATATTTATTTTTCGCGAGTTACTTAGCAACCGGCAATCTCGCTATTTATAGAGCAAAAAAGAAAAAAAGAAAAAGTTGACCCGTTGACATAATTTTCCCTTCTTCTCCTTTCCTCGGAAATTGTAATTTTTATGATAATTGGCAATAAGACTTTGTGTCGTCCAATTCGGTCTGTAATCATATTCGTGATAAACAAATCGGACTCCCGCGAAGCGCGGTCGTCCGATTTTGTTATCACTCGTATGATTACAGACCGAATTGGACTCCACTCAGTCCTATTACCATTACTTATAACCCATCAAATATTTTTCTCGCGCGCGATTGGTCTAAACATGTCACGTGACGCAGCCAAAACTGGAGAATATCCGGGTGATATTCCCCAAGTGATATTCCCCAGTTTTGAAAATTTGCGTTTCAAGATTGCAGGTTCAGTTTTCGTCTCAAATAAATTGCTAAATTAAATAAAACTGATTGTTTTGAACAGACTAGAAATATTTTTGAACGCCAACATAATTATTTTGATGTTTAACAGCTTGGCCGACCGAGATCTTCCACGGCAAACAGAGCGGCCTTGTGATAAAATATTTGAAGGATAATAACAACAATAGCCTCCATTTGGCTTCAAAAATATGCTCGGCTGATATTTTGTCCTTGGACATTATCTGTTCCTCGAAGCTCACAGTTCTCGGAACAGATAATGTCCGCGGACAAATATCCGAGCATATTTCCTCGCCAAATGGAGGCTATTGTTTATGTAATATGTAATAAATAGAGGATATTACACGGTGGCGAGAAGATATGAATTTCATGTTCGAGTGGCAAGAACAATATCTCACGAGTCGGTGAGCGCAGCGAACGAGTGAGATATTGTTTTTGCCACAAGAACATAAAATTCATCTTTGAGCTACTACGGGTAATTTTCTTTTTATTATATGGACAATAAATATACACGGTGGAGATAAAAAGCTGGGTTTAATGAAACGCCATTACTGAATCATCAGATACGGTTATTTTCAGTCTCTTTTCACTACGAATCCTCGAAGGCTGTTCAGCACGACCGGAATAAACTTGCAAATTTCGTCCCAATTTTGTGGCTTTGAAATAAATCTCCTGTAGATGAACCGAGTAAAAAGCAAGCCGAGTTTTCTCTTCTATCGAGACAGTTGACAAGGTTTGGGAGGTGCTAGTAGTGTTGGACAACACTGACAGCAGAAATTTGTATTTGCTTCTTCTTCTTCTTCTTCTTCTTATTATTATTATCTTATCGGATAAAGTTAAAGTGCCTATAACCCCAACAATTTTTATTCGCTTAAATAAATCTACATGTAATTCGAAATTTTTGGATTTGGTTGAATCCTCGATTTTATATGCTCTGTTGAAGTCATGCTTGTCTGTTCCACGACCGCGAATAGGGAGTCTGGTGCCGAAAGCGGCTTATGGCGTCAACTCAGGAATCGCACAATGTAACGACTCTGTCATTTCTCTGCATTTGTCTGGGATAAATGGACATAAAAATGATCATTTATATGTCTATGAAGAGTTTTGTTTAGAAATTGTGCGTTCTTCATCTATCGGAGGTCGTTAATTAAGGTGGCTCATCTCAGTTTTGCAAGGGCATACCTTCCCGAATTTGAACGGCTGATACTTCACTGTCAGAGCACCGTCTGACTAGCTACTTCACCACTTTACTAGAAATAGAATGAACTTTCCAAAACAGTAGTTTTGATTAGCATCGGTGTTACCATAGCAACGCAGCGATGACGTCATTACATATGACCATTTTTCTCGACATCTAGACGTAAACTTTTAAAACCACCTTATGTTCCTTGAAGCCTAGATGTAGTTCTTCACGATTAAGAATTTTTTTTAAATTATATGAGAGCGTTTTGAAATAAAAGGCGGTTGAATATTTTCATTAAAAAAATTAAATATTCACCTTACGTTTGTTTAATTCGTCGATACCAACGTCTTCTTAACTGATTGAGGTAATGTTTTACCACATATTATACCTGTGACATAGGACTGTTTTCTGTCAGAGTTTCTTCGAAATTGCTTCATTCGATTTCATTTCATGTAGACAGAAGTAATCCCTGCTAGATTCGCATTTTACTCAACGTAGTAACATATTTGTTACGGAAGCTGTAATTAAAAAACTAGTCGATAAATTTTTTTTGATGCGAAGTTTAACATCTATTACGCTTTCTCTGGAATTTTCAAGTGGATTGAATGATTTTAAGGGTACGAAATAAAAATAAAAATACAAACACGTTTACATTCATCCGCACAATCGTTTTTGCTATATTATTTGTTGACAGCTGATCTCTTTCAGAAATTTCTCTTTTGTCTATATCAGCAGGCATATTTGTGTGCGCCTACGACGCTAGCTTGCAAGGTTTCGTTGCTCCAAAAACACCGCTCGTGAAAATTCTGTTTTTCGTTAGTACAATGGAAATTAACATAAATCTGTAGTCACGCAGAAAATAAACTTTTTGGACAATCGCAAAAATGTAAAAACTCCTTCGATTATCCACATTCTGCATTCATTTGTAATTGAATAAGAACTTTGAACAACAATCAAAATAATATCCGTCCATGAAAACAACGCACTGCTTCCGCGGTAACTAATATATATCGGTGAAGAAAATCATTTTCACGAGCGACGTGTCATCAACAACGAAGCTTCCCGCCCTCTCTTTGCCCGCCACCCGGAGAGGAACTAGACGCGAGACTTTTCCCAACCTCGTCCCTAAGACCTTTTAAGTATTACCGTGCGTTTCCAAAATGGTAGCCGCCATCTTGGAAGCAACGCCGAGGAGACCCTGGGGAAAAAATGAGAATTCCTCGCATTCCTCCAAATCGTGGTTGTATATTTTTCTCGCACTGAACATTGGGCATATTAAAGGTGAAAAAATTCGTATAAAGTGGGTAAATCAACCTGTTTTATACATTATAAGCGGGGTTTTAATAACTGCGTTTGGTACGTAGACCGCAATCTACTCGCTATCTATGACGAATGTATAAATCTGATCGGCTACATTACTTAGCGTTCTATTCCATGTTAGTAAAACTCTACTGTACACTAATGCAAATGAGACAATCTGATTGGCTGAGCTACTCTACACTATCAGCCATTAGTGTGCAGTGGCTGGAGGTCGTGTACAAAATTGCGGTTTCTTCTCGTTTCTCCGAAGTAACGAAGTTTCGGAAGAAGATTTAGAGTTAATACTAGACAATTGTTATGATTTTTACTAAAACAATTAGATTATGAGCTCGAGATTTCTATGATGTGATAGTTGATGAGACCGATTACTTTTCCTCTTGCTCGTGAAATTTTGAAAAACAAAATATAAGCTGTGCTAATCCAGGGGCACCCAACGGATCGTTTCGGTGAAATATCTGTTCGGAAGGCTTATAATCGCCTCATGCAGATATTCGGATTAAAGTTTGGAGTTTTCCTTTGGGAAATAGAAAAATTTTCGTTTTGGGTACAAAAAAAGGTCAGCTAGAATTTTCGGAAAGGAAAAATGGTCAGCTAGGATTTTCGGAAAGGAAAAAATCAGCAAGGAAGAGCTGAGGTTTTCGGGAAATGACTAAAAAAATCCCTAATAAATTCGTGAAGTCTAAAGTTCCCCTAGAATGACCGAACAGATATAAATTTTATAGCGAAGCTTAGAATTCATTTATATCTTTAAAAGCACACCAGACTGCCTAAAATATACTAGTGTTTTAGGGCCTCCACAGACTAGAGAGATAGTTGTCGACAACTATTATTATTCGATAACTAAAATGATACGACAACTATTAGTGCTCGATAGAGCTTTTCCACACACTCGGTAGTAATGTACTACACTCTGGGGCAATGCCCCAGAGTACATCACTACTGTCCATCTGTTGGATCCAAAATATGAAAAAATTAAATGGAACTATGTGTTGGAAAAATTGGAATGAAACTATATATTTATCCAAAAACTTTTAGTGCGTTTATTTTATTACATGATTTCACATAATAGGATCATTTAGAGGTTGCGTGACATATCAGGGAGTCAGGAAGTCTATGACTCATCAGTATCCATAAGGATATGTTTCTATACAGTTTTCAGATATGTGTTTTATTGCGCGCGTCATATCCAAACCTGTATACCTTTTAATTTCTTCATATTTGTTTACGATTTGTTTATTTTGTCTGGTTATTTTATTTTCATTTACCAACGTAAGATCTTTGATTTCGTTTTTACCATTTTAATCATATTTGTGTGATTTAGTATTTGAGAATTTTCGTGGTTAAGTCTGAATCCTTTGATTACACATTTTTGTTTATTATTTCCATATATGAAACTATAATTTTTTGGCCCTCCTGACACAAAAGTGCCTTGTATACTTTCTCCATCTAATTCATCTGTTAGTTCACCTAACATATCGCCTGTTTTTACTACCTTGCTACTTGGAGATTCAATATACACGATGCTATCTGTATCAAAATATAACACCTGTTTATCTAAATAGTCTAGTTTTTCATACAACATTAGCCGTGCACTGCTGGTTGTGAAACAGGCAACAAAGATATTTGTGTTATATGAATTGTCAACAAACTGATCTTTATAAGTATAACTCATTTGCACCAGTTCATTGTTGATGAAATTCATATTTAAATTATCAATGGAATCATCAAGTACTATTTGATAAAACTCATTAATATCAGTTATGTATTTGCATTGATTCATATTATTTCGTTGTCCAAACTTTCCCCATAAACTGTTCAAACACATTTTTGCGATGGCTCGTAAACCGGCATTTTCATTTATTTTTTCCAATTCAATATCTAAATTATTTTTTACTTTATTTCTAAATATCATTTCTTCTTTCTCATTTTTGAAATTATATTTTGTTGATTCAAGTTTTAACTTCATGAATTTTTTAATGTAACCTTTGAATAAATTGTTGCTTGACTTTTCAAAATGCCAAACCTCATCCCTATATATATTTTAATGATTGTATAATCTTTCTCAATAGCTTTATTTACTTCATCTGTTGTCCATGTTCCAATAAACGATCGCTCATTTTCAATATGTTTGCATTTTTCTTGTTAAGCCGCCGATGCCCATATATGGGCATCGAGCCGCTTCTAGAAATGGACCGTTTTTTTTTCATGGTCACTAGCCCCAGACCTCTACCCGGTTGACATGATGTTATCGCATCTCGGTCTAAAATTAGCCAGTAGAGAATTTCTCTTCCACAGGCTTTCTGTAGTGTCGTGTAAGTGCGTACATGTATTGAGTTTATTACAGGAATCGCAAATGTCCCACAGCAGTGAACAGCAGTGTTGTTGCAAAATGTGCTAAATTTGGCGGTGTGACCTGTGCACGTTATTCGATCCCAGCGGGGTATCGGCTTCCGGTTTCACGCAAACTGCGGACTTTAGCGAGACTGGCGTGACTACTTGTTTTTTTCGTAGTCACTGCACTTTCCCCAGTTGACATTGCATTGCATTGTCTAAAATTAGCCACTAGAGAATTTCTCTTCCACAAGCTTTCTGGATAATTTCTTCCTACTTTTAGAGAAAATTTCGATTTTCGTATCGTGTAAGTGCTCTTTTCATGTTCTTTACAAAGAAACAAGCGAAATGTCAAATCCACACGGTTGACATGACGCAATCCGACAGTGTCTAAAATTAGCCACTGGAGAATTTCTCTTCCACAGTCTTTCTGTAGAATTTCTTTCTACTTTTAGAGAAAATTTCGATTTTCGTGTCGTGTCAGTACTCTTTAAAGAAACATTCGAAATATTGAATTAGACAATGGAAAATAACAGTTTTTCTTCATACAATTACAGTATGTCAATTATTTACGAGGAAAAACTCATGACTGACCTTTTGATCAAGAGAGGTTTTCCCATTACATTGTAAACGAAGCCAGGAGACATGGAAATAAATAGCCACAAGAGAATTTCTGTTCTGTTTAATACATGCACCTCAACCAGTAAACGAACTATAAAACCCGGTCCCAAAAACATAATAGTTTTTCTTAACACAATTCCACAGCATATATGTCATTCACAATTTATTTTCACGTTGAGCGAAAACACATTTTTTCCCTCGTTGAACATGAAAATTAACCACAAGAGAATTTCTCCGTCTTCCTTAGCATGATGCAATATTGACATCAGGCAGTCACGTTTTTCGTCACGCAGGTTCGTGTGTTGACTCTTTATAGGCCTTAGAGTCCAGTGACCGCGAGTTTACTCGAAGCGATTGAAGCAGAATTTTCAAACACAGCGCTCGCTTGTAAACAGGTGAATAAAATTACGTTTTACTTGGCTTGTGTGTAAGCTTGTTATTTTTTAATTTTCACGACTTACATAACAATCAACGTTATCCTATTCTGAACGTATGGGTTACCCTGTGGAAGACAAAAATGCTCAAAAACCAAACCCTGTCCAGCGGGACATTCCTATATAGCGTACACAAGGGAGAGCCCCCCACCCCTACCCCCCAGAGGAAATCGGCCGCTTGTAATCCCTTCAGGGGTTCTTGTTTTTTTGTTTCTACACAGAGGAAACATTAACTTTTCGGATTCTTTACATTTTATTTTCTGAGGTAAAACTGGATGGTATAAATTTCGTTGTGGTAAAATTTTGCATTTTATGAAACCATACCATTTTGAGTCGTATTTTTCTGGTGATATTATTTTTTTATGATGACCTATAGGATATTTTTTGTAGAACTGAACTGTTGGATACAGAGAACAAAAATCGACATATTTTCCACATTCACCTTCTTTGAATTTATACAATAATTTGGTAGCATTTGTTCTTTCACCAAAAAAAGCGTCTCTTGGATTTAATGGTTTAACCACTTCTCTATTCCATTCATTTTTATAATATTTCTGAAAACTTTTATTATTTTTTAATTTACATTCCCACATTTCAATAAGATTGTAATCGGCAGATATTATTTTGTTATTTTTATCTTGTGTTCTATTATACAAATACCCCATGTTGGTTTGATTCTTGTTGTTTATGATATCTGACCTGTAACAATCAGGACAACCATGCCAAAAACCTTGAAATTCATAAACAGTATTTGTAGATTCACAAAAACCGTCTACTTTTTAATTTGTCATTGATACATTTGTGTACTTTTTCACCACCTTCTAATGCATGTTGTATTTTTATATTATTTTTTTACTTATGTAATCAAACCATGCGATACTGATTTTACTATGGTTTTCTGTTTGAACAACATTATCCACAACAGCTATGGTGTTTTTTGGCATGTAATTACCTCTATAAATAGACATACAAACACCGGCTATTGTAATGTACTTTAATGGATCAATATTCTCTTGGTTCATGAAATCTTCTCTGAACTTTAGCATACATCTTCGTAATATATCAACATCAGACCTGCAGTATTCAATTAATTCTTTTTTGAAATCGAAAACATAATTTTCATTAACGTGGTCGTTATACCATTGTAAAAATTTCTCTCTATCTTGTGTTTTCATTTCATTATATCCATAATGTTTTTTAGATGGCATCTCTCCTATATAGTTTTGATTACAATTTTTGTTGAAATAATGTGGAAAATAACCTTTTTTCAATTCAGTTATATCGAATGTTTTAGGAAAAGATGATAAAGGTTGTTGTATGAAATTTAGGCTGTCAATTATTTTAATTCTTAATTTAGGAATTTCCATCATCATTATTTTGGAACCATTGTAAATACAAAACGGTTTGAAACCATTATCTATGCACCATTTTAGAATAAAGTGAGAGTCGTATCCTTTACTATTATGAGCAAGACAAGTATAACCTTTATATTTTTCATTGAGAATTCCGTTACAAAATTCTTCGATATCATTGAAGATTGATTCATTACCATTGAAATCATGACAGATAGCCAAATTCACTTCATGTGTTCCAGTGTTTTGTGTACATTCAAAATCAAAAAATAAATATTTTTCAGTATATGTTCGACATGAATAACAATAATCTTTTTTCTGTATTTGTTTATTTAATCTGCAAGGATTTTTGTTATCATTAGTACATTGACCACCTTTACATTTTATCTTTTTCATGTAACATTGATGTTTACTTTCACAATATTTGTTACAGTTATTGCACATTTTATATCCACATTTGTGTATTTTTATATATGGTTTCAATATGATTTGATTGCATTTTAAACATTTTGCTACACTGTTACATATTGAAGCATCATCTTTTTAGAACGATTACTTATATGATTTTTAAAACAGCTGTTACCATGAAAAGTACGATTGCAGTATTTACAGGTAACGTCGTTTCCATCACATTTATTTCCATCTGGAAAATATTTGAAACAAGACAGGCATTTTTGTGGACATTTGTGTTTATCACGTCTTGTGTATGCTTTTTTACAACTGTGACAGTAATAAGCAACATCTGAAAACCCTGTCATTGATTTTATTACATCAAAATGATTCCTTGTTTTGTATAAATAAATGTTATCCTTTTTTCCTTTATTAGCTGTGTATATTATTTCATTGAACTGCTCTGAATCGATGATATTGATCTCTATATCTAAATATGATGATGCAAAGCTATTGACATCTTCTAAAGAATTACCATAATCGTTAATTTCAACATTGGTATTATTATGAAGTTCTTTGGCTTGATTTTCTTGTAGTTTCCTACTTTTGTTGAATCCATCTTTCAACTGAGTTGTGGTGTAATTCTCAGGGTGTAAATTAGCATAGAGCGGTTTTCAGTTGAGTGTCAAAAGTAATCGCTGAATTGCTTTGGTTTTGGTTTGTTTTCCTATTGGCTCTTAAAAATGGTTCTACCAATCACCGACGAGGTGTAGTTTTCTCAGCCAATCAAATTCGCAAGTAAAAGCATTTATGGTTTTGGTTTTGGTTTTGCCTCACGCAATCCAAAAGTTGAAGAAAAAAATTGGCTGCGGTACTTTTTTATTTCTTTTTGCTTTTTATTTTCGTTTGCCGTTTACATTTTCCCACCGAAGAATGGCCTGCTGGAATTTCTGACGCTTGATGTACCTTCTAAGGATCTTTTAAAGTTTATTTCCTTTGTTTTCGAGACCGAGGAGCAATGTCTTCCGACGAGAAAATGTGGTGATGGCTTGGAGAATTAACAAACATGGTGGAGTATACAAGAAAGGAGCAGCTTTTCCTTCACAAAAGCGATACCAAATTGCCGTTTCCTACCTCCACACTGGCAGTTGTGGCGCTGCTGCAGCGGAAAACATGTGTACTTACGACACTGCAAGGAACATTGTCGATAAGTTTCTGACAACTGGCCTTTTTACCCCGGGAGGCAGAGGTTCGCCGCCAACGATAATGCAGCAGTGGAAAGTGGCTTACCTAGAAGCCCTTGTTACACACGATCCATTTATGTATCTGAGCGAAATTCAGAAAGCCCTTCAAGATGACCTGAACTTACCTCCTCGTGAAGTGCCATCTATTCCGACAATTTGCAGAACACTTCTCAGTTTAGATTTGACCAGGCACAAGGCTTCAAAGATACCTTTAGAAAGATTTACACCCGAGAACATTGCACGACGAACAGCTTTTGTGAACTGGAGAAGAACTGTGGATCCAAGAAAGCTTTACTTTGCCGATGCCGATGAGACTGCTGTTCAACTCTCTACTGGAGTACGGCCCATTGGACGCTGCCACACAAATAGCAATATTCCCCTTGTCACCAACAGAGGGGACGAAAGAGAGAAAATGTCGGTATTGAGTGTGATCGGATACGACAGTGGAGTTCTTGGCGCATATCCTATCTATGGAAGCTTTTAACAGACTTCAGTTTAACTACGGTATGAAACAATATTTTGTTCCTTTAATTGCACGCGACTCGTTCCTTGTAATGGACAATGCATCGATTCACAATGAAAGAGACTTGGCAAACATTTTAGCACCTAGAAATATCACACTTGTTAAGCTGCCACCATATTCTTACGACTTTAATCCAATAGAGCTTGTTTTTGGCAACGCCAAAATGTATGTTAGAGATGGCCTGAGCTGCTTGGAGCCAACATGCCATTCGCTATTGTAAATGCATTTTTCGCAGCGTCCAGAATTTCTATCGCAAGTGCTGGCAAGTTTTGAGTTAAAGGTACAAAGCTTGCCAGTTTGTTTATAGGAATGTTAAGAGCTATTCTCTGTAACAGTCAAGCAAAGTGGGAAATGAAAATTTCTCACCTCCATTCAAATTTTGCATGCAGTAAGATATTCAGGGGGGAAGTTCAAAAATACCCGTTGTTAAGGTTGCTACTTTATTGTTGGCATGGTAACGCCGAATGTTTGTTGGTGGCCCAAAACCTTATTTTAACTCAGGTACTGTTGTAAAAAGTGCAAAATGTAAACTACTGTTTCTCCAGTCCATTAAAACACTACGACTCAAGACTTGCAGCAGATATAAAACTATCATTCTAGTTTATATTTATGTATCTTCCTTTTTATAATATTAAATTTACATAGACTAAACGGTCAGTCAACTACATAGAGTTTCGGCCATTTGAGTAGATGGGTAAAACCAGCTAATCCTTTTCTTTAATTTCTCCAAAAGTACATCGGTTCTAGAGCTGAAACTCAGCAGGTAGTTTACACAGATATTCTAGTTACTATATCTGTAAAAATCTCTGCGGGGCGGGCTCTATTTTTTCCAAGGGCAGTTAACGAACAAACCTCAAAAATCAGTTTTTGTATATTTCGGCGAAATTAACATTCTATCTACTCGCCAACAAAATGTCAAAAAACTGAAAACTGCCTTCATTATGAAAGAATATTATCTGCTGAGTCGTGTTCTGATCAAAATAATAGTTTCTGGCTATTATATTTTTAAACAATATAGACAATATCGATCAAAATAAGCTTACTTTATGGTTTTCTCCAGTTTACCACTTGCTACTTCGCATTCATACTTAACACAAATGGATGCTCGAGCCTTTTCATGCGCCTGGTGCCAATGTTTATCTTCAATTGTGATCCAATAAGTAATTTACAACAAGTTATAAAGCAGTGATAAAGAAGTTCATTTAGCAATCCAAGCTGCACCTTATGAACAGTCAACACGTACATTTCCACCTTGGAAGTTACGGATGATCAGATGCCATCAGTCGCTCCAGAAGAAGTTAAACATTCCGCTTTTTAGTCGTTAAGACAATCAACGGAGTTATTCAAGTAAGCTTATTTAACTGCTCCGACAAATCTAGTCCAAAAGCTTGCTGAAAGGCTGAAAGCCACATACTCTAATATCAAACATTTGTTGACAGTCCCGTGAACATGGTCATCGGTGTTAATCGATGTAACATTCATGTGAATAACAACAGGTGTCACAACAGGTGCAAATGCGAACTTCGTTATGGAGATTTGCCAGTTTGCTTCTCCCCGGACGGTGAAAAGGAATTATTTTTTCTCAGTGACTGTGATCGTGATATATCAACGCATCTACAAACTTACGGGCTCAGCAAATGTACAAAAGATATTACCGATGAAGTTGACTTATTACTCTGCCGTGCTGGTAAGTTATCTAGCTTGATTTTATTTTCTTCCCCCTTCTGTAAAGTAACAGAAAAAACGTGCAGTAACTCCTATGGCCTCGCGCCGTCAGTAGGATTTGAAATGTTGTGTCCGCACAAACTTCGAAATTCATTTAACTAAGACCGTAATTGCAGGAATCTGGAACGCCGAAAAAGAGGGAACATGGACTTAGAGTTCAGTACTCAGATTACAAAAAACTAGCACGTCGCTGTTGAAAAGAATGTTTAGAGGCTAACGACATTAAGCGATTATTGGAAAGACAAATTTCCGAAAATCCTGGCTGTAGGGCAGCATATCGTTTTGTTAAGGCTTACGGGCGGGTTTGTTACTGTAATTGGCAGCCCTTATTTGTCCTTGTTAGACATGGGTTGGGCATTAAAGTCAAAGCCAAAGGCAACTAGATTCAGCGAAAAGCAAAAGACTTTTCTTGAAAACAAATTTTTACAAGGAGAGAAATCAGGGAAGAAAGAAACTGGGGAAGCGGTAGCAAAAGAAATAAGAAAAGATAAAGATGCAAACAATCAGCAATTGTTTACATTGGAAGAATTTCTATCCCCACAGCAATCTCCTCTTACTTTTCTCGCTTTGCAGCAAAACGAAAGCAGCTCGGTGAGTCTGAATATGAAGCCGCAGAAAACGAACATGTTCTGCAAGAAGTTAGAGAAGATATCATGACTTCCTTAGGGCAAGATCTGAATAGCCACAAGCATCCAATTGTGCACGAAGAGCTACAATTATGTGAGATGTCGAAAGATGAATTGTCTTTGCTACGCATGGCAACGCTTAAATCCAGCTGTAGAGAGTATGACATGGAAGTTTCAGGAAGACGAAAGGACCCTTATTTTGAGTGTGTTGTTTCTCTCGTTAACAGCTGTACCTGCAAGGCTTTCAGTTGAACAGTGTAATCTAGTTTAAAATGGTCATGCGCAACAAAACAAATTTGTTATTTAAACAAATTTACACAACATGCTACAACTGATAAGATTACTTCTAGCGCAAAGTCTATATATAAAGCAGTTGAGACTTCCTTTAAAATATAAGTGGTCAGAAGTAGGCACGTCAGTTTTAAAATAATCAGGAAACCACAAAATACTGTCTAATTTGTATTCAGTGTGTATTGTCAGTGTATTGTATTTGACGATTTGAGCTGGGTGTGAAAGACATTCCATATGTGGTCTATCAAAGACTGAGCTCGGTTTTTGTGTTGCCAATTCTGATATAAATGGATTAAGAACGGAACTCAAATGAATAGAATCAAATAAACGAGAAAGGCCTGGCTTTCACAAGATAAGGACACAATGCTTAGTAAATCATAAGCATAAAGGTATTTCAGTCAAAACCGCTGACCAATAATACTCTCGATTTCTGCTCGATGCTCGATCAAAGGACAAAAGAAGTATTGGATGTAAAAAGTCTGTGGAGTGAGTAATTGCGATTCTTCGCTAAAATCTTAAAAGGAAAATGGTTTTCCTTCTTCTGGAGCGAATGGAGATATCTGATGGGGAAATACATTGCAAATCCAAGGTGAAAATGTTCGCTTAAATTTGGCTCATATGCATGTCGGCTTGCTGACTGAAGATATTTTGCTAAACCTGCTGTTACTTGTGTGAATGTGCTGAAATGGGACAGTTGACAGCCGCTGAAGATAGACAGCAGGACCAGCCACAAGAAAAGGTGCAGGCATCTGAATTTGTGTTCAAATGATGCGAATGCTTGCAGAACGAACCGACTCCATCATGGCAAAGTGGTGAAATGGAGAAAACCATAAAGTAAGCAATATTTTGATCCATATTGTTTAAAAAATAATAGCCAAAAACTATTATTTTGATCAGAACATGACTCAGCAGATAATATTCTTTCATAATGAAGGTAGTTTCAGTTTTTTTGACATTTTATTCGCGAGTAGATAGAATGTTAATTTCGCCGAAATATACAAAGACTGATTTTTGAGGTTTGTTCGTTAACTGCCCTTGGGAAAAAGAGAGCCCGCCCCGCAGAGATTTTTACAGATATAGTAACTAGAATATCTGTGTAAACTACCTGCTGAGTTTCAGCTCTAGAACCGATGTACTTTTGGAGAAATTAAAGGAAAGGATTAGCTGGTTTTACCCATCTACTCAAATGGCCGAAACTCTATGTAGTTGACTGACCGTTTAGTCTATAAGAATTTAATATTATAAAAAGAAAGATACATAAATACAAACTAGAATGATAGTTTTATATCTGCTGCAAGTCTTGAGTCGTAGTGTTTTAATGGACTGGAGAAACAGTAGTTTACATTTTGCACTTTTTACAACAGTTTCTGAGTTAAAATTTAGGTTTTTGGCCACCAACAAACATTCGGCGTTACCATGCCAATAATAAAGTAGCAACCTTAACAAAGGGTATTTTTGAACATCCCCCCTGAATATCTAACTGCATGCAAAATTTGAATGGAGGTGAAAAATTTTCATTTCCCACTTTGCTTGACTGTTACAAAGAATATAGCTCTTAAGTTTGTTTCAAGGAGGGGACTCCCATGCGAAAGTGACGGGTATGCTCATCGTCCCTTTTAGGGGTGTAAATTATGGATTTTGGACCCCCTTAGGGTGTTCAGGACTGAACGGCAATATTTTTAGCCATCATCTTTTTAGGGTTGCACACAAAGAAATAATAAGAAAACACCGTCATACTTTGTATAATGGTATCTTTTAGGGGTCAAATAGGCTTGCAAGCCAGATTGGTCCCTTTTAGGGGTGTAATTTGACATTTCTGTAGAGCATCCCCGTCACTTTCATATGGGAGTCTCCCCCCCCCCCCCCCCCCGGGCTTTGTTTACAGCAGACACCAGTCACACTTATCCCTCAGAATTACTTTCAAATGTCCGAGTTTATAGAGCGGTTTTCATTTGAGTGTCGTAACACCAGCATCTGATTGATTGAGTAGGTGGCGCGCGAGTTTTTTAAACCAATAACAGAACGTAGTAGAGCAAAACCAATTTCGGATTACTTTCGATACTCAATTGAAAATCGCTCACTGTCACAGTCTATAAATGATCAAAAATTGACTGGAAAACATAACTCATTCTAGAATGTTCAGGCCCACTCCCATTGTGGAAGCATCATATGTAATTTCACCGATATGATAGAAATCGATCTTTCTAAACCGTTTTTCTAATAATTTACATTGTCGATTTGCAAGAAATTACAGTGTATGAAAGGGGAAGGGTCGCATATTTTTTTCTTGCTTCAAATAGGGGCCATTGAACTTTTTTAAGGTATTGATGATGTGCACAGCTCAACCTGTTCATTGAAGAAAAACCATTTAGCCTCACCTCAAGCTCGCACTGTCAAGAAGAGCTTTGTAAAGAAATTCAACTTCACAATGCTATTCACAGATACTTCATCTATAGAGTGGCTTTCAATTGAGTGTCAAAAGTAATCGCTAATTAAAATTGTTTTGCTTTGCTATGCTCTCTGATAATTTGGCTGAAAAAACTTGCGCCACCTTCTTAACCAATCAGATGCAAAACCAAAACCAATCACAACTTGGTCACACGCATTTTCCAGTGCTTGGCACTGGTTACGTATATATCCTTTGAGTTCTCGTTGGTTCATTTTGTTGTTTACGTTTGTTGTGATTGGCCATTGTAATAGCTTTGGTTTTGGTTTCACGACACTGATTGAAAACCGCTCTACTAGCAAACTACACAACAAACCAATGAAAGATAAAAACAGTGACAAATTAATAATAAATTTTATTTGATACAACAATGCATGTAATGTTTAATACTTATTAATGCCTATGTCGCAAATGGAGGTTGGGTTCCCAGGAACCTGGGGGCTGGTACCGCCGACCCAAACCCAGTGCCCGGTTGTTCAATAGTCGATTAACGCTAATCCTGGATTGAAAGTCAATCGATTGTAATTTCTCTTGCATAAAAGTGTTTTTCACTGCTTATGTTTTGTAGAGTTTGAGAATACTCAAAGTCAAAGCTGAAGGAAAAGAAATATAAACAGAAAACCTCACTGAAAGGCTACAAAACTGAAATCAATATTCACGCTAATCCTGGATTAGCTTATTCGTCCTTTGAACAACCGGGCCCAGGTCGGTAAACACCCCATAAGCTTGCCCTACCCACAACCCAGCCACGAGCCCCGTCCGCCAAACCCAGCCCCTGTCACACTAAAACTAAAAGTTCAGTTGAAAACTACCAAGTAAATATCATATAAAACTACAAAGATAAAAACTAAAGCTAAAGGAAGAGGAGGAAAGGAAACAGTAAAAATGCGAGCTACAAAACGCCCCGTATGCTGAGCAGAGTAAAATTACAAGCACATGCGAAGGCACACACATAAACCGCACCGGAATACCGCTGACCACGCAACGGTCCAAAGGCCCTGGAAACCAGCCCAAAAACAGTAATGCAACACCTGCAAACGCCAGAATGCTAAAGGACCGCCAGCACACCGGTTTGGTTTGCCTGGGGTAAAATCACTCTAAAGATTTCCCAAAATCACCCAAATCAAGTCTTCAGAAGATTTTCGAACATGATCGGAAGGTCAGCAAATATTTCCGATAGTCTCCCGAAGACCACACGATGTCTTTATTACTTGGTCACAACATTTGTTGTGCCTATGCCCGGTCAAACGCCCACAACAATCTCACAACATTTCAAGAGCAAAATAAATGTTGTGAAGATGTTGAGACAAAGTTTAAAAGAATTCAAACTCGTCACAACATGTTACAACACCTCACAACAATAATTATTATTATTGAGGGGTGGTCAGATGGTCTCAACTTCGGCCCACGACAAATGTTGTGAGAATGTTGTGATCGGGCATTAATTTTGCCCTTTATGTTATTAACAAGTAATCGCATGATTCCTCGTAAAATTAAGGACTAATATCACTTGTGTTTTCAGAATTTGCAAATTGCCCTCATCGCTACGCGACTTGGACAATTTCCACAAATTTTTGAAAACACGTGTGATATTAATTTCACTCGGCTCCATGTGATTACTTATTCTTACACATTATTTGACAATTTTGAGGCCTTATATTCCCAACACGAGGCAAGTATGGAGGGGAGTAGTATAGCATGGATGTTTTCGTCCTTTTTCAGGTCTAGGTAAGGTCTAGGTAAATCATTAATATGTATAAGTGGATCGGTATAATACTTAGAGGGCGTTTCAAAACACGCCCCCTTCTCAAGATAATTTTGCTTGGCCAGTCAGTAATCCATTCTTCTATCTCAATAAAAGCGCCCTTTCTTCTTGTGATCGCATTCATTTTAAGAAACGTATTAGAAACTTCTAGTTTTTATCAAGATGGCTTTTAACAACGTATCCGCTATCGAAGCTGCTCTGATTACTTGCTCATGGAACTGCCTCGAAAAAGCGTGGAACGATTTACAAAGCGATTCTCAAAAACGTTCCGACCTGTTCCAGGAACCTGAACGAAAGGTGGAAGCTACATGTATCACAGAAATCTTGAAGCGATGGAAGGAACACGCTGGGCTTTTAAGTTGGAATCTAACTATTAATTCATTATCGCTCAGACACACCGATCCACACAGTAGTCGCGATTTGAGAGCAGTTGTGACCTGCTGGAAGATGGTTCAACTTCTGGTTGATCAGTTGGAGAAAGTGGCAGTTAATCAGAAAGGTAAAGCTCACGAAGACTTAATATGGTCGCAAATTCAAGATCTTGTAAATAAACTCCATTCCTGGCGGCTACGCCGAAAGAGAGTGGAATTACAAAACAAGGAATATTATCGAGATCCGAAGAAAGTAGACCCAGACAACAGTAGTACCAACACTGTCGACCAAAAACGCAGAAGAATCGCTTTTGCCATTGAACCAAGCCTCTAAGATCAAGCGGAAAAGTCTACCGAAACTAACCATCAAGATTCCCAAGTCAACGACAGACACTTATACTGTGATTCGACCCAAGCTTCAAAGACAATTCGCCAGGACAGGAGATTTGGTTCGTGATACTCCGAAACAACTTCAACAAAAACTCGAAGAATACAACAAGACACTAGGATATTGAATTTGAAATGAAATATCGAGGCGCCTTCAAAAGTATCGACAGCAACTAACAGCATTATAATCTAACACTCGCTGTAGAACTATGGAGAACTGAACATTTTTCACGGGTTAGTCAGACACCCTCAGGGCTGCGATTTTGTGTCCGTAATAGCGAGAGTCTGTAATAGCGGGGTGTGAGAAAATTTTATTTGAAAACATATTTACAGTTGGACAGACTGGACGAACTTATTAATGGTAGCGAGACTGAAAAGGGGGCCTTGATAGAAAGAGAAGAAGGAATTTTAGTTGGCAAAGACAAAGTCAACGACAAAGACAAAGTCAACGACAAAAACCATAAAAAATAGATTTCAAATGTGTGCAAATGTTCAAAGATGCCTCTCGGTGTCTGCTATAATGGGAGTGAAACAATAAAATTTGGAAGTCAGGACCGAATCAAGTGTCCGTAAGTCCGTAATAGCGGGAGTTTGTTTCAGTAAAACGTCTGCAACTTTCGTCTGGGATTTAGCTGCGTCCGTAATAGCGGGGTGTCCGTAATCGGCGAGGTTTCCGCAAGGCGAGAGTTGACTGTATAAACCCTTTTTTTGGCCACCAAGTACAGCCCACCCAGATTGAGTAGACGGTGATTTTTAATTTACTGCTGGAGTTTCTTGAGAACTCTGATTCTATTTGAAACATTTATATTAGTGCCCTTTCATCAGCCCAACAAGGAAATAAAATACATATAATAGTACCCTGGACAGAACAATTGAGGATTGATATATTTATAAATTATATAAAAACGAGAGACACATACTTCTTAGTTTTGATTTTATTAAATAAAATACGAAATTCCACACATGAGAATTTTTTGGCGTGACAGGAAGTTAATTCGTTCTGTTCTTACAGCGCTTTTAAATATGGAGCGACCAATGACGTAAAACTGAAAATCACGTGATTTCTCGGAAAGCACATGTCACACAACGAACGAGTCTGTGCAAATAATCGGTATTTTCTGTTTTATTATCTGACCTTGAATAGTACAATGCGGTCAATCTTACAAAACAAACATTTAAATATTTCGTGGCCACCCGAAAACCTCAGCATCTCCTGATTGTTGCCGTCTGGAGACTCTTTTTGCCATGCGGTAGTTCTTTCCATCGACTCGTAAGATGGTATGGAGCACCATACCACCGAATGGAAGCCTTTGATTTTGAATTGCAGCCGGCCAAGAGCATATGACAATGCTTGCTGTGCTTCGTAGAAGTCTTGTGAGCCTTATTCATCTGCTGGAGCATGCATTTTCATGTTAGCCTGGACATTACGTGAAAAAAGCTCAGTTGGGTTGTCTTCCGATTCGTTTCTCTTGGCGTCACCATTTGCACCTTAATACATTGGTGAAATCGTTCTTGGATCTCAGGATTGTAATGCTGCTGTTGTATATCCCAGCTCTACCAAGACAATCCCATATAAAATAGCACAAAGAGGAATCATGTATGGAAGTGGCGGCCCACCAAGGTTCGGTTCATGTATATAAACATTGCACGAGCGTGACAAATTTTTGGTTCGAAGACTGACAAAGCCGCTCATGTTTACACGCTTTCTTGTGGTCTTGATAAAAACACTGAGGTATTTAAAACAATTTTCCATGTGTGGAATTTCCTTTTCGATTTTGTTGCCGTTTTTCATGGCATTAAGGTTTAGCATTTAAAAATTATTATAATTTAACCCAATCCTCAATTGTTCTGTCCAGGGTACTATATAACAACACAGCTATATGTAGCATATATATTACTTACTTTCTGTGTCGTTTGGGCAGCATAAGCTTTCAAGGCCTGGCATGGTTTGTTAAAAAGGGCAGTTTCTTTTCATTATCGGCCAAGTTAGCAATAAAAGAATTCACAAATCATTTCAAATCTCGGTCAAAACAATTAAGCTTAACTCAATTTTTACCAGACTGTCTATCTATATTTAAAGGCGAAGGGTTCTTTTTCTACTTTTTCTTCATTAACAAGCCAGAAAACTGGCGGCTCAACTCTAGTTATAAACAAATACCAACATTTTCATGCATGAAGTTGAAACCTTTCTTTTTTTTACACTCCGAAAAACGTTTGTTAAGTTTATTATAAAAGCTTACTTACCAGCTCTGGCAGCTGCCACTGAAGTGGCTCCCCCAGCACCTGCTGAATTGGCCACTGCGAGTACACTCGCTGCTGTTACTCCTACTCCCAGTGTTACTACTCCCGGTGTTACTCCCGCAGCTGCTGTTTCGGTTGTTGAAGAAGTTGTTGTTGCGGTTGCGGTTGTGACCCTGTCGGATTCGCGAACAGGACGGGCAGACACACTCTCTCCATGGGCAAGCAAATCTGTGGGCATGTGAGACCCGAGTGGTCACACCGTGATTCTTGCAAAAATTACAAAAATGTGGAGTTTAAAAAAAATAACTCACCTCCCCCAAAAATTTCCACGTCGGACCCTACGGAGCTTAGCGGGACCTCGGCTATTTTTTTCCGCCAAAACAACACCGTTTGCCACTCGCCTCCACGGACTCCACGCTCTTTTACGGATCTCATAATTTGTGTTCTAACTGCGAATTTTAATTTATCGCATTTGAAAAACAGGTAGAGTTCTAGCTTAAACCTTAGATAATAAATTTTCCGTGACTAGCAAAAGCGCTAACAGAGAAATTGCTTGTTTAAGCTTAATTTGGTTGAAGAATGGACATAAATTCACGCATTCAGGTTTTTCGCTGCAAACTGTTCGCCGAAATAAAAAAAAGAAAACGAATGAACTTACATATGTCACCGCCAAATGGAAATAATTCACTTAGTAGAAAAGCCCGCTAGCCTACCGAACTTGTTGCCGAAATGAAGTTCTTCTTTGAGGAAGACGGCGATGTTCCTGCAGAATATAAAAGCCAGCACGAGTTGTACATTTACGTGACGAAACCGGAGCATAACACAAACTTACATTCCCAAATTCTGCTTCCAGAACAAATCAGAACACCACAACATCCTTTCATCTAGAACCGTTTATTCCAATGCCGTTTTCAACCAAATACAGTTCTCGAAAATTCACACAAAACCATCGATTCATCGCTCACAACAAATGGCGGTCGATTGAAAGTTCTCAAACAGGTTCTTACCGACTGACGATACATCACACGTTTTGATTGGTTAGTTATTCGAAAACGTCACAAGGCGATATAAAGCTCAATTTGACTGGCCAGTTACTGGGGTTGGTTTTGGTTTTACTTGGTTTTACTACGGTCTGTGATTGGCTCTGTAATTGCTTTGGTTTTGGTTTTACGACACTCAACTGAAAACCGCTCTAAGCTGTTACAGTGGCTCTTGCTAAACATATTGTGTCATTATTTTTTATTGTGATAATACATTTTTTCCTATTCACTGTTTGTTTTGATAAATATAATCGCCCTTTACCGGTTGGTATTTGAACGGATTGAATTATTATTTTGCAATTTTCCAAATCTATTTCTTTATACTCCAACGTATTAATAACATCTGAAAGTTGATTTAACTTGAAATCAGAAATTTTTAACAATTTTGTTGAGATAGGATGATCTAATTCATCATTGTGTATAACCAATCTAAGTTTGTCATTACCTTTCAATTGTCTTTTCTTAATTGTCATTTCAATCAATTTTTGAAAGGCATTGAATATATCATTTGTATTAGTTATTACATTTTTGCGTATTGATATTTTGAACTCATTGGTGTAAGAATTGAATTTTTTATTGTGTTTATTTCAAATTTCAGTTATTTTAAAAACAGGTTGGTCATTGGATGTTGAATCAAAAATACTATCATCGAAATTTAATTCATTTTTAAATGAAATACATAGAGGATATTACCAAGAATTGGCCCTAACAGTGGCGGATATTTTTTTGCGAAGTGGAGTTTGATATTTCTTGTGGAGGAATTTCCGGCCATTTGACCATTATCCATACAAACAAAAAAATATCAGCCACTGTTAGGGCTAATTTTTGGTAATATCCTCTTGTTCAGGTTAATGTACTTCATAGTATTACATCTCAGCTAGAGAGTCCAGGCATCTCTGGTCATCTCTTACCCTGGGTACCGGAGGGATTTTTTTTCCTTTTTTCTTTGGGCGAACTGTAAGCGGCGAAGCCGCGACAACTAGCCACAACGCGCTTTCGCCCTTTCGTCGCTCCTCTGGCGAAGAAGAAAAACCTCTGGCACCCAGGGTAGTCATCTCTTAGAAGAATGCTCGAATGCTCGCTTATAGACTATTAGATTTTGGTTCAAAAGTTTTCAAGCGCTCCAAATTGAAAACGTGGAAATTGAAACAATGGTCAAGTGTCCCAATTGACTAGAGATAATACTTGATTTCCAATGTCCAAATTTTTTAGGTGATACATATAATAAATAATGTTTATTCTGATGGTATTTTCATTTTAATTCGTTATGTACCAGATGTCGTTTAGACCGCCGCTCAAACTTTGCCTTCAGTTTGCCCCTCGCAAAGACATTAAAAATACACCTGTATAAAAAGGCCAATAAAATGTGTTTAAAATATAATTTCTAAAAACTTTTCATATGGAGTTAATGTACAGCAATATATTAAAATTTCTACAAAGTTTGATGTCCATTGGGAATGTTTTACGCTTTCACTATCTTCCTAAAGTTGCGTGATGATTCGGTCGTTTCGTAACCTGAGTATCAGGCGAATTTTTCCGCGCTCTCTTTTACTCTTCGTCTTTACGTGGTCGCGCTGAAAAATTAAGCCTGACACAATTCCTTAATGAGATGCCTTCCGTCCCCTTTTCGTGATGGATTGACATGACTTCTAAATAGCCAATCAAAATTACTTCCGATACGCGACACTCGCGAGAATGCCGGATTTCCACGCGTGGAACGAAAAAGCTTTGGACGCCATTTTTGTTGTGAATGTTTCGAGAGGAAACGTTTGAAATCAAATCTTTCAATTTTCCCGGTATTTATATCTACATGGGAGATTTTGCCATTGAAAGAAGGAAGGACTATTAGATATTATGTGAGTAAACAGCACGGCAAGCGAAGGAATAGTAAGCTTATCTTCGATCGATCGATCGAACCTACTCTGGCTGTTGCGATCGACTACAACGTGATGGCATGTGCTTCATTTTCTTTAGCAACTAATAAATAGATTGATGTGATTTTATTGTTAGATCATTGACTTGTATTGAATGGACAAACTATTTTGCGCCCGGATTTTGCGATAGATAATTTGTAAAGCAATCATGGAAAGCATTTTAAACTATTTTAAAATAATATTAAATGTTATGCCACTTTGGATCAAGGAATGTGATTTCTTGGAATATCCTTTTCCTAATCCCATTATTTTATTTTGAAACATATTCCTTTCTTGGCCACACAGTGGATTTTAGGGAATTTTAGCCAAGTATCAGAAATTTGTGTGTATAATAATTATTGCACACAAATTTCTTGTCAAATTTCTTGTCTGACATAATTTTTAAACCCAGAGGCATGAACTTTATGGATGAGGGTTGACAGAATCGGACACTGCTAATGATTTAAAACAAAAATAACTTAATATGCAGTTGTAGAGTTACTCTTGCATGGTTGCTTCAGGTCGGGAAAAAGCCAGCAATTTTTTTCATGGTATCAGGGAAAATTCGGAGAATTTAAGGTGTTTCGATACAGTTTTTCGGGAACCATACCTAATGTTTTCAATCAGCTTTTTATCAGACTTGCCTCAGTCGGATCGATGTGAAATTTACACCAATAAGTAGTCTTGGATTGAAGTTTGCTATGATGTACTTTTCAGTGAAATCGATATTGCCATGGCAACGATAAACAGAAAATCTTGAAATCAGTTCAATTTAAATTTTGCGCGATCCAGATTTCACCTGGAAAAGCCAATACCAATATCTTAAACTATGGTGTATGGCAAACAAAATATACGAGAATGAAAACATTCTGTATGTTTGATTTCGAATAAATTGCAAAAACATTTCACACCTTACTTTTTGCATAATAATAGTAAATGGACTGAGAGAAACATACTTTTTGATAAAATCACTTCGGAATTTTGCCTAAATGTGTCTTGAGGTTATGTTTTGACGCCATAAAAGTTTTGTTGATTTTCTTTTTCACAATACTATAAACTAAATTCGATTTTGAGACGACATTACGGCTTTATAATGACGGCTAGTTGGGAGAAAATATATTCCGTATTGGGCGGAGTCGCGAAGCGACGGAGCCCAATACGGAATATATTTTCTCCCAACGCCGTCATTATAAAGCCGTAATGTCGTCTCAAAATCGAATTTAGTTTTGTATCGCGATTCAAACATTTTTGGACAAATTAAAAGGAAAATTAAGATCAGTTGTTATTGATTGAAATAGAAATTCCCACTATACGCGACGTAATGTACACGAATACTTGAACGCGAAAGCATTTTATCGTTTCGAAGAAAGTCGGACTTTTTTCGCCGATAAATTGCTTATGGAAACAAAAACAATTCAGAATTATGTCCCACAAAGTTTGCTAAAGTACCAAACAGCGATGAAATGAGAAAATAATCCAATTTTGCACCGAAAAAGTTGATTTACAATTTAGCGCGTGCACATCGCGAAAGCAAGTGAAAACGGTAAACAAACTCTTACAAGAAATAAATGACTTTTAATACTCACCATACGCTAACTTTTAGATTGAGCAAGTTGTACCGTCGAATAAAGCACTCCATAAATGAGCAAATGACAAGATATAAACGATTGCCGACGAGTTAATCGTAGAAAACTTTTGAATTTTGATTCTTACGTGAGGAACCCAATTCAGTGCCCCGGTGCCAATCTGTATCTTCAGAACCAATCACCGGCCCGCATTTGAGACGACATTACCGCAAAATAATGTCGTCTCACTCGTAAGCAAAACTTATAGGTGGATCGCGATACTAAGAACGAATTTTTTTCCTAAGGTAACTCACATTATATTTTTGGGGTAATTTTTATTTTGAGCGCTTTTGCAAAAATCCTAAAAACGGTTCGATAGATTTTTTTAGAACTTTTCCCTCGTATGGTTGATAATGTAAATGATTGTATGCCAAAGTTTCATTAGCATTGATTTACTGGAACACTTTTAAATTTAACGATGAAGATGGCGTATGAAACGACGGAAAGTTTGCGTTACAAATTCATGGTTCAGGCACGTTTAGCTAATGTATTCAAATCAATGCGTACTGCATTTCTTCCTGATTAATTTTATTGTAATAAATCGTTCTGCTGTTGATTTCTGTATTTTCTTTTTGTTATAATCCCGTGCAAATCACGGGGAATACCGTACGCATTAACTTGAATATATTAGCACAACTTGTCAACGGTGAATTTGTAACGTAAACTTTTCCGTTCGTTCGGACGTTCTATTCATCGTTGAATTTAAAAGTGTTCCATTAAATCAATGTTGATAAAACTTTGGAATAAAATTTCTCGTATTATAAGGTATTCTTGGTGAACGTTTTGGAAAAATCTATCGAGCCGTTTTTAAGATTTTTGCAAAAGTGCTCAAAATAAAAAATTACCCGAAAAATATAATGCGAGTGACTTTAGGGAAAAAATTCGTTCTCGGCATCGCGACATAGAAAACCAACAAAAATTTTATGACGTCAAAATATAAGTTCAAGACACATTTTGGCTAATTTCGAAGTGATTTCATCGAAACAGTATGTATCTCTCGGTCCATTTACTATTATTATGCAAAAAGTAAGATTTGAAATGTTTTTGCAATTTATTCGAAATCAAACATACAGAATTTTTTTATTCTCATATATTTTGTTTGCCATACACCATAGTTTAAGATGTTGGTATTTGCTTTTCCAGGTGAAATCTGGATCGCGCAACATTTACGTTTAACTGATTTTGAGGTTTTGTGTTTATCGTTGCCATAGCAATATCGATTTCACTGAAAAGTACATCATAGCAAACTTCAATCCAAGACTACTTATTGGTGTAAATTTCACATCGATCCGACTGAGGCAAGTCTGATAAAAAGCTGATTGAAAACATTAGGTATGGTTCCCGAAAAACTGTATCGAAACACCTTAATATCTGGTCAGAGAATTCATTCTTAATTTTTCAGGTAGGTAGACAGGAGGTTGCTACATGTTTTGATGATGGGTATTGTTGATGCAGAAGACTGTCTTATTATGGTCAAAACATGTTTTGTGGAAAAGAAATGAAAGCAAATTGCACATGTCATCAGCTTGCCCCTGGGGTAGATCCCCGGGACAACCAGGGGAATTGTAAGCTTAGTTAATCTTGACCCAGTGGTAGGGAATGTTTCTCAACAAAAATTCCCCCTGATATCCACCTATATATAAGGGGTAATAGAGAGGGATTTGTCTCAGTGATTCATGACCAGGCGATAGCCTGGGATCATTTTAAAATTTTATTTGTAAATCAAACAGAATAACGGCATCTTGAGACAGCTGATTTACATTGATATGTCATCACTATTTCAGTGAAAGTCATAGTAAGGTTTTGGGGGCATCTGATATATACTGGTAATATGTCTCGGATCACAGACTCGTTGTTGTCCATGATTTTACAAACTTGTGAATTCCCCCACCCTATTCATTGAACTTAAAACATCATGGACACTTTCCATTCAACCCAAAATTCCAGAAAAAAGGAATTTCAAACTGGAATTTTTGGTCAAATAAAATGCACCCAATAATTATATTACAATCAGTATAGCATTTTCCCCAACCCAGGGGCAATCAATCAAATCCATCTCCTTCTATTCCCCCACAAATCTAGCTTGTTACAGGCATTCGGATAATTGGGAGCGGCGAGGGGATTGGCCCCACTCTTCACGCTCTTGCGCCTACTCGTACCGCCTCTCATTATCTGAATGCCTGGAACAGGCTACAACATATCCCCCTAGCCGATGAATTTATAATTTCATATTGAAATTTATTACGTTGGTTAATTTTCATCTGATCAGTGGTCTTACTAATATAGTCAGTGAAAAGTCCAGCAACCACGTTTTGATAAATTTCAGGTCGTTTAATAATTCGGTTTATACAACACCACTGTCAACAAATAAGGATTTTTCAAGTCAGTATAGCCATAACTTTGTGCAACTTGATATATCCTTTACTTTATTATTGTAGAAATATCGATTTTTTTTTTTTCTATCCAATTTTGCTATATAAGTCGTTCTACATTGTACGTTTCAAAAGCTTAATAAGCTTATATACATTCAATTAAAAATTTTACATACGCAAGCTTATGTCTGTGAATACTACTAAGTATATTAAACACGCAGAAACAAATAAGCTTAATTCACTTCATTATTCTCGTACTGCTTACTGTCCTTTGTCCTAAGTAGCGGCTTCCATCCACGAAACAAGGGTCAAATACAGAGGCTGTCATGTACATGTAAAGCACCCAAAACCAAATAACAGACAGCTACATGTATAGGTAATAGCTGACATACAAGCTTAGCTGTATTCTTCGGAAATTCAAAGTCTTCCAGTCGTTCGTAAACTGAAAATCCAACGTAACCTCGTAACTGTAAGCCTTGTTAACTTCCCAAAATACTCAAAAACCGAAAAAAAAATCCTGTAAAGGTTGATTTCATCGACCTTTGATGAAAAAAGTTGAACAAGAACACAAGAAATGCCTCTTTCCAACATGGCGGATTTCGCTTGACTCTCCACAAAACGCGCAGTTGCTTTTACTTCCGGCGAAGGTCTATTGTTGAATCAGCCAATCAGATTCATTAGAATCACGTCCAAAATCTGGACGTGATCTGTAATTGGCAGACAATCTGTAGAAGATTTGTATCAGGCCCATTTTTAGCGTGACCCGTAAAGAGAATGTAAGGAGCGCGAAAAATTGGCCTGATCGCAGGTTAGCCGTTTCGCAGGGCGAAAACAGCTAATTAGCATAATTTTCGAACTTTTCTAAAATTCAGCCGAAAAAAAAATCGCTGGAGAGCGAAACCGACAATCTATACTCTTACTACATGTTTGTGTTAACATAGCGAGGATTAGAATAACTATTAAGCCCAGCGTAGAGCGACTTCAATCTCTCATTTGCGTTATTTAGTGACTGATAGTGGCCAACATCAGGATTTTCATAAGTGGCCGGCCAGATCTGTGCCGGAATTTCACAATATACTGTCTCCTTCTTTTCACTGCTACGCACCTCCTCTTGGGAAGATCTTCTCTGTTCTAAAATAAATCCTGGGTTACTTTGCGCCACTTCGTTGTGCGGCTTGTAGCGGCGTGATCCCTGTTGCAGCTTTGGTTTATCGGCAAAGCAACAAAAATGACGGAGCCTACAATACATAGAACAACAATAAAAAACAAGGCATCGTTAGTAAACCAGAAGGTGCATGAGAAAGGAAAGGAGAGCTAGGAGCCTGGGTAATGTGTGTGCCTGGCCGCTGGATGGGATCAATCTAAAGGCGCTTCTATGTTGGCATACGAAACTGAACCGTGACTGAACTTTGACGTAATACTTTATATCAAACACGAGAGAAAGTGTTTCACACCAAGAAGAGAAAATACGACGCGCAGCTAGCAGAGTATTTTTTGATAAAATGCGAGGTGATTGGAAATGTCCAACACTGTCTCTCGTGTTTAATATGTCTTCTCAATCGAATCTAAAACTACTGAGTAAACGGAGATCAGATATCCAAACCACCATCAAGGTTATGATTTCCTTGTTTTAACTTGATGAATAATTGATAAGCCTGAGAAATAATTACATTATATTGTTCACTGATTTAAATTCTATAAATGTGGTTTAGCTGCCGTTTTAAAAGATTTAGCGACGCCAAAAAAATAAGAAATATCTTCATTAATTATTTATCAAGTTTCGCAGACTTATCAAGTACAAGTTGATGGCGAACTCCCGTCTCTGAGACGGGTCTGAGCCCGCGATTTTCGTCCCGAAGTTTCTAAGCAACATGAGGTATTCTCATTGCACTATGCTGGGTGACAATTTTCGGAGTACTCGCGAGTGCACGCGCTGTTTCTTGATTGGGTAATAACAATCGAAAAGAATCGGAAAGTTTTGCCAAAAAGGACACTTGTTCCCCCGACTGTAAATGGAGATTACTACTCCGGCAGTAAAATGTAACTTGGATTTAATAATTTAGATGAAGCTAAGCCCTACATACATACCTGCAGTAGACGATGATGCCTATAGCGATTACAACAGCTGGTATTACTACCGCTAGTGCGATGTACAGACCAGTGTTGGTTTTTCCTGACGAATCGTCTGTTGGCAAAACGAAAACAAAGCTTGTTATGACAGTCTTACTTACTTGGGCCTCTTTACGTCATGCATGTGTGGCACATCAGGCCTCGTCCCTTTGGGCTTCACTGGGACTGAATACAAAGACGTTATTCAGCGGAAAGTTGTGTGATACGCTGGGAATTTTTATTCGTCAATATTTATTTTTTCTCGCCTTTATTGTTATACGACATAATTCTTGTTTTCCGTAGCGCGAAACGAGTACAAATAAGTCACGTTGTTATATAGCGGCGGTTTTTCCCGATACAACGCACGCAATATCTTGAAAGAGAAGCGAACAGTTTTCCGAGAGCGAAGCTCGAGGAAAACTGTCAGCTTCGAGGAACAGATTATGTCCAAGGACAAATCTCCGTGCATATTTTTGAAGCCAGAAGTAAAGGCTATTGTGTTTATTATCCTTCAAATATTTTTTCACAAGGCCTATCTGTTAGGGAGATTGAGTTGGCCAAGCTGTTAAACATAAAAATAATTATCTTGCGTTCAAAAATATTTATAGTCTGTTCAACACAATCAGTTCTATTCAATTAGGCAATTTATTTGAGACGAAAACTGAACTTGCGAACGTAAAACGCAAATTTTTAAAACCAGGGAATATTCCAGTGTGGATGTGACGTCCGGCGCCAGACGAAATTATAGTGCTAAAAATTACATGTTTACCTTGTTCGAAACGTCAGCTGTATACTCTACCCCTCCCCCCACCTACCCTACATATTAATAATGGTAATAGGACTTCGTGTCGTCCAATTCGGTCTGTAATCATACGAGTGATTAACAAAATCGGACGACCGCGTAGCGGGAGTCCGATTTGTTAATCACGAGTATGATTACAGACAGAATTGGACGACACGAAGTCCTGTTACCAATTAATCATAACTATAACAAAATTTGAGGAAAAGACGTTAAACTTGAATAAAAACATAATAATCGAGTTTGTTTTTGACCGAGATGCATGCACGAGCAAAGGACAGCGCGCGCAAATGACGCGTACTGTCCAATTACACTGTCCAATTACAAGCATGACGTGTAAACTGTCCTATTACATCGTCCAATTACAAGCATGACGCGTACACTGTCCTATTAGTGCTCAAATCGCGCCTGCTGATAACCAATCAGATTCGAGAATTTTGTTATAGTTTTGATTAATCCGTTAATTGGACACACTGCTATATACTGACCCCACATTTAGCCGTTATAGTTAACGGTGAAAATTGGTGACACTGTTATATTCCGACCCCACATTTAGCCGTTAGTTAACGGCGAAAATTGGTGACACTGCTATATACTGACCCAACATTTAGCCGTTAGTTAACGGCGAAAATTGGTGACACTGCTACATAGTGACCCATGCAAGTTAACGGCGAAAATTGGACACACTGCTATATTGCTGACAAGTTGACAAGATTAGTTTGACACGCATCTGATGCAGAAAGGATGAATCTTTGTAACGGTGCATCAATTTGGGAAATCTAACAAATTCTTCCATAGTTATGCTGGAAAAACCTGTTCAATTTTTGTCGAAAAATGAGTGGTAAATTTGGCTCTCACACCCAACATACTTCCAGGTTCATTTTTCAGCTCCCTTAAAAGGTTAGGTCAAAACCTTTCCAGCTGATAGGAAGTGTATCAAGCGCCGAAGATAGCAAGAAAAGAAAGGGGGAGTAAAAGGAAAGGAAAAGAGAGAAGGAAAAAATCCGAAGGGAAAACTTTTTTTTAGTCTTTTCTTTGGCTAGCTATGCACTGTGGCCAACGATAAAATTGAACTGTTTTGTCCCCAAACCTTTTTAAAATCTTTCCCTAGTTCTCCAAATGGCATTTTAAACAAAAGTTAGCCAAATTTCGGGTGACAGCACCAAGAAAACGGGTTCCGTGACCCAAAAATGCCTTTTTCAGTGCGAATTCTGGTACCTTAAGGGTTAACGGCGAAAATTGGACTGGACACACTGTAATATATACTGATCCTACATTTCGCCGTTATAGTTAACTGCGAAAATTGGATTAGTAAATAATACGAAGCACGTTTTTGGCTAAAAAAAGTTTTATACCTACAAAGGCAATTTAATGCGAAATTAGCACAGTTCTAAAAACACCGGTACAGTATAATAAACAGTACCATGTGAAAGTACACTCAATCAAGCAACGGTGAACTATCCTTCACTCATAATAGCTTTGGAGATTGTCGCGTACGATTCGACGCTTCTGTAGGACAATCTGTATTTATATACCTCTTACTAACCGAGTTCGAGGTCCGTACGGTAAGTTACGGACCGAGTCTTTTCCCCTTCGATTTATGGCCCAAGCGCGAAGCGCGCGGGCCATAAATCGAAGGGGGAAAAACGAGGATCCGTAACTTACAGTACGGAACGAGGAGACGAGGTTAGTAAGATATTTATTATATCTCTTCCTTTGGAAAAAGGAAAACATTTCAAGTCAACCGCGAGGAAAGGGGTTTCATTTGACTGACACGCATCACAGGCAAAGTACGAGTCGATTGTTCGAGTTCGACGAGTTGTAAACACGATTTGAATCCAAGCTTCAAACGTCTTCAAACAATTTCTACCTAGTTATTTTCTGTAAAAGCATGAAAACTAGGTACAGTTCGAGTTTACTTTTAAACTACTTCTTGAAGTTCGTTAAACAGACAAAGACAATAAATTTGATTCACCGATTGAGAAAAAAGAACCGCAATCAACTTACAGCGTGTTCGTCAAACTGAGTGAAAATACGAGTGTTTCTTACAAATACTGGACGAGAGAACACTAAAATTGTAACGAAACTACGGGACAAAAGTCTTCTCAGATACTGCCGTCCATTTTGTGGCGCTTTGTTGTGTAGTCCTGAGAAGTGTTCGCTGCAGAAGTCGCATAATAACTTGGTGAAAAATTTGCCGAGAAGCTTGTAAAAAACATCAACAGGTAAGACTTACGTTTTCCACGTTAAATGTTCCATTCGTCTGCTCTTAACAGACCTTTTCAAACCTTTTCCATTCAGAATTCGTCTTCTTCACAGTCAGTTTGCGGACTTTTCGGCAGAGATAAAACTGTCAAGTTCCTGAATCGAGTCCGGCCGGCTCGCACATCTTGGACGTTTTCGGCTTCTAAAAGTTCCCGACTGATAAATCGCGTTTGAAGTTTGGAAGATCCTCTTCGCTTCGCTCTATAAAGCTCTTTCATCCGGATTGCAGGTTTCAAAATCGTCTTCTTGAGACATTATTATGCAGAATTTGAAATTAATCGAAAGTAACTTGCAAAGATGGCGTCATGTTCAGTAGCACTCTCAAATTTCGCGGGCCGTACCGTAGAATACGGCCCGTAAAATTGACCAATCACAGCGCGCGTATTATATAAAAGATATAATAAAGGACTATTCTTACCCTTGATACATTCGTCACTGGAAGCCGCTCCAAAGCTATTGGTAGATTTGCCTCCATCGCATGTTTTGCAGCTGGTCTGTCCTTCCTCGTCTTGATATTTGTTTTTATCACACGGCTTACACTTGAAACTGTTCTCATCATAGAATGTGCCCACGGGACAAGCCACTGTTGGAATTCAAAACAAGTTTTAATCGACTGCAACGGTTTAATATTGCAGCATAACACGGTCCAACTTGAAGAGTATTGTTATATCATACCCAGCGTAATTCCCAGGCGACAATTTGTTTACTACTTTTTCACGCCTTGGTGGGAATGAGGCGTAATTTTTTAAGGCCCCTTCTCCCCAATTTTTCGGCCGTTTCTCCCTCCTCTCCGTTATTCTTTAGCCTTTCCCCTGCCTAATTTTTTCAGCCTGATTCCTCCCTCCCTCCTCTTTTCAGAACAAGCAATGCTTACCACATCCCTTTCCATCGACGCTCGTAACGAAGCCAACACTGCAAGTGACATTAGAGGAGAGATGCTGAAGTGACGATCTATCGGCCGTGCTATTCACTCCATGTAAGCTTATGGCGAATTGTCCTGTAGCGACAGCATATTGCATTTGAAACAAAACCGCTTCACTTTTCTCTTCGACATTGTCTTGTGATGAAGACGAATCATCTGCTTTTTTGACTACCAGTGAGAAAAGAACTTTCATCGCAGGGGTTAGCGCTGCTCTTCTCTTCCTTTGATTGGCTGTCGATGGACATTGGGGAACTGTGACCTCTTTTAATTGGCATGCGTGACACCCCGGGATTGTTGAAAGCGTGACGCTAATTTCTTTCCCGATTGCAGAGCGTAACGCTTGGTGACTTTGGATGCTTTTGCACTGAATACCAACAAACGTGATGGAGAAGCGATGTTCTATTTCTTTTGGCGCGGCTTTACCTGTCAGAGAAAGTGAGTTATAATAAATAACTTGGACTATAGATAAGAAAAACAATACTCCAGAGATGTGGTCATGATTGTTGAAGATATAGTATTTAGTATACTGTGTTGGTGGTCTCATTACCGGATATCGATTTTAATTAAAGTCACTATTACTCTTGTTTGTCTGTCTTTTTTAGCTAGAATGATATCTTTTAGGGGTCAACTAAAGCTTGAGCCACGCCCAGATTGGTCTCCTTTAGGGGTTTAATTCACAATTTCCGACGAGCATCCCCGTTCCTTTCATGTGGGAGTTCCCCGGGGGAGGGGGACAGTTTTTGAACGTACTGAATGCTAATCTGCTAAAATCTTTTAAATATTTTATATAGTAATATAATCCTTTATACAGTATTAGTCTAATTTACTAAGGTTAATATAAAGAATCCGACTAGCTGATTAGTCGAAAAATTCGGGATCTGACGCTATCAGTCACCGCGCGAGGCGGTGAATAGAGGATTTCAAGACGTGGTTGCTAAGCTAAGCCACATTTCTTGTGCTGGCAAGTAAAGATGGCGACTGTTTTGAACGAAATTTTCGTTTATTTTAAAGACATCACTCCAAGTTCGGGATATTCAAAGCATTGGGAATTTAGGTAAATGGCTACCAAGACGTTTGGACGGAAAACCTTTGCAAGAAATGATTTTAACGCATTTAAAACTCGTCAAAAACAAAGGTTTTTGTGTGGGCAACCAGGGCGGCCATGTTTGTGTCGGATGGAGTGACAGAAATTTGCTTCTCTTCAGACCTAAAGCTACTTATTTCAGGAAGATAACTACAGCTGCTCATGAAATCAGCAAAGATTAAACAAAGGTACCTGATGAATGTCTTTTTCGTAGTGTTCTTTTGTGTACCGTAGAATTCCGATAATAACGGCCCCCGTTATTTTCGGATTTAGCAGGCCAAAGGGGCCGTTACTTTCGGGTAGCCGTTATTTTCGGGTAGCCGTTACTTTCGGATGCTTATAAAACGTTTGTAATTCAGCAGTGGTTTTACACAAAGAGGACGCATAACAGACATAAAAAAGATCATTCAGGTTGCATGCTGGTTATTCATTATCCATGTAAACAAAGTAAACTGTAACAAAAAAGGCCCAAATGTTCGTATACTATACGTCGAAAATATTGTTCGTATTATATGACAACTAATTACTGTGATGACACATACAGCTTTGATCTGTTTTTATACCCGTATGTCTGTTTCAAACAGGATTCAGTTAAGCTTAAAATAAAATCACAAATGATTCTGTACTTTGATACTGCACCTCTTGAAATGTTACATTTTTTTTTGAGTGGTCATTTTTTAAGGGGCCGCTATTATCGGGGGGGCCGTTACTTTCGGGGGGGCCGTTACTTTCGGGGGGGCCGTTACTTTCGGGGGTTTAATAGCAAGGTAAAAAATTAACGTTACTTTCGGGTAGCCGTTATTTTCGGGGGGCCCGTTATTATCGGAATTCTACATTTTATTGCTTAATTTGATATGTAAACAATGTAACTACGGTAATATGGCGAGCACTTGCGTGTGTTGTTTTGTTTTTCATGTTTCAGCTCGTAATTTGTAGTTCTTTATATTCACCTTAGTAAATTAGACTAAAACAATTATTCGCCTCAGGCTCAGTGAATACTGGTGAATATTTACCGAGACGAAGTTGTTATATAGCTGGAGTTTCGTTGGACCTAACGCGCGCTCTCATTGGTTGGTTTTTGGTCACCTGGTATAGGCTAAATTCAAATGTTGCCCGCGCGGGCAACAATTCGAAAATTGTTGCCCGCGCGGGCAACAATACAAAACTCATACTTTCCCAAAGTATAACTTTTCGACAGACGGTCGTGGTTACATCGTGACAAAAGGCGGTGTGATGTTTTTGGCGACCCGCGTCACTGGTTGGGAAAGCGCGGGAAAAATCCGCTTGTACTGTGTATGGAGCTAGGATGTTTTAAAAATGGAACCGCCGGTAAAGAAGCGTTTTTCAAACCTTTCAGCTGAAGAAATTAGCCGTACGGTTGCCGAGAAAGATTCCAAATATACTCAAAAGGTAAACGTTTGCCTCTGTCTTGACCAAGCCGTAAATCATTAGAGTATTTTTTAGCTTCAGTGGCTTGAATCAGATTTGTTTGTTCGCTTCAGTGTGTATTTATTAAAAACCTTTGGCGTGTTTTGCTCATGAACTCAAATTGTCTTCTCAGTCTTGCTTGTTGCTATATAACAAAACACGTAATGACTGATCCCTCGGGAAACAGTTAGTTTTGTTTTCCCTCGAATCTCGATGTTTCCCTCGACAACATCGAGATTCTCGGGAAAACAAAACTAACTGTTTCCCTCGGGAACAGTCATTAAGTGTATAATATTCACTTCGCCTTCGGCGAATAATTGTTAAATATAAATATTTCCCCGACCTCACTCTAGTTTAATAACATCTGGTACATACGTGAGCATGCAGGTATTGTTAAATCCTCCTTGTCATTCCATTTCCACGTTGTATCAGGTCCGCAGCCATAAGCAGTTGTTGCCGCAGCATTGAACGAGTGACCTTCATCACAGGACATCATACACAGCATTTTACCAGAAACCTTTCGGCAAGATGTTTTTCCATTTCTGGGGTTTTTCAGTTTCGGACATTCTGTAGAATTCAGATAAAACACCGTTGGCATTTTTCTCGAGGTATACACACAGTTATAAATATATGAAGCTCAAAATGATTTGATTAGAGCGATTTTAAATTTGTTTGACATGGCCAAACTGCCAGGGGCACTTAACGAAGCAAAATACTTGGAATGTCGTTTTTCTCTGTTTCCTCATATATCAGTTTTAGGCCCTTCCACACGAGCAAGTTTTCCTTGACAAGTTTTCCTTGCTCATGTGGAAAGGGAAATTTGGCAATTTTTTCCTTGACAAGTGTCCTTGTTCAAAAACAAGCGTGCCAGTTTTTGAACTAGGACACTTGTCAAGGAAAAATTGCCAAGTTGCGAAACTTGTTCGTGTGGACGTGCAACAGGGAAAACTTTGACAAGGAATCCCTGGTGCCCAGCGGCCTTATCTTGTTGCTCGCGACCTGGATCCTATTAAAGACGATAATCCGCTGTACAATATATTATTGTTGTTACAAAGAAAAATTGTCAAAGAAAAATTGTTTATCGTCCACACGAGCAAATAAAAATTTTCAAGGAAAAACTTGTCAAATTAAATTTGTTGTTTATCCACACGAGCAAGGAAAACTTGTCAAGAAAAACTTGCACGTGTGGAAGGGGCTTTAAGGTCTTTCAAAAGGATATTTCTGCAAATTAACACAGTGCTTATGACGTACGTGTTTGGCCAAATTTGGTCAATTTATGTGAAATCTTGGCACCAGAATGATCTTGGAGAGATCTGCTTATTAACAGCATAAAATTCCCCTGTATGTGATTTGATTGACCATCCCTACAACATTGGATTTTTTTTTGAAATTTATATTTATGGTCTGCAACATAAATGGCATTAACCACTACTGAGAGCTGCACATTTTAAAAGCTATAATTTAGGGGTATACCTTGTATATACAAATATTAAGACATTTTTTAACTTTTTTTCTTTTTGTGCTTCAAAGCTCTTTCAATCAAAACTTTAACTAGTCTAACTATGATATACACAAGTGGCAGAATGACTTTTAGGAAACAAAATCTTATTACCCGAATTTACGAGTTGCTATAGCCTTTCCGAAAACGTTTCGTACGCAAAACGACATTTTCTATTTCTCCGCGATCCGGCAGAAAACAACAGATTCGAGGTGACATTTCACTCAAGAAAATCCATGGTTTTTCTTCACAATCCGAATAATTATTATCTAAGGCGATTACAGGCCTACCGAACAGATATTCCACTGAAAAGACCCGTTAGAAGCGAGATTCCCAAAGTGGTGAGAACCGGGAGATTCAATAGAAAAAATACGTAACATTGGCTAAAACAAAGAGGAGGGAGTCACAAATGAATGGTCGGGAACCGGGAAGCGCAATGTACGGGGAGCGGGAACTTCATACCCCTAACTCCGCATTCTACCTTCTTCGCTGATAATCTCCTTCTCGCAGTTGGTTCCCCAATAACCTTTGTCGCAGACGCAGTCAAATCGGTTGATGCCATCTTCACACTTTCCATGGACACAGAGATTTGAGCTGCAATCGTTGATATTGATGTTACAATGAGGACCTGAGAATCCAGCCTGGCAGGTACAGTGGTAAAGACCCTGACGAGACTCGCAGTGGAAGAAGTGCGAGCAGTTAGTTGTGCACATGTCCAAGGCTGTAAGAAAAAGAGCGTGGAAACTTGTTACTTTTCATATAATTATCTTCGCGAAAAACTGAAAAAAAAAATCCCAAATTTCAGTTTGAAAAATATTGAAAAACATAAAGGACCACATGAAAGTATTCCTCTGTAGCTTTCCTTTGAATGGTCACACACTGGGGCCGGTTTCATCCATAGTTTTAAAACGTAAGAACCATCCTTGTAAGTACTGCGCAATATCTTTCATTTGAGTAGCCACGCACTATCGACACACTAGGATATCACTCAGCACAGACTTCATCTTGTACAACATAATAAACAGCATCCATGAATGTACTGCTCGATAACTTTCATTTGAATGGTCACACACCAGGGTTTCATCCACAGACTTAAAAGTTACAACCACCTCATGTACAGCATAATAAACAGTACAACATGAAAGTACTGCTCAAGCGATTTTACTTGAATCACACCACGTCTTTAATTTCAAGAAAATGTCACTTACATTATATTCCTTGATATAGATAAAAAGCAAACGATTGTTTTTTTGGAAGTAGGGTGTCTAGCAAACTACATGTAAATTGAAAGCAGAATTCAAGAATACGATATTACGAATCAGTGTTTGGAAAGCCGGCCAAATACCTTTGCATTGCGTCATGAACCTCTTTTCTACTTGTCCTTTAATTCCTGGTAGAAAACTGCTCCACGCTCGCACACTGCCAGCAATGGGCCATGTGCAGTTATGGGCCGCATTCCACATGTGGTCAGCAGTTGCTGGTACATCCCAAAGGCTGGATTGATGCAACGTGCCTACAAAAGCTGTCGAAAGGACTGACGTCTTTTCCTCTGCGAGATACCGCTGACCAAGTACAACCCATCCACCCCCTGTGATAGTATTTCCGGTTTGGACATTCGTCGCCTTTTTTATTTCCGGTCCATCAATGTACACATAAGCAACTCCGGTGACTCCGTTCCATACGACTCCCACATAATGCCAGAGGTCGTCTGCTAACTTAAAATCAGCGCTTACTATTTCATCTTTAATTGCCAGATGAACTTTAGACTCTGTAAAGGAAAGTACAATGGTTTCTTCTGGTTGCCCAGCAACGCTGTAGCTGAACAGTGTTCCTGATTTGTAGCTGGACTCTGCTCGGACAAACTGCGCGACTGTAAAATATCTCATACTCGGAATACCATTGCCGTCTGTTAGTAAAACCATGTCATCTGTGCTCTTCCCTTTGAATTTCAGATCGAAGTTGCTGCCAAGAACTGCAACAGAAAAGTAAGCTTGATAAAACAACACGTATCTGCAAGTAGCCCAGTTCCTTCCTCCAGCGAGAAACGTCGAGCTGTAAAATGCCATACTACTGACGTAGCCCAACAGAGATCCGTATAGTGTCTATGATCAGTACGCTGTCACTCTCATCTATCTAACCAATCAAAGACACTACACGTACTACGTCATCAGTACATAATTGTTACTTATTTGCAAATTGTGTAAAATGAATTTATCGTTTCATCCCTAAGAATCATCTGCTTAAACTGAGGAGCTACGTCACGGTTGGCGCATCTTGAAAAATGGCCATTTTTTCAAGTTCGCCGTTCGCAATCCGTCTTAGTCTTCTTCATCCTAAACCCTCCTTGTTCCTGTATGGTTTCTTATTACCTCTTTGGTGTTTTCCACCTTAGTAAACAATTATTTTGAGGCTTTCTTCAGTTTGAAGGTGATTTTTCACTTCGCTAAAATGACTCAAAATATCGTGACATAGCTCCTTTAATTCTGCAATGTAACGTGCGGTCTTAATAATAAGTGGAGTTACAAACGGTGTGGCTTGTGATAAATTACGTTGGTTTCAAGATAGACGCATGGGTACATGTTGTCCACCATATTCTTTGGCGTCCCTTGTATTTCCTGAATGGAACAATGCTAAATGTTTTATTACTTACAGATGTCACAGTGGTCTCCAGTGTGAGAAGGGTAACACTCGCACCTGTAACCATTTACCAGATCAAGACAATACGAGTTTGGCATACAAGGACTCGAAGCACAGTCGTCAACGTTCTTTTCGCATGTAACTCCAGTGAAACCAGGTTTACAGGAACAATGGAAGTTTTCTATAGAGTTGTCAGTCTGGTTGCATGTTCCTCCATTTTGACAGGGTGTTGATTGGCAGAAGTCCGTCAGGTTTTCACAGTTCTCTCCATTAAACTGATCTAGACATTTGCATTTGTATCCTGGTGTCAGTTTTACGCAGGTTCCGTTGTTAGCACACGGGTTTGATTTACATTCGTCTATCTCCGTCTGGCAGTAAGTTCCATTGTAGCCGTCGGAGCACAGACAAGAGTAGCCTAGAGTATGGTCAACGCAAGTAGCATTGTTCAGACAGGAATTGTTGACACAATCGTCAATGCTCATTTCACAGAACCTTCCTGTATACCCGTCAGTACAGGAACAAGTGAAATTGTTTACTACATCATGGCAGCTTGCATTGTTGAAACACGGTCTTGCTAAACACTCGTCTATCTCAAACTTGCAGTACTTCCCGAAATATCCACTGCTACACTTGCAGTAGAAATCTGTAGGAGAATTAATGCAGAAGCCATTTCGACTGCAGTTAGCTTCTTTACAGTGGTCGATACGGTTTTCACAATGGACGCCGTTGAAACCTTCTTGGCAAGAGCAAGTGTAATTCGCCACTAGATCCGAGCATGTACCGTTATTTACACACGGATCGGATTTGCAATCGTCAATGTTTACTTCGCATTGCAGGCCTGTAAATCCAGTAGGACAGACACAAACGAAGCCGTTGATCTGTGAAGCAAAAAATAATATTGACTTAACATTTAATGGGACTATATGAAGGTAGCTGATGACAAGCAAAATTACTCTCTATAGCCTAAATAACACTCCAGTTAGCCCGAAAAACACTTCAGTTAGCCTAAATAACACTCCAGTTAGCCCAAATAACACTCCAGTTAACCCAAATAACACTTCAGTTAGCCTAAATAACACTCCAGTTTGCCCAAATAACACTCCATTTAGCCCAAATAACACTCCAGTTAGCCTACATAACACTCCAGTTAGCCCAAATAACACTCCAGTTAACCCGCATAACACTCCAGTTAACCCAAATAACACTTCAGATAGCCTAAATAACACTCCAGTTTGCCCAAATAACACTCCAGTTAGCCTAAATGACACTCCAGTTAGCCTAAATAACACTCCAGTTAGCCTAAATAACACTCCAGTTAGCCTAAATAACACTCCAGTTAACTCAAATAACACTTCAGTTAGCCAATTAACACTCCAGTTTGCCCAAATAACACTCCAGTTAGACCAAATAACACTCCAGTTAGCCCAAATAACACTCCAGTTTGCCCAAATAACACTCCAGTTAGCCTAAATAACACTCCAGTTTGCCTAAATAACACTCCAGTTTGCCTAAATAACAGTCATGGTTAGCCCAAATACTGCACTCCGGTTAGCCTAAATTAATGCATGCACTCTGGTTATTAACAATTATTGGATGAGGTTTTTGTGATATCCAACTCTTACCGAGACCTTGATTATTCTGGATATCACAAAAACCGAATCTAATAATTGTTTTATTATACATTCAACGAAAAAGAATAACGCTTCTGCCACCGATGTTACTTATAGCAAGCAACGCAAAACGCGCCAACTTGACATGGTGGTGTACATTACCTGGTCTTGACATGTCCCGCCATAGTAACACGGAAAAGACTCGCACTCATCAATTTCCACTTGACAGTCGTCGCCCAAAAATCCAGGCGCACAGTCACAACTGAAACTGTTTACTCCGTCCCTGCACGTGGATCCATTAGTACACGAGTTCACCAAGCAATCATCAATATCAACCCCACAATGCGGTCCGCTGAATCCATCAACGCAGGCACAAGTGTAGTTATCAACTTTGTCGATGCAAGTACCATTATTGTGACAGGGAGAGCTAGCGCATTCATCGATATTAATGCTGCAATTTTTTCCTGTGTATCCCTTGTTACAGATACATCGGTAGTCATTTATCAGATCGATACAAGTTCCATCATTAACGCACGGATTCTGCCCGCATTCGTCGATGTTTATTTCGCAGTTGATACCAATAAACCCGTCAGCACAAGCGCATTCGTACTCATCTATGCCGTCCAGACAAGTGCCATTGTTTAAGCAGGTGGCATTTTTGCAATCGTCTACATTGATCTGACATTGATCCCCGTCAAAACCATCTGCACACTGACAAGTGAAGGAAGTGATACCATCAAAGCATGATCCATTATTGACACAAGGCATCGAGGCGCAATAGTCGATGTCCACATTGCAGAGTTTACCTGTAAATCCTGGTGGGCACACGCAGGTAAAATTATTCACACCGTCGTGACACGACCCGTTGTTTGAGCAAGGGCCTGTAGCGCAATCATCGATGTTGTTTTCACAGTGCAATCCATCAAACCCATCCCGGCAGTCACAGCGGTAGCCATTAACCATATCCACGCACACGGCTTGGTTCTTGCACGGATTGGAGACACACTCATCAATGTCGACCTCACAGGATTTCCCAGAGAATCCTTTCTTGCAGACGCAATAAAACCCATTGACCTGATCAAGACAGGTAGCGTTGTTTTTACAGTCTGTGTCAACACAGTCGTCAATATTGTACTCACAGTTGGTCCCGTTAAAACCTGCAGGACACATGCAATGGTAGCTGTTGATTCCGTCATGACATTTGGCTCCGTTTTGACAAGGATCACTTGCGCAGTCGTCAATATTTTCTTCGCAGTCATTTCCTTGGTAACCCGCTTCACAGACGCACTCGTAATTATTTATTTTGTCTTTGCAAGTGGCTCCATTCTGACATGGAGATAGGAGGCATTCATCAATATCCGTATCACACAGTCGTCCTGTGTAACCAGGTTGACACTGGCATTTATATCCTCCAGGAAGATTTTTACAAGACGCATTGTTAGAACACGGTGATAATACGCACTCATCAATATCCTCCTCGCAGTTGACGCCTCGGTAACCATATGCACATGAGCAGGTGTAGTTGTTAACACGATCGTGGCATGTGCCATTGTTGAAACAAGGTTGCTCTTGGCAGTCATCAATATTGGTATCGCATTGTTTGCCAGTGTATCCTGGTTGGCACGAGCACAAGAAATCACCAATGAGGTCTGTACACGTAGAGTTGTTGTTACAAGGGTTTGATTCACACTCGTTGATTTCTGGAAAAATAAACAGTATAAGTTACTTGTGCAAGAGGGTCTCTTGTGAGTCAAAAGAACAAACAACACAATCATGGTAAAACGTTAGGGTAATGTGTACTTATTGCACTTCACTGTTCCTATAAATGAAGTGCATTACTTTCACAACTGAATCTAGCAGTACCCTTCGAGCAGATTGTGCACATTTTGGATGCCGCATTTTAGGCATTTAGCCTTAATCTTTCAAGTTTGTCATTCATAATTCCCTAACTTAGCTTCTTAAACGTCACGGTCTTGATTATCATATGTTTTTTATGATTTAATTTCTCTGTTTACTCATTAGTTTTGTTTCCAGTGAGGAGGTAGATAAGAGTTTTTCATCTGATTTCCAAAGACCTGGAATTTCGTCAAAAATATTCCGCCTCGCGTATTATGTCCAGGCTCTCTTCTCGGTGTTTGGAAATCGGATGAAACACTGTCTCTCGTGTTTGATATATTACTTAACATATCGTGACATGTCTCCTTTAATGACAGGCAATAAAGAAACTATCGCCAGAACGATCTTTGGAATTTGTTATAGTAAGGCGTTCCTTCTAACAATAGGAATCCTGGTTCTTCATGTTGCAGAGACCATATACTAACCTATGCAATCCTGTGAGTTCTTTGACCCAGGCTTTACTGTTATAGTTGTTCCAGGGCATGAAAAACATACACGACTCTCGCTACGAGGCTGAAAGGAGCGTCGGTCGCACAAGGAGCATGGAGCCAGTCCTGTTGGAGAAAACGATCCAGCTGCGCATGGAACTGTTGGAAATAATTAAACAAGACAACGTTAAAAATACAGATGTCATAGAAATGAAAGCTTTCCAAAAATAATTTGAGAGGAAAATGATTTTAAAAAAGCCAAAAAAACGTACCTAAACATATACATGCAGATACAATTAAAAAAAGACTACCGATCCATTATCTAGGTCTATCTATAATAAAACTGAAAGAAAATAGTACGGCATCAAAACAGTAGGCTGCGTCAAAAACCAGGTTAATCATAAGGTGCTGGTTGGTGCTGGAACATGACTGATTTTCTTTGACAAAAGGCTAACGCTTGAAGCGTTATCTGTTATAATTAACAGCGGTTGATAATGAACTAAATGTTTTTACTTGAATGTAGCGCAACAGTTCCTGTACAAGAGCCATCTGATGAAGACCTTATAAATACTCTTTTTTCAGTAAGAAAAAGGAGATGGCTTACTAGGCCGGCGCTTAACTCTTTTCGTTTCCATAACATGTAGCGACTAAAAGTATTTCTACTCCCTCTGGAGGGGACGCTAGTCCATCACAGGCTATAAGTACCCCTCAGAACTTTTAATTGTCAGGCTGCCCTTTGTCAGAAGCCATTTATACTCCTGGGTAAAGAGAACGACTATGAGTGTTAAGTATCGTGCAAAACATGCAACACAACGCAGCATCCCCGCCAACGATTGAACCCGGACCTCACTCGATCCGGAGTACAACGGACTAACCATTAGGAACCCCTGATGTGATACACTTTAAATACCTCCGCACTGTATAGAGCTGTTGGATCCCTTGGCAGACGTTGTTTGGTTGACACCGCATTCTACGCACATGCGCTGTCCCTCCTTGTTTTGATAATAGCCCTTGTCACAAGCAATGCAAGGCTCCAGTCCGGTGCGCGAATATGAACCAGTCTTGCAGAAAGCTTCCATGAATGGAACAATTAAAAATAGGTTACAATTCATTGAAGTTATTAATTGCAATGCTAGCGGCTGCTATGCTGACGTGCGATCTGACGCCTGAGTTCAATTGTAAAGAACATTAATTTGAACATAAAAATACACATTGAAAATTCTTATAAATGAAACGTTTTACACTTCAGACTGACAACGAAGTCTATCATGTACATAGACTTTCTACTAGATAGTTACAAATACAAGTAGTTTGGATCATCAATATACTGAAAGCTGTCTTCTTTAGTCACAATAACTGACAATAACTAAAAAAACTTTTTTTATAAACTGATACAAACTGGGAAAAAACGAATGAAACCTGTACCGAATAATGATTTTCAACTGTTAGAAAACCTTAAAATAATGAGATGCCATGAATTATTTCAAGTCTATTTAAAGTTCGGAGTTCGTAATTTAAAGAATGACAGGCCAAAACGTGTGTTGAGAGTTCACCTTTTCATGAAATTTAAAAAAAGATTAAAGTATCTTAAATAAATGAAGTATCTTAAGAAAATTTCACGACCCATTTGAGGTCTTTGAGGCCTGTCAAGGTATATGTTGTGGTTCAAATTTTTTTGGTTTAAAATTTTCAAACCGGTTTGATTTTTATTTTCCTTTGTCTAATTTTCATTACCATTATCTGAAACAAAGGAAAATATTAATCAAACTGGTTTGAAAATTTTTAAACCAAAAATAAATTTAAACTACAACATATATATAGTCTGAGTTAACAGAAAGATGGCGTCATCTAGTCGACTAGTCGGGGAAACAAGTACCAGGTGAGGGCGGTCGAAATCCCGTCTCCGAGACGGGACGAGACAGGACTGACCACGCAATTTTTTTCCCGACGTTGCTAAGGAAGATGACGTATCCTTATTACGCTATGTTTGCGTGACAATTTTCGGAGTACTCGTGCCTGCGCTGTTTTTTATTTTGGATAATAACTGAATCGGAAACTCTTTGAGTGCTTCAACAAAGATCTGCCAAAAATGACACAAAAATGACACCTGACTGAATCACCCGACTGAATCAAGCTAAGGTGTATACTTTGTGTTTAGTTACCTAAACAGCTGGAGCTGTTATCTGTTCTAGACTCTGTTGTCGAGGTTCTCTGTGGACACGTCATACACCTTTCCTGTGCATCAAGCTCTTGATATGTTCCAATAGGACAGTCTTCGCATGTTCCAAGCGTCTTATTCAAGTATGTCCCGGCTGTACAGTTTACTATTAAACACAGAGATCCATCAAATAAGTTTGCTTGTTACTGAAACTCAAAACTGACATGACTCAAACGTGACACAAGCTACTCGGAAAATAATTTTTATGAGAATTTATTTGGGTACCTCCAAAAACTTCTACAGTGGAACCTCGATATAACGATGTGCCAAGGGACTGACCAAATTAGATCGTTATATCGGGAAATCATTGATTTTTCATGTACTGTATAAATCCCTATCGTAACAAGCTGTTGACAGATACGTTACAGTCCTTATGCAATGAGAACTAAATTATAAAGGAAAAGTATTGCCCGGGAGTATTGTCATATCTTTTCAGGCTCATTTTTCATCGCGCGATGATTGATTTTATCGTTATATCGGGGTAAATTTTACGTTTGGGCTGCCAGATTGTGATCGTTATATCGGGAATATCGTTATATCGAGTATCGTTATATCGGGAGTTTTCTCCATACAATTACTGTAACATTTGCCGGGCTGTCAAATGTTGATCGTTATACCGGGAACATCGTTATATCGAGTATCGTTATATCGAGGTTCCACTGTACCTCGAAAACACTGCTGCTATTAGGGAACGTATCCGGGAGCCGTGTTCGATGCTTCGTTGCACACAATTTGAAAAGTAGAAAGTTCACCAAGTAGAAAAAAATCAAACCAATGGCTCGTTTACATGTCATTTCACACGAAAACTGCTTACAACAGCGACGAATGCTTTTATAAATGTTAAAGAACTTACAGCAATATTCCCCTTTTAATGTTTGTCCTCTGGTACAAAACCGTTTAGGATCTGAAATGTTGAGCGATTGCTTATCAGCGATGAACACAGTGCCATTGATGGTCAAACTTAGGTTGCCGTTATCAACAGCATTTTTAATCTGACTGCTGATGTCTTTGGCGATCTTTATGCCCTCCTCTCCTATCATAATCTGGCTTTCTTTGGTGTCATTTGCTTCAATGCCATCGAGGCTCACTGCAAGAGTTAAACAGGCAAAAGGTTGGGAAAGATTTTGTTCAGTCAGTGACACAGGGCGGCTACTAAAAAAAAAGAAGCTATGACCTTCGGCACACCCATCGGACACTCTACCACTGAGTTACAAGAGACTCGTGGGAGCTTAGGCCATATAACTACATGTAGTTTCAAATGCGACAAACTTCCTGCATGCTATTAATACAGTCGAACCCCTATTAAGCGGCAATTTCCTCGCGGGTGACCGCTTAATAGGGGTTCGCATGTTCATTTAATTAACGCAGGCACGCGTAAAGAGTTTTTATTTACAATGATTAAGTTATATGCGGTGCGTTAGGAATCCGGATGAGAGGTCTGGGTTCCAGTCTGGCTGGGGTCCCGGGCTGGGTTCCAAGACTTGTGTTCTTGGGCAAGACACGTTACTCTCACAGGACCTCGCTCCACCCTGGAGTACCAGCAAGAGAGAATGATCTAAGAGAAGGATTCTCCGTGCCTCATGATAATAACAAGTGTTTTAGCCTTATAAAGTCTTCTCAACTTACCAACAATAACAAGATTGATTGTTGTTCGCGGAACTAATGATCGTCTAGTTCTGCTATGGTGATCGCCTTCGTCTGGATAGTAAAATATGAAATAATAAAATATTTCACTCTCACTCTTTCACTCCCAAGGCTAGAGTTGCAGAGTTCAAAACAAACAAGCAATTAAACAATAATCGCACCACACGGAAGTACTACCAACAGACATACTTAATTTGTTGATGAAATCCTGTTGGTGTTTGACCAACGAAACGAAATCTATATACTAGACAGTACTTTCGTATGATGCGATTGGTTCAATATTTTAAAAACGATTTATTTGTTTGTTGTTTGTTTGTCTGTGCCTTGTTTTGTTACTTTTGAGCTTGGAAACTCTTGGGAGTAAAGAGTAAAGCCAAGCTTCTGAAAGCCACAAAGTCAGTGATTCCTTGAATAGCTACGGAGTCTAACATGAGATATAATGTAACCTTGATACAACTTAGGGCACACTATCATAAACATCACTGTTTAAACATGTTTACATAAATGGAAACCTAACAAATAATGGTCCAGTTTTGAAGCTATAAAAGGTGTGCTGTCATGAGTTACCCATGTAGGAGCGTTTGATCTCAACTTAAAAAGTCGGGCAGACTTTTAATTTAATTTTCAAGTGTTCTGCCCTTGTGTTTTGGAAACAAATCGCTATGATATCTTGCTTTGATATTGGAAATTCACTTGATATCTTCCTGTTGATGTTGTAGGCGCATTTCGTGTATGTACGAAGGTACGTATTCATTTTGTTAGCACCGAACAAAAAAAAAAAACAGCAAAATCCCCGTTATATTGCACCTTTAACTTTAACCCTTTCCTACCTATGGCACGTTTTTTCCTGCTGGTAACTGAATCGACCAAAGAACACGTGACCTTGACATTCTCAGCGATGCACTTGTCTTTAAGCGATGGATCTCGACAGGCATCCTGGAACTGAGATTCATTCAGTAGTTTGATGAAGTTCTGTTGTATTTGTGCTTGGGCTTCTGGTGTAGTGCAATCACCATAGTAATAATGCAGATCCATAGCCATCCGGACCTCGTTGGGATTGTATACCTCTACAAACAGTTTTCAAACAAAACGCGTTTGTTTCATGCTTTTATATATAATGTTGATAAATATTGTAATGAAGCTACAATGTATATCAAGATTTATAATCCATCAAATATTTTTCTCGCGTGCGATTGGTCTAAACACGTCACGTGATGCAGCCAAAACTGGGGAATATCCGGTGTTATAATCCATCAAATATTTTTCTCGCGCGCGATTAGTCTAAACACGTCACGTGACGCAGCCAAAACTGGGGAATATCCGGTGATATTCCCCAAGTGATATTGCCCAGTTTTTAAAATTTGCGTTTCACGTTCGCAAGTTCAGTTTTCGTCTCAAATATTAAAATTGTTAAATTAAATAGAACTGATTGTTTTGAACAGGCTAGAAATATTTTTGAACGCCAACAGAATTATTTTGATGTTTAACAGCTTGGCCGACCGACATCTTCCACGGCAAACAGAGCGGCCTTGTGAAAAATATTTGAAGGATAATAACTACAATAGCCGCCATTTGGCTTCAAAAATATGCTCGGATATTTGTCCTTGGGTAATGGGCTCCTGACATTATCTGTTCCTCGAAGCTTACAGTTTTCCTCGAGCTTCGCTCTCGGAAAACTGTTCGCTTCTCGGAACAGATAATGTCCGCGGACAAATACCCGTGCATATTTTCGCGCCAAATGGCGTCTATTGTTTATTTAGTCTAATTTACTAAGGTGAATATAAAGAATCCGACTAGCTGATTGGTCGAACAATTCGGGATCTGACGCTATCGTGCGAGGCGGTGAATATAGGATTTCAAGGCGTGGCTGCTAAGCTAAGCCACATTTCTTGTGCTGGCAATTGCGCGATTAGTCTAAACACGTCACGTGACGCAGCCAAAACTGGGGAATATCCGGTGATATTCCCCAAGTGATATTGCCCAGTTTTTAAAATTTGCGTTTCACGTTCGCAAGTTCAGTTTTCGTCTCAAATATTAAAATTGTTAAATTAAATAGAACTGATTGTTTTGAACAGGCTAGAAATATTTTTGAACGCCAACAGAATTATTTTGATGTTTAACAGCTTGGCCGACCGACATCTTCCACGGCAAACAGAGCGGCCTTGTGAAAAATATTTGAAGGATAATAACTACAATAGCCGCCATTTGGCTTCAAAAATATGCTCGGATATTTGTCCTTGGGTAATGGGCTCCTGACATTATCTGTTCCTCGAAGCTTACAGTTTTCCTCGAGCTTCGCTCTCGGAAAACTGTTCGCTTCTCGGAACAGATAATGTCCGCGGACAAATACCCGTGCATATTTTCGCGCCAAATGGCGTCTATTGTTTATTTAGTCTAATTTACTAAGGTGAATATAAAGAATCCGACTAGCTGATTGGTCGAACAATTCGGGATCTGACGCTATCGTGCGAGGCGGTGAATATAGGATTTCAAGGCGTGGCTGCTAAGCTAAGCCACATTTCTTGTGCTGGCAAGCAAAGATGGCGACTCGTTTTGATTGAAATTTTCGTTTATTCTAAAGACATCACTCCAAGTTCGGGATATTCAAAGTATTGGGTATTTAGGTAAATGACTACCAAGACGTTTGGACGCAAAACCTTTTCAAGAAATGATTTTAACGCATTTAAAACTCGTCAAAAACAAAGGTTTTTGTGTGGCCAACCAGGGCGGCCATGTTTGTGTCGGATGGAGTGACAGAAATTTGCTTCTCTTGAGACCTAAGCTACTTATTTAAGAACGATAACTACAGCTCATGAAATCAGCAACGATCAGACAATAGTGTTCTTTTGTGTATTTTACTGCTTAATTTGATGTGTAAACGATGTAACTACGGTAATATGGCGAGTACTTGCGTGTGTTGTTTTTCATGTTTTAGCTATTGTTTATATATGTCGATATTGAAGCAAAATTGAAAAAACCCTGCCCTAGTGATACTACCTACCCCTATGAACATACTGTATGGGGGAGGGTGTATAAGTGCGCAGATAGCGCGATCTCTGGTACGGCGATGACGCAAGTTTTTAAGGGGGTTCGGGGACATCCTCCCCCGGGAAATTTTGAAAAATTAGGTTGTCTGAGACGGTATTTCGTGCGTTTTGAAGGCAGTTTGATATGAAACCAGGCAGCCAAAGGCAAACGTAAAATCATGAATATTTCTAGAACTTTTTAAATTCAAAATTGATTTTTGCAAACAGAAACTTTATGTGACATGTAATATGCAATTTATGGACAAAGGTATCCATAGCATGTCTTTTTTTTAATAAATTAACTTGAGATGTTGCTCTTGTATTCTTTAAAGACATTTTACATTATTTTAATAGCTTGTCTTGTTGTGTAAACAAGTAAATTTATTGTCTTATGATTCTACTATTCCTGCCATACTATATATTTAAAAGAGAAGCTTAGGTGATAAGCTTCCGTCAAAACACAATGCCCTTTATGATCTATGATCTATTCTAGCACTCTTACTGGTATATCCATGAGCGTAAGTTTATGCGACCCCCCCCCCCCCCCCCCCCCTTTTCGCTGCCTATTTTTCATGACCCTCTCTTTTTAGTGGCTCAAAAAGTGATGACCCTCCCCAATTTTCCATCCCCCCTCCCCCCCCCCCCCCCTGCTAATTTGTGACAAGTCCCTTATTTCGTATCGCGATCCACCTATTCTTTGTTTTCATCTGACGTCATCAAAATTCTAAAATCTATACTGTCAATCCTGCAAAGCTATTACCATTAATCTCTATGCAAAGTTTGGTATTGATCCAGTGCTTCGTTTTGGAAATAGAGCATTTTGAAATTTGTGAAGTCCCGATGAACGTGTTTCTGAACTGTCACAAAAACGGATATTTTTATGTCATTTTTAAATTTTTAGACGTTATAATAATTTAGCAATGATGTCTAAACAGATTTGAAGTGAAAGCTAATGATAATGACGGTAGCTAGAATCTACTCTACCTCTTGTGCAATTATATGGCGGCCATATTTGTGCCCCTCTGAAGGACACAAACATGGCGGCGGCATACTAAATACTGTAATTTTCTAAAAATTCGTTTGGTAATAACTCTGATATGAAAAACGCTACAAAGCTATAATTTGGACAAAACGTTTCTTTCTGCCAGTTCTTTTACCTGTTAATTTTCTGGTGTTGTTCATGCAAGCAAACAGTTTTTGTAACATTGATGAAAACCACCAATAGTTTTGCTTACGAGTAAGACGACATTATTTTGCGGTAATGTCGTCTCAAATGCGGGTGATTGGTTCTGAAGGTACAGATTGGCATCGGGGCACTGAATTGGGTTCCTCACGTACGCATTAAAATTCAAAAGTTTTCTTCGATGAACTCGTCGGCAAATCGTTTATATCTTGTCATTTGCTCATTTATGGAGTACTTTATTCGCCGGTACAGCTTGCTCAATCTAAAAGTTAGCGTATGGTGAGTATTAAAAGTCATTTATTTCTTGTAAGAGTTTGTTTACCGTTTTCACTTGCTTTGGCCATGTGCACGCGCTAAGTTGTAAAATCAACTTTTTTGATGCAAAGTTGGATTATTTTCCCATTTCATTGCTGTTTGGTACTTTAGAAAACTTTGTGGGACATAATTCTGAATTGATTTTGTTTCCATAAGCAATTTACCGGCGAAAAAAGTCCGACTTTCTTCGAAACGATAAAATGCTTTCGCGTTCAAGTATTCGTGCACATTACGTCGCGTATTGTGGTAATTTCTGTTTCAATCAACAACAACTGATCTTAATTTTCCTTTTAATTTGTCCAAAAATGTTTGAATCGCGATACAAAACTAAATTCGATTTTGAGACGACATTACCAACTAGCCGTCATTACGCGCCGATCAATTCGAAGCTTCACCATCCCCTCCGGCAACCCCCGGGCATTTGACTATCTTCCCGCCGAGCCCGGGGAGTAGGGAATTTGTCGCAAGGCCTTCCCGGGGGGGGGGGGATTTGAACCTTGCCTGGGTGGGGTGGGGAATTTGAGCCCGAAGTGTCCAGTCTTTCAAGCAGAATACACGTGGTTGTTTCAGTATGGAGGAGTGTAGAGGAAAAGAGTTTACTTTCACGAGCGAATAGCTCACAAGAAAAGGTTTTCAAAAGACGGTAGTATTTTTGAAGCTATGTTTAAAAACTACAGTGTATTTGAATTATATGATTTGTAGGTTTATAGCTTGAATAATCAAATCAATTGCCAGTCAAATATGTGTAAAAAGTCGCCGTCGCTGATCTTGCCTGTTTCATAAAATACTATGTTGATTATCAACTTGGAGTTGATAAAGGTAAATTAACCGCCGTAGCGAATTTCTAAAAGCTGACGTTTCGAGCGTTAGCCCTTCGTCGGAGCACTTTTACCTTTATCAACTCCGAGTTGATAATCAACATAGTGTTTCACTTGCCGCCGACGTAGCACCACAGTTTCATTAGAAACTAATCACTTTGTTTCATAAAATAGTTTTTGTCCGCAGAGCATGAACTGCTATTGAATAGCGAATGAACAAACGCTGTAAAATTAACAACCACCTCTCTCAAACCATATTAAATTTAATTTATTCGAATATGTTAATTCTACTTTGCATTCAGTTGCTAAACGCGTCTAGTATGATAAATTTTCACATCGTGGAATGACGCTTGCAAGCGACTTCCAAATCTTTTTTGTTCTTTGGGAGGGGCATTTGACCGTCAAATCCGGCACTAGAGTAGGGCATTTGAACGCAATTTTGGCATTATAAGTGAAAGTTTCGAGGAATAGTTTACTGACTTGTACAGTCCGGCCAGCGGATGGGTGGCAGCCAAAATCCTTTTGCTCCACAGGCCCATATGCTTGTCGGCAATGGTTGTGCAAAATCCGTTTTGTTGTTACAAAAAGGCGAACAGAACCTTCCGAACATCCAGTCGTCACATGCCATGGCTCCATCCTTGGGAGGAGTCAGGGCAGGGCATTTTTTCGCTAAGTAAGGAAAAGTGGCGATGTAAGTACATATTGGTGATGATTAACAAATGAAATATGCTTACTATTCTCACTGCTAACTGAAAGCCACGAAACCAGCCCGCGCGCAATGCTAACATGCTCCCAGCCCCCCCAGTGAATGTAGCCTAACGACCCTCAAGTCCCCAGGGCGTCGCTTATATATAAAAGCTCATTTATTCAGGTTTTGTGCCTCTTTGGCCAAGTTACGCGGTCGTAAGTTATATCCAGTTTTTTACCTACCCACCTCCCCTTCGGCGACGTCTTACTATTTCGCATATCTTTGTCGTGCAAACCTCTGCCTAGGCTAATCTTCCCTCTCATATCTTAGCCTTGCCTGCGCAGTTAGTAGCTTTGTTGCAGTGAGAATGTTTTACTACTTACGTTTAATTCTGAGTGTAAACTGGCAAACAGCAGGGTTGTTATCCGGGTTGTTATCAAATGCTGTACAGTGTACATTCCAGGTCCCCCAGTAAAACTGAGTTCCACTTTGATGACTACATCTTATCACCAATGGAGTATTGCTGTTGTCTTTAAACTTTGGATCATTCCACGTCAGCAATGTGTTCATCTGTGTAGCAGTTATGCTTTGGTCTGGAGGGCAGTATACAACCATAGGGCCCAAATTATCTGCCAATAAAATTATGTTATCAACGAGTTGTTTCAAGGAAAGTTTATATTTTTTGGCCCCACTGCGAGACAGAGTTGAAGCCCAGGGATGGACTCCCCGGCTTAATACCATAACTGGTAACAGGATAACTATAATGGTGGTCAATCATATGCGGTACCAAACCACGAATTTTAACCCTAAAAGGTACGACGATCACTTTTATATGGAAGTCGCGGAGGTTTCCGCGTTCATTTGTCAGGCTCGCGAAAATATTAGTTCAGCATATGATTCCCTGATGACCAATGTATGATTATTGCATTGATGTCATTCCTTTGAAAAAACGTTCCACCGGTCAAACTCTTCGGTATCGTACCAAACAAGAGCGGATAACTGGATCCGGCAACACTAGTAAGTCGACAACTAATGCTCCATACATTCCAGGCTCTTTCCATGTCACCAACGTGTTCGTCTGTGTAGCAGCTATGTTTTGTACTGTTACAACCCGCACGGGGAGACTAAGCCGAAAACCGGATAAACTTAATTTGTAACCGGTACCCTCCCCTCCCCCATTTGTATGTCACGTGACCTGCATGCCACGTTGGCAAGCTGTGTTTCTAAGACCAAAAGGTCGAGCTGTGTTGTCAAGCCGTGAAAGCTGTGAAAGCCGTGAATAAAACTTAGTTGTGTTCAAGCTGTGTTTCATAACATGTACCATACATTCCAGGCACTCAACCAAGAAATTAAAGCAAAAGACTTGTGGAATGTCGTGTTTCTGTTTTCCCATAAAGTTTAGGACCTTCCTTCCTTCTTTCCCTTTTAAGGTATATTTGTGTAATCTAACCGATCTATTCGGATACTTAAGCTGATATATAAACGTGGCAGAAAATTTCGGGAGGCAAAATATCCTATTAGTTTTAGAGTTGCTGTTGCCTTTCCGAAAATCCTAGCTGGCCCATTTTTGTACTGAAAACGACATTTTTATCTCTCCGAAAACAACAGGCATTAATTTTCCCATATTATGAGTTTAAGGTGGCATTTCACTGAAGAAATCCAGTTTTTTTTCTTCAGACTTTAATCCGAATAGCTGAGGCGCCTTATAGGCCTAAAACGATCCGTTGGGCGTCCTTCTGAAACGTACCTTGAGCCAATTGTGGAGAGTCAGAGAATGATCATAAACCCTACTGCGTGACCATTCAATGCAACAGAGCAGTACTTTCATGTGGTACACGGTTTCTTTTGCTGTACAAGGTGGTTTTAACTTTTACGTCTGTGAATGAAACCCGAGTGTGTGACCATTCAAATGAAAGCTATTGAGCAGTACTCTCATGTTTTACTGTTTATTATGCTGTACAAGGTGATTCTAAATTTCAAGTCTGTGGATGAAGTCCTAGTGTGTGCCTACTATTTCAGACTCACCTTCCAATATAACTCTAAACGAGCACTGTCTCTCGTTCCCACTTGCATCGATTGCCGTGTAGACAACAAGAGTAGTTTCATTAAAGATGTGGGGTGGACTTATCCCTGGTGGACTAACTGTTACTTGTGGTGCCAGGTTGCTGTTGTCCAGTGCAACAGGCTCTGTCCAATTGACCAACGCTGTCGAGTTTATGCTTATGCTTGCACGAATATCTGAAGGGCACCTCATAATCACCGGTGGGGTTACATCT
>MU827312.1:533284-610784 GCA_029204205.1 Desmophyllum pertusum
GTGGGAATACACCAACAACAAAATCATTAATCAGCCCATATTACGTGGCCTATTTGACAGCTATGGAGATCAGTTTATGTTAGTCAATATACGAAAATAGCCTGTAGAAAGTGTACGCTCTTCAGATTGACTGAAAGCTGGGTTTGCATGACTCTACACTAACACGGAAACGTTTTTTAAGTGTTATTTTCTAAAAAGAAAAGGTTGAAGCGAGTCAACTAACAAAGTCATTAGAAACCAAGAGCAAGACGTGTAATGGTTATAGCATAAGGGCATTCCTACGTATGCTTTTAGTAAAGAGTTATAGAATCGCTTGTGAACGTTTGGGAGAAACACCATTTCTCGTTCAGAAACTATTCATTTATTCAGTGTTTATTTTATCTCTCCGAAAGGCTCGAACAAATAAAAGTTGATTAATGTGTAGTTAGTGTTATGTATGCGTCACGTGAATACATACGGGAGAATAAAACAGTCGTTGTTGACCTCGTGCTTGAGTCAGCTTTGTAGAACATTTGACCGTACAATGCTCAAGCCGGCACAATAAGGCAAGCAAGAGAGTTGCCAAGTCATCGCACAAGAAGGCTGCGAAGACCTTGTTTACAGCACACTCACGCTCACGCTTTCAACCAGAGTTTGACTCGTTTACCGACGCAGGCGTAAACATGTCGCAATTCATGATTCCACCGCCGTCCAAGATGGACATGACAGGAGATTTAGCGTCCAACTGGGAGTTCTTCAAAGATAGCTGGAAGAACTACGCCACTGCTACGAAGCTGGCCGACAAGGACAAGAAAATTGTCGCCGCGACACTGTTATCGGTTTTGGGCAAGGAATGTCTCCGTGTATGGAGAAACCTTCCTATGACAGAAGATGAAAGACAAGACGCCGATGTCATCCTCACGAATCTCAACGAATACTTTGAGCCGAAGTGAAATACAATCTTCGAACGATATGTGTTTAATTCTCGTCCTCTGAAAGCTTCGATCAGTTCTTGAATGAACTTCGCAAGCTTGCCGCCACGTGTCAGTTCGGCACCTTCGAAGACGAAATGCTCCGTGACCGCATCGTCACTGGCTTACGAGACCACGGACATCGCGAACGTCTTCTACGAGATACGTCGCTAACTCTGCAATAGCCTATCGACCTCTGTCATACAAACGAAAGGGCCTCCAGCCAGCGACATAAAATGGAGCAGCCTGACACAGTTCATTACGCCGACGAAGAGAAAAAAGCTGACCCACGCGAGGATCCACGCAAGGATTCACGCTCCACTCGTAAATGCAAATATTGCGGGGACACGCACGTAGCTGGAAACTTCCCGGCCTATGGTGCAACCTGCGCAAAATGCAAAAGGAAAAATCATCTGGCAAACGTCTGTCAGTCTACCTCTTGGCACAACCGCCATAAACCTAAATCCGTGGAGAAGAAATCTAAACAAACACTCCAAGCCCAGCGGGTATACCAACTGGAAGAATCCAACTCTTCAGACGAGCTAAGCAGTGATGAAAGCATTTACACACTTCAGGCACCTAAAGAAAAGAAACAGCGCCTTGCAGAAATCATTGTGCAATCGAACAAAACAGAAACAGCCATCCCAATCAAGTTCCAATTGGACACTGGGGCCTCATGTAGTACCATAACGCTCGAGGACTACAGGAGAATTACTGATGAAACACCCGAACAGTCTAATGCCAAACTCAAGCTGTATGATCAGTCAGTGCTACACCCCATAGGCAGCATGAAACTCTACTGCACAGCTAATGTTGTAACGAAGGAAGTCCACTTCGAAATTGTTGAGCACGCACCCACATCATTACTGTCAGGAAGAGCCTCTGAAGCTTTGAAGCTCATTCACGTCAATGAAGAATGCCTCATGTATGTTAACCTCAGCAATGGCAAATCACTTACCCAAGAGCAAATTCTGCACGATTATCGTGATGTTTTCTCTGGTCTTGGAAAACTACCTGGTACCTACCACATTGATATGAATCCAAACGCCAAACGAGTACAGGAGAACCCAAGACGCGTACCAATTCCAGTTAAAGATGACCTTAAGCGCAAGATCGATGAACTCGAGACCATGAGTGTTATCGCCAAGGTTACAACGCCAACCCCTTGGATCAGTCACATGGTTGTTGTGAGAAAGCCAAACAAACTCAGGCTGTCTCGACCCACTTCATCTAAATAAGGCCATCATCAGAAACCATTACCCAACACCAACCGTGGAGGATATCGCCCCCCAAGCTCACTAAGGCTAAGGTATTATCTGTTGTCGATGCCAAGGATGGATTCCTACAAGTTGTATTAGACAAACCATCCAGTTACTTAACAACATTTTGGACCCTTCGGAAGATACAGATGGCTTTGCATGCCATTTGGAATCAAGTCTGCACCGGAAGAATTTCGAAGGCGACTTGATGAATGTCTTGAAGGTCTGAAGAACATTGCAGTGATTCGCGATGACGTCATTATCTTCGGATCTGGTGACTCTATAGAAGAAGCCACATCATTACATGACAAGGCATTCAAAGCACTCCTGGACAGATGCAGAGAACGAGCCAGCTCAACAAGATGAAACTACGCTTCAAACTCAGCAAAGTACCTTACATGGGCCACATCTTAGGAGCAGAAGGTCTACAAGCTGACCCTGAAAATATTCAAGCTATTCGTGAGATGTACAAGGATTTCAACGGCTCATTGGAGTAGTCTCGTATCTCTCCAAGTTCCTACCACAGCTCAGCACTGTATGTGGACCCCTTCGTCGCCTAACAGACAGCCACGCCGTGTTTGATTGGTTACCTCAACATGAAGACGCCCTTGTCAAGATTAAGGAACTGATCACTCAAACAACTGTTGTGCGTTATTTGATGTTAACAAAGAAGTCACAATCGAATGGGACAGCTCTGATGTTGGCCTAGGCGCTGTTCTCACCCAACATGGATACCCAGTAGCTTACGCCTCCCGAGCATTGACCCAAACTGAGCGGAACTACGCCAAGATTGAAAAGGAGTGCTTAGCTATTGTTTTTGCAGCCGAACGATTTGAGAATTACATCCTGGGCAAAGACATTGTTCAAGTGCTATCAGATCACAAACCACTGATGACGATCTTTACAAAGTCAATCCTCACAAGTCCTAAACGCCTTCAGAGAATGAGACTCAGACTTCAGAATTACCCCTTAAAGGTAGTGTACAAGCCTGGTCTTCAAATGCTCATTAGTGACACTCTCTCACATGCAGCACTCCCCCTGCGTAGTTTTAAGGCAGATTCACCCGACTACCTGATTTTGCAAGTTAATTTAGAAGATAGAGTCCGTCAAGAAGTCGAAGACACAAAACCTAGAAGAAGCAATCTTCGTCACGGACCAGCGTCTTGAGCAAATACGTCATGAAACCAGCAAAGACGCCTCGCTGCAAACACTGATTAACTTTATCATGAGTGGATGGCCAGATGACAAACTGAAGACTCTTTGTGTACGTGAGTACTGGCCGTACAGGGATGAAATAGCCACCTAAAGTGGATTAGTCTTCCGTGGAACAAGAATTGTTATTCCCCACTCAATGAGAACCGAGATGATAGCTCGAGCCCACAGCTCCCACCTAGGGATCCAGTACACAATACCCACAGCACGAGACATCATGTATTGGCCTAGAATGAACGATGTTTTAACAGAAGCAGTACAAAAGTGTGACGTCTGCCAGCAAAGCAAACCAGCTCTCCCAAAAGAGCCCGTGATGACTTATTCGATTCCAAGCCTACCATGGCAAGTTGTTGTTAGTGAGTGCTTTGAGTGTGATATCTACTCTCTACATTGAGATCAAAACGCTGCGCACATTATCTACGTCCACACTAATTGAGCAACTCAAGCAAGTATTTGCGATCCATGGTATCCCAGTCAGCCTAATCTCGGACAATGGTCCTAACTATGCCTCTGTGGAGTTCAGCAAGTTTGCTGAAGCCTGGGACCTTCAGCATCTTACGTCCAGTCCCCATCACCTCAAAGCAGATGGAAAGGCTGAATCAGCAGTTAAAATCATGAAGTCCATCATCACCAAAAAGAACAAGATCCTTCCTACCATGCAAGGAATCTCTATACAAACCCCGAAGTCCAGTCTGCAGTAACTGCCCAAGTTGTGCGAAAACTAGAGCTCGCCAAAACATTACCATGACATCAATGTCAAAACCGTTGCCCAGTCTAATTATTGGACAACCAGTACGAGTTAAAGCACACCCTCAGACTCCACACAGTGATTGGAAACCCGGAGTAGTTTTATCGAATGTAGCCCCTCGCAGCTAACCTGCTAGAAGTAAATGGTAGCAAGTATCGCCGAAATCGCATTCACTTGCGCGACACAATCCAGTCAAAACCAGTGCAGCCACCCATACAACTGACAATGCTGATCCTTCACCCAACTAACAGGCTACCAAAGATAATGGTTCCAGTAATCAGCCACCACCCGAAACAGAACCCCACTACATCCAGTTCTGCTGATACTGCGACACCATCTGCCAGCAATCAGACACCACCCACCAGCAGCCACGTGATTTGTACCAGATCGGGCCGAATGTGAAAACAGTCTTCTAAAGGACTTTGTCCAGTAATAGACTTTGGACAGGACTGATTTATTAAGATATAAGACTTTGTTCATATTTCAGTTGCAAGAGACTTTTAGTTCTGTGAAACAAAGGAAAGTTTAGTTTTCATTGACCTTGCTTAGTTTAAGACCTCAGTTTTCAACGTTGTCACAAACCACATTTGTTCATTAGTTCTCAGCCTTGATAATTCGTTAGGAACGGACCTCTTTCCCTTTGGAAGGAAGATGTTATGAATGCGTCACGTGACTACAGACGGGAGATTAAAACAATCGTTGTTGACCTCATGCTTAAGTCAGCTTTGTAAAACATAACAGTTAGTAATGGAAATTAATAACGCATTAATAAAGCATTACCTGATATTACATTCAAAAGCACTTCGTTGTGCAATATGATTCAAAATCCCTTACCAAGGCATTTCAAAATTGAAGATCCATTTTTGCTCCACTCTCCATCATTCCCACAATGCATCAAGTTCACGCCCCCGTTACCTAGGAAACCATGCCTGCACTCAAAATAGCAGGCAGTTCCGCTGATGGGGAATGACGTGCACATGTGCGGGTAAATGAAGCCATACTGAGGCGCACTTAGGGAAGAACACTTCCGCACTGAAAAGAAAAAACAAAAACAATTTAACCTTTTTGTCTTCTCGATTGCATTAATAATTAATCGAGTTATAACAAATCAAATTATAACCATGACGGCAGTTTGGATATTACTGTCTTAATCAGCATATGTTTGTAGGATTTTCGTTCTCCGTTTACTCCTTAGGTTTTATTTCGATTGAGAAGATATCAAATACTCAAAACCGTGTTTCATCCGATTTCCAAACACCTCGAATTTCATCAAAATACTCCGCTGTTTGGAAATCGGATGAAACACTGTTATTCGTGTTCATTACTTCAACATATATTGCAACGACATCCACTTTGAACTATTACAAAAAAACCATTACAACGCGTATATGAATACATTTTTTTTAGAATTTCTTTAGAAAAATAATCTAACAATTCTCCAGAGAACATTGCATGATCTGAAAAGGGCAATGAATAAGCACACCAAGATAAATGGGGCTATTATAATATATAACAAATGTATGCAACACCTAACGGAAACAATTTGTATCCAAACCTCCATCATGGTTATGATTTCTTTTGATGAATTATTAATGAGTTTGAGAAATCAATATCTAACATGGCTCAGCGGCTTTCAAGACAAACATCTATATTTGGTGTTGTTTTCTTTATATCCAAGTTTCTTTTGGGAATTGATAGGCAAAGGAAACTTTTAACAAAGTTGAAATTTTGTCCTGAAATCCTCGGTACCAGCGTGAACACCCCAATATAAATGAGTATTATATAGAACAAACTGTAATACAGGGAAAAGTTCCATGCTGACAACGGGACAAAAAAGTTAAGTACCATTTGTCAATTACCTTTACAAACTGGAACCGGTTTGTTCCAGTACCCTGTAATGTGGCCCGGTCTGTTTAGGCAGGTGAGGTTCTCTGATCCAAGCAAATTGTATCCATCATTACAGCTCATTCTACATGTGGAGCCATAGATGTTATCACAGTCTCCCACCAGAAAACCGTTCAGTGGCGGGAGCAATGTTTGACATAGTAAAACTATGAAAAAAATAGAAATCATGACATGTATAATGTACCTTATTCTCACTAATTTTCGCGCGTACTTGATTTCGCGAAATTGACAGACCCGTATTTCGTGAGGCTTTATTTTCGCGATTTCAGAGAAAATAAGGGCTCAAAGGCTTAAAATGTTTGCGAAGATAACGTCTTTATTTTCGCGTTTTCTTCTACATCGCAAAAACCGCGAAAATTAATACTCTCGAAAATAACACACGTTTCCTAGAAATAATTCCCGTGGGGGGGACTCCCATATAAAAGTGACGCCAGTGGGTGGTTGTCAGAAAGTTTCAAAGGAACCCGTAAAAGGTACACAAATCTATTTTTGTGGGCGTGGCTCCAATTTATTTTTATTGTCTGACAAGTAGCTCCTGTCATATTTTTTGCCGGTTTAATATCAGTAAAGGCACCGGGGTAACTCTATTGGTGGTCATTTTAGATTTGAACACCCTAAGCGGTATCAAGTTTTTTTCTCAGTGCCAAACGCATCAATAACAAAATTCTCGTTTCTGGTTGGTTCCAAGCACGCCTATTTGTTACGTAATTGGAGCGCGATCACGAGGGTGTCCAATGACAGGTTTCCCCTACACCATTCATTAATCAATTCGGGTTCTTTCTTGCTGTTTTGCTACATTATTTGAATAGATCGCTGACATTTGGACTAAAAGTGGTTCTCTCAGACTTCCTAATCTAGAATTTTGCTATAGACGTGTTGCTTCATATCTCCATTGAAAACCTCATCAGGCCTACCTTATTATTCCCCCGGGGGACTCCTCCCATATAAATTAAAAGTGACGGGGTGATCGTAGTAAAACTAAACGCGTTTCCTCCGTAAGGGTCCTACGTCACAGATGGCGCAGCTAACCATCCTTGTTTCTTTTTGGTTTTATGATTACCTCTTTGGTATTATTCTACTGTTATTCTACCGCTATTCGTTTTTGATTTTCTTCTATATGAAGATAAGTTTTTGTAAATCGAAAAAATGACTTATATCTCGGGACACAGCTCAAGTTCTAAAAGCCTTAAATCCCTTGCGAAAAATGACGCCAATTTTAAAATAGCTACCTCGTGTTCACGTTGTTACATAAAGCGTTTTTTCACGAGGTCGATCGGTACTAAATTAACAAGCGCTATTTTTCTCGGAATGTTCCATTAGCTGAGCCAGTTCCTTTAAGTCGGGGCCAAACGAGGTAACAGTTGTTGAGAGTTCAAACTCTCGCTCTCGTCAGTTTGGCTGATACTCTCATGCGCTCTCATCGAATTTCATGCGCTCTCAGTGCCTCTAATGTGCTATCGTCTAATTTGTGCTATCGTCAAATGTTTCTAGAGAGTCATTGAGAGTTCTCTCGTTTGCACCACTATATATTTAAAGAAAGATGGCAATAATTTTAAGAAATTGCCCTTGTGGGCCACCGTAGTACGTTTGGCCTACTCTTGATCATGGTGATAGCCGATGAGAGTTGAAGAAAACTCTCACGAGAGCCATCTCTCAACAACTCTCATCCTTGTTTGGCTTTACTGTAAATAACTCACCTTCGACTGTGACGTGGAATTTGCAGATTTTGTAATTTCCTGCCTCATCGCTGGCGTTGTACATGACCACGTGTTTTCCTTTGTAGTATATGCTCATCACACCAGTAGAGGTCACACTCAGGTACCAGGCCAGAGTTGTCAGTGACCACAACGGGAGGCCAGTTTACTGTTGTGTAGTTTTTCGCCTTGTCTGCGTAACGTCTGATATCGCTGGGACAAGTTAAGCCAAAGGAAGGAGTTTCAATGTCTGTAGGTATTAATGAAACATGAAAATAGTTCAGTGAATAAATACATAACCCCGCTGCTTGAAAGCCAGTTTCAGATCAAAATATGTGATTTTAATTACCATATTTTTGACCCAATACTCTATTTCAGACCTCTAACATTAGTACACGTGTCTATAACATGACCTCGCCTACACCCAGGAATGGCTTCAAATTGGAGCTACGTCACAGATTACGCATCTTGAAAAAATTGGCCAATTTTTCTCAAGTTCGTCGTTTGCAATCAGTCTTAATCTTCTCCATCCTCAGCCATCTTGTTCCTGTTTGGTTTATTATCACCTCTTTGGTGTTTTTTCTACCGTAGTAAACTAATATTTTGAGGCTTTCTACAATTTAAAGGTGAGTTTTCACTTCGAAAAAATGCATTTTTAATTTAAAAATTCAAAATTTTCCCGGGGAAGAATGCCCCCTGACCCCCCTAATTGGCTCACGCTTTCGCATTAAAATGCATCTAAAATTAACAAGCGTGGTGCATTTTACATACTTTAAGCATTTAAAAAGCGATGTCCAGATTAATCACAATTTATTATGCCCGCTTGGTCAACAACTCCACTTAACAACAAATGACTTGAAATTCTCTGTATCCAGTCATCCTTCCTTCCGTAACATGAATACAATATTCCAAAATGTTTATCTTTCAAACTCTTTCAAAGTCTGTATGGTCATGGTTCCAAATTTTAACAACACACTTTTTTGGTATCATTGTGATGATCTTATGTGTTGATAATAATAATTCCTCGCGAAGCGAGGCCGAAGGCCTCGCGTAGCGGGGTTTATAATTCTGTCCCCCAAGAGCTGACGCGAGAGCAATTCTCGTGTGGCCTTTACGGTCATATTTGTTTGTTTGTGGAGTTGGGGGATGACATGACGTCACACGGCTCGTGGCCTAATGGCTTAAGGCGCTAACTTTTAAATCTGATCTTCGGGATTGAGGGCGTGAGTTCAAATCCGACATGGTCCTTCTTTTTTTTTTTTTTTTTTTTTTTTTTTTTCGGTTCAAATCCAGGCCGTTCTTTTTTTTAACCCCCTTTTCTTTGCTTAATATCATTGACTTCGACGTAATCTTTGTACACGTAATGTAGAAACAGGAACGGCTGCTGAAGAATAACAATTTTTACTCCAAGTTTGTTTATCGAACAAATTTATATACGGGTCATTTGTGAAAGAAACCCGGCTTTATTAAATCCATTATCAACAACAGGAAAAGGAAAGACGACTCAGGAATTTCTCAAAGTACGATCAACATATGGCTTAGTTTTCATTGTAGACGCGAAGACTTGTGTCTAAAAATAATTCGCCGATCCGATATTGCGAAGAAGATTTTACCTACGAAAGCGAGGTGGTTTCAGATCATTCGGACGGAAAAGTGGGGAAAACAGTACAAGAGCGCTACAATTTATTACAGATATCGAGAGACGAGCGAACTCCAATCGAAACCAAAATCCGGTGGCATAGCAAACACACGGCGTTCCTCCGGCGATTCTCAGAAACCTTGCAGCGATTCTTGGAAACCTTGCAGATCAAATCGCAGGCGTGCCCGTTACTAGGCAACAAAAGCTTCGCGAGGGCCTGCGAGTCACGTATTACTAGTAATAATAATGGATTGGAATGAAAGATGATTAAAAAACTACTTTAATTTTTTTTCAAGGCCCCCACCCTCATCAGACCAAATATTTTTGGAAACCCCCCCCCCCCCCCCTTCTTATTGTAATTTTTTTTCAAGGCCCCCCTAATTTTCCTCCGGCCCCCCTGACCTTATAATTAGTGAACGGTCCCTAATGGACAAAAAATTAGCTTCTTCTAAAATCCACACCATCAAAATCCCGGCCGGTGTGCAAAACACACCCAATTTGATGAAATGATAATATCAGTCTTTCAGTAAATACTGAGATTTTCTGAAAGCTAGCCTATGCGGGGATGTTGTATCTTCTTTAATTGAGATCCAGATTTTGACGCCTAACTAAACTAACCTTTGCAAAACGTAGTGGTATTCCTTGACCACTGTCCATTACTAAGACAAGTCGCTATTGGCTCTCCATGTAACCTGTAGCCTTTGCGGCAAGAGAAATGGCAAGTAGTATCGTATTCCGGAGAGACTCCGCAAGAATTTGGTGTCAAGTGACCCTCCTTTGGAGCTTGCAAGGATTCACAACGGACAACTGTGAAAAAAGAAATGACATAAATTCAGTTAAAATTTCCGACAGTTTCGTATTCACGGGGAAATTTGCGCGCTACTAAAAACTGTCAAATAGAAAAATACACTCGCTACCTGGTATAAGGAGCATGCCTGAAATAGTTTGTGTGAGATATTGCATCATTCTGTTTGCCAGTTGTTATATACTTGGCTAGGGTTTGGGGCCGCATCATCGTCTAGCACCCGATCTCTTTTCGTACCAAACCCTCGCCCCGTGCACTTTTCGTGATTTTGAGAGAAACAGACTACAAGCAGTCTACCTTTATACTTCTCAAACTTATTAATAAGTTAAAACTAAGAAAATCATAACCGCGACGGAGGTATACCAGGTATTTAAAATTAGCATAGATGTTTACGATTTTATTTCTTCGTTTACTCCTTAGTTTTTGTTTTGATTGAGAAGATATATCAAACACTCGAGACAGTGTTTCATCGGCTATCCAAACACCTCGAATTTCATGAAAAATACTTCGCTGCGCGTCGTATTTTCAACTCTCTTCTCGGGGTTTTTGGATATCCCGATGAAACACTGTCTCTCGTGTTTGAAAGACTACATGTACCATGCAGGTCTTCTTTTACAAGTGTTTTCTGTCCGTATGGTCTCATTTACCTTGGCAGTACGGTTCTTCTCCAGACCACGTGCCATTTGCTTGACAGATCCTCTCAGTTGATCCATTTACCCGCCGGTAGCCTCGGTTGCAGTATAACAGACATTTGTCACCAAACACGTTGTACCCGGAGCCGCCTCTGCATCCAGACTGTACACTGTGGGGAGGGGGGACGAGACGAGCACACCTGACCACTATAGAAATACATTGATATCAAATTCCATGACATACTTAACCTGGTGCCATGTAATACACAGAGAAGTATTAATTAAGGAAATGTGAGAGGAAAATATTTGGAAAAATTTGGAAAAATCTTAAAGGTGTATACGATGATAGCTTGCGAACGCAGACAGATTTCCGCTGTTGTTACCAGCTGGACCTCATTTTGAATCATTTTGAGGCAGAAAAAGAAGGAGAAGGAATAAAAGTTTGGTGAAAAATCCCTCGTTTATCTAGTGAGATTGAGATATGAAATTTATCTCACGAATGCGCCATGCTAACATTTTTCTGAAGATTTACGATTCCAAATTCCAAATGCTGTCCGAAGGTCATGCGAACGTTTCCGAAAAATTTCGTAACTTTTATGAAGAGTACCGAAGATTTTCGAGGAAGATCCGAAGATGTTTCGACTTAATATAGACAAATTTTGGCTCATTTTGCATTGAAACTGATGGCAAACTCGTCAGCAAACGTGACGTCATCGATATCTACATATTAAAGTCATCGTATCTAGTGAGAAAGATCCTTATAATTCACGTTAGTTTGTATAATAAAGCTTCATATATCAAACTGAATATTATAATTTTACGTACATTCGCATTTGGTATCATTTCCTGTCCAATAGCCCACGGACGACGCCTGATTTTTCTCACAAAGTCTGCGGGCAGAGCCTGTCATTGTGTGTCCAATGTGACAAGCGAAAGAGCATTCTGAGCCATACTGATTGTCTCTGGTACATTGCGAGGCGCCTCCGGCTGGAGAATACAACTTAGGCAAGCATCGAACCACTAAGAAAGGAAACCAAATAGCAGAATTAATATTATGGAGTCCCTCATCGCTTCCAAAGAATGGGCTTCACACCGCTTTGCTTCTTGTTTAACAAGTCTTGGATTCTAGAATCCTCAAAGTGGCTCATGGCTTTTAATGATCTCCAGTTGGAACGGTTTATTGCCGCTTCTTCCAGGACGACGGATTAATGTCAAGGAGCATTCTGTATATTAATAGGCCATTTTCGAGTTGCCGTTTGCCTCTGTTTCAAAACGAGTCCTGGTGCACAACCTTTGTTATGGAAATTAGTTTGATTTGCATGACAATAAACGTGCAGGTAAAACTAATAACCATAACAAAGGTTATGCACCAGGAATCGTTTCGAAACAGAGACAAAAGGCAACTCTGAAATTGCCTACATGTATTAAATCCTTCTAGCTATTACCTTACTCGGATCATTAAAAAACATCCTGTTAACTTTAAACTAATTAATAGGGACCAAGCATTCCTGTGTTGAGGTAAAAGTTCCTTTAGAGAGAGTAATGAAATCGAAAAGAAAGTTCCACTCGTAGTTTATAGAGAGAAATGGTTATGTAGCCCAGCAAACTTCAAAGGAGCAAACAAATATACCATGATTTATGTTGGAAGGTCCACTACCGTGCACAATCTTTTGTTTTGCGCTATGATCGAATAACGCAACCGAAACGTTTCTATTGTATGATTAGTTTCTCGGACACAACTCAAAAGTTATTGTGTTTGTGCACGGTGAAGAAACAAGCGAACAAAAACATGGAATTATGAAAGATGAAACAATTATGCAATTGCTGGGCTTCATAGCCATTTCCTTTGGTTCACTGTCATCAAAAACATAACAAGAACATTGGAAGCTACAAAATAATAGTTTGATTTTGCACAAAAGCACTTGATCAAATTATATGAACTCATTAAGGAAACGAGGATGACGTGACAATTATGAGAATGAAATTACTGATGGGAACTGAAAACCTTTCAAATTTCAAAGCAGTTACGAAATCGATATGAAAATTTTAATTTATGACAATTTTTTTTATTTTTGTGTAGGACAATTACCTATAACGAAGACCTTAAACTTGCATTCGGCAACGTTTCCTGTTTTATCAGAGGCCAAGTACCGGATGTTGTGTTCCCCAGCAGGAAACAACTCTCCTGGTTGTTTTCCAGAGTGAGTTATGTTAGGAATGACAACAGAATTGTCTGTTGTGCTCGGATGGGACCACGTGACGTGTGTTGAAGTTGTACCTCTGTCAGCGGTGGCAACAATATTTGGAGAACAGTTTGAGAAGACTGGCGCTGTTACGTCTGTAAATAGAAATGATATTAACTTTCAGTAACAAAAATAGTTAACAATTATCTAGGCTTTCTCAATGGGAAAGTTAACTATACAAAACAAACCTCTACAGGATGGATTTTCCAATGGAGCCCAATTCTTAAACTGAGTACAAGTTTTAAGTCCAGGCCCATGTTGTTGATATCCGCTCTTACAGGTGAAGCGGCACTCAGATGCATAATGAATAACAGCGCTTGTATTGGTGCAGAATGGTGGGCTAATGTCCAGTCCCTCTGATGTGATAGTAATCGGGGAACAGGTGATAGCTACGAGTCAACGGAACAAAGTATTTTTAATAAGCTTACTATAACGAACCTACATGTCGTACCTCACAGATGACACATCTTAAAAAAATGGTTCTATAATTTTTCCAGGTCGTCATTCGCTATCCGTCTCGAAGCTCTCTCAATCTGAATCTGAACCATTTTTGTTCCTTTAGTGTTTATCGCTTTATTATTTTAGTTTTCTACATCGAAAAAAATTACTCAATATATTAACATATAGCTCCTTTTCAATATCATTATCAAAACCACAAGAGCAGTCCAGCAAACCACTTTTACTCATGACGTCACCAAAATTAAATTTGCGAAATTATGAAATTTGATCAGCTATTCAGAGGCAGCATGCCAAAAAACGTCCACTTGCCAAAAATTAGCTCTCCATTGCAATTTGCGGCCGAGATATGGGCACCTCAGGTTTTAATTTCTCCATACAAACCCTTATAATTTTGCGTCTGTTCCTTCAGTTTAGAACAGGCGCAAAATTAGAGGTTTGAACCTCTATATCTCGGCCGCAAATTACAACGGAGAGCTAAGTTTTGGCAAGTGGACGTTTTTTGGCATGCATCCGCTGAATAGCTGATCACATTTCATAATTTCGCAACACTTTACCACTCTATTACCAGCTCCTTAAACGGTGATTTTGTTGTAACCTAAGTACATTTGTTTTTGATATTTGCAAACAGAATGTTACGCCCAGAACATACTATATTTGTTCATATCAATATCGCTAATAACCAGCTGAATCGCATTTCTCAGAAACGTCAATCACTCCCTGTTACCTTGACACTGAAGCTGGGTTCCACTCCACTGTCCAGTTTCCAGACACGTTCTTTTCTGCGATCCTCCCACAGCCTCGTATCCCAGCATGCAACTGAAGAAGCAGGAGGTGCTGTAGCTAGAGCTTAGTCCACTGCAGCCATACCCAGACTTTATCGCATGGCCAGGAGTGTCCAGTGAAGGACACTGAATAGCTGAAACAAATACAACAAAATTCGGTTTAAAAACAACGTACCAAAGCTACAAAGATATCAGGAATCACAAGAAACATAAACAATGTAATTAACCAATGAGAACCCCAAAAAGGTACACGTAACTGGCGCCAAGCGCGAGAAAACAAGTGTGACCAAGTCCTGATTGGTTTTGGTTCTGCATCTGATCGGTACATTGTGAAGATGGCGCGAGATTGTGAACCAATCATGGAACATTACAGAGTAAAACCAAAGCAATTGCGGATTACTTTCGACACTCAATTGAACACCTCTCTAATAGGTGGCGTTATGGTTATTCATTGTTGTTGGAACGGATAGTCTTATAGTTATTTTATTTTTGAAAAAACTAATTTTTACACCTTCATTTTTTATTTTCCAAAAGTTCAACTCGAGCAGGTTTGATTTGTTCGAAACAAGGGTGCCATAAGATATGTATGCAAATTACTATGTCGAGAATTGTATCAGTGCGTTAGCAGACAATGAAACAGATAGAGTTTTAAACATTCGTTCTTCATCTTTTAAAAAAAAAAAAATTGAAATTACACTAGCAATGCGTGCTCGTTCGATGATTACAAGATAGTTTCTTACCCTCGCAATAAGTTGCATTCCCTGTCCATTGCACGATATTGCTTCCAGCTTCCTTGTCACATTTTCTCTCAAGAGATCCTTTCAATTCAAATCCCCTGTTACACGCCAAGCGGCAAACGCTTCCATACACATTTCCACATGCGGCAATCTCTAACCTCCCATCGGCAGGTGCGAATAGTACGGAACATCGAAGAACTAAAATTGGTTGAAAATGATCCCAGGTGAATTAACCTTAATTCATTCAGAATTCGGAGCATTTTGATGAGATATTTTATATTTTGTTATCCATGCATGCCAACCATATTCTGACTGGCAGGTTTACCCAGGGTTTTTTTTTCAGTTTGAATTTTCTTTTTATGATCGATTGTTCACTTTTTCTTGGAAGCCTTTTAGCTAAACAGTTTTCGTTATGTTGGCATCATTTTATTATTTTTGAATAAGTTTGGACGTTATATAAATTCTAAGATGGCACATTTGTTTAATACATTTATTATATTAGTGATCACGCATGCATTCCCTATTCTCGCAAATGACCAGCTCCCAATGGCTTCATAGCTCAGTGGTAGAGCGCTTGCACCGGAATCGCAAAGGCCATGGGTTCGAATCCCGTTAGGCTTCGTTTCAAATGCTTAAGTTTATATATATCTTTATAAAGTTCAAGTTCGTAGAGATCAAACATGCATGTAATAATATAAGATTTATTTTTCTTACCTTGAACGGTTACTTGGAAATGACAGAAATTCGTGTTTCCAGCTGGATCTGTTGCAGTGTAGATCACCGTATGACTTCCTTCAGGAAACACGTGTGGTGATATCACATGTGGAGACCAGGTAAGGATAGCTTGATCATTGTCTGTTGCCGTGACTGGTCCCCAGCTCACTGTGGCTGAAGTTTTCCCTTCGTCGGCGAAAACACTTCGTGCAGATGGACAGGTTTCACCAAATGAAGGCACTTCCTTGTCTATGAACAAAATAAACAATGGTGGGATTGGTTGTATGTTAATAGGCCATTTGCCTCTGTTTCAAAACTAGCCCTGGTGCACAACCTTTGTTATGGAGATTGGTTTGATTTGCATGACAATAAACGTGCAGGTAAAACTCATTTCCATAAGAAAGGCTGTGCACCAGGACTGACCCTCAGGACTTGTTTTGAGACAGAGGCAAAAGGCAACTCGAAAATGACCTATTAAGCAGTCACTGGTCGGTCATTCAGTCGGTGAGTCGATATTGTATATTCCTATTACAATAGCTGTGTGATGAACCTTACCTTGGCAGTGAAATCCACCTTGTGTCCAGTGGCCATTGTCACACTTGTCTGAGCTTGGCCCAGTGCGTGTGTAGCCTGGGCTACATTCGTAAGAACACGTTTGATCGTGCAGTGGTCTTGTTTTACAGATTTCAGGAGTGATTTGACCATCATCCGGGGCACTCAAGGGTTGACACTCGCGCACTGAAATCATGAAAATAAGTGCATGAAGCTATAGAACATGATAATTTTAGAAAGATATCACATATCTGATGATGACTCACTAGTCAAAACCAAAACGTTTGGTGGCCATGCATGGCAAAAAGTTTGAAAGAGTGAGGATTTAGACGAATCTGCATACGTATTGTATGTGAGTCTTCTTGACAATCGTTAGGTCTGGATATTCATCGATAATCAATAATCCTTTTGGTCTTTGCTAAGTCCATGCAAAGAGCCTTTCAGGTCCCTTTCAAGTGATTGTAAAGATCATTTTAGGTTCCTGCTACGTCGCTGCAAAGATCATTTTAAGTCCTTGCTAAGTCCCTGCAAAGATCATTTCAGGTTCCTGCTAAGTCCCTGCAAATATCATTTTAGGTTCCTGCTAATTCCCTGCAAAGATCATTTTAAGTCCCTGCTAAGTCTCTGCAAAGATCATTTTAAGTCCTTGCTAATTCCCTGCAAAGATCATTTTAAGTCCATGCTAAGTCCCTGCAAAGATTATTTTAGGTTCCTGCTAAGTCCCTGCAAAAATAATTTTAGGTCCCTTCTAAGTCCAATAAGTCCAATACTTCAAATGTCATTGCAAATCGAGGATCTTTGAAGATCTTTCAAATAACCTTTAAGGATCCTCAATAGAACATTATCTTAAGGCCCGGTCAAACGGCACAACATTTGTCACAACATTCTCACAACATTTATTGTGAGCCGATGTTGTGACCGTTTGACCACCCCTCACAACAATGTTGTGAGATGTTGTGAAGAGTTTGAATTCACTTTGTCTCAACATCGTCACAACATTTCTTTTGTTCTTTAAATGTTGTGAGGTTGTTGTGGCTGTTTGACCGGCATGGTCACAACATGTCACAATTAACATGTCATAACAAATGTTGTGAGAATGTTGTGACAAATGTTGTGACCGTTTGACCGGGCCTTTATAGAATCTTTGGCGGGTCTTCTTGTCTTGAAAGATCCTTATGGAGGGATTGATTGATTGATTGTTTGTTTGTTTCAGTGATTGATTGATTGATGGATCGATTGATTGATTGACTGACTGACTGAGGCCCGGGTCGCACTCGCGGACAAGTTTTGAAAAGTCCTAACATTTTCAAAACAAATTGTCGGGGCATGTTATCAGAGACATCTTGTAGAGTAACAAAAGGTTTAGTTACTAGCACAATAGCTTTGCACGTACTGTAGACTTCTTTGTAAATTTTTCAGCTGACGTCTTATGCAAAACAACGACGTGAAATGACCAAATTTTGGGCTTTGGGGAGAACAGCTTTATCCTTCACAACCTTATTAATCATGACGTTGGCTCGACCTGTGACGATTACCACGGGAAATTCATAGAAACAATCAAATATATAACGCAATGCATTGTTATTTGCATTTGTAAATCCAGTTTTGGTGACGTAAGCCATATTGTACTTGCACTCAGCCGCGGTAAATTTGAATCAAATATATGGGAACAATTGCTGCAAAATGCAAATTTGTTATTCTCAGAGAAAAACACAATAGTTAATCAGGAAAGCATTGTTATCTGAAGTCACACGGTACGTGGGAATGTGGTTTGTCCAGCTCCACTGGGCAGGACTACGGTGCCTTTGAAGTTTTGTCCACTCGCAACAAGTAGGTCGCATTTGTTTTGCGATTATTGTAACAAACAAACAAACTTCAACATGTGTGACACGTGCGACGCAGGACTACGGCTTATTTGTTATTTTATCTTTTTGGACAAGTTGTTCGTCCTGAAAACGTAGGCCGCACTCGTCTTTGCTATAATTGACGCTTACATTGAAGAAATCCACCAAAGTTACCAAACTTGTCCGCCAGTGCGACCGGGGCCTTACTGACTGATTGATTGATTGATTGATTGATTGATTGAATGAATGACTTTCTGACTGACTGAATGACTGTTTGATTTATTGATTGATTGATTGATTGATTGATCATGACAACGGATTGATTGATTGGTTGATTGATTGTTGAATGATTGATTGATCAATTGGTTGATTGATTGATATATCATGACGACTGATTGATAGTCAGAGCCAAACTATTCCTTATGACATAAAAAATCATCTGACCTCGACAGTTTGCGGTTGTTCTAGGGTTCCAGTCTCCATCACTGCCACAGACAGAGCTTGAAGGTCCGTCTATTTCAAAGCCATTATTGCACGTGACCACACAAGAAGTCCCAGAATCCACCTGTGATAAACGACTACAGTGCGAGGATATCTGTCCGTTGCTTGGAGACGGCCAAGCATTTGTGTTACAGGTGATTCCTAAAAAATAAAAGGAAATTGTAAGTTTGCGAATTCAATTATGCCCTTAATTCCTAAGATGATCTGAAGCTACTAGAGAAAAAATAGCCAACTCTTTTAAAGTTCATCGTTCATAATTCGTCTTAATCGTCCTTGTTCTTTTTAAGTTTATTATTGTCTCTTTGGTGTATTTCTACCTAATGCCTTAGAACTGAGTTCAGTTTATTTTTGATTTAAAGATGGTTTGTTTTCAAGAGTTAATTTCTATATTTCTTCTACCCTCATTAAGAAGAAGCATACTTACTATCGCATTCGTGCGAGCTTCCAGGCGACGTTTTATAACCAGGATAACAACGGCATTCGTAATATTTCGGCCAACCATGATGGTTTATACATGTGTGCTTGCATCCTCCATTATTATAGTCACATTCATTGCAATCAATCCGCTTGGAACTGCTTCCACGACAGTTATTTCCCCCGTGGGCTGGGGACGGATTGTTACAGTACCGGTATCTGGTCTTATAACCACTTGAGCATTGAGTCTCTTCCCAGCTGGCTGGCTTCCATGAGCTCCATCTACCATGTCTTGGCGCTAGAAGAAAAAAGAATGACACTCGTGCCCAGCCATCATACAATAAGAACCCCTCGCTGTTACTAGTCACCGAACGAGATTGCACGTCATAACATATAAGCGAGCTACGTATACGTCACGGTGCCGGTTTTAAAATGGGCTCTCTTGGCCCGGGGGGCGGGGAGGTACTCGGGCCGCTCAAACCCTGACCCTGTTTAAGACACAAATCTCTGATTTTCCTCCCCTGTTTAAAAAGCATACTCTGTTTAAGACAAGAATATATCTATTTACTGCTTTAGGGAGTCACTGAGCTGTCTACGCTAATTACACCAACAAAAAATAGGCCCGCGAGGCGTGCTCATGGCTACTGCATTTTTTACTCAGAGAATGCGCATACATATAGCCCATGAGCCGATTAAACGAAATGGGTTAGGGACTCTCACGATTTCAATCAGTAAGTTATATTTTTCTCTACCCAGCAGTCATGAATCCACATCATCCCTTTATAACATGTATACTAGACATACTAGATATAAACATTTCCACGCCAATGGCTTTCGTTAACTCTCACCAGACCTCTCAATTGATAATATAGGTCAAGACTTCGTTCTCCGAGTTGTCGCCGTTGAGGATAGTGCAGCAACTTTGTTGGTTTTGTTATTTTTTTCTTTGGTGTATTGCATTTGATAACCCTAGCCCTAAGGCAACATCTCTTGCTTTGGCTAACCACACTAAAATAATCAGGCCCGTAAGGCGAGGGATGCGACAGGTGCGTCCGTGGACCGATGGCTGTCAATAAAGTGAATGAAAAGCTCTAATTCGCTAACTGGTGTAGTCTGGAAATGAAGCCTGAATCAACGAAGATAACATCGAAGGTCCGCCATTTGTAGATTTGCTGGGTGACATATTAAATTTTGGACCAGATCTTGAGATTCTATAAGCTGAATTTAACGTTAACGATAAATTCGACCTAAAACCCTCATACGGAATTTTAATCCCCAGGATCTCAAAATGAGAGAAGACTGGGTACCCCAATAATGAACTGCAAAAGGGCTCAGCATGTGTGTCAATATTGGATAAAATGGACCGAACAGAGCCAGAGGTCACAGAAGAGCGAAATAGAAAGGCCGCAGCAAAATCCTGTCAATCGATAGATACATTTGTCCGTAAATTGTAAATTACATGTCACATAAAGTTTCTTGCAATTGTTTGTCATTAATCCATTTTGAATTTAAAGAAGCTTTACAACTGCTGCTTACTAGTTTAGCCTTTTGGGTTAGAAAAAAATCGTTAAAAATCGTCTGGAACAGGGTATCTTTTTTAACATTTAGTCTGGAACAGGGTCGCAAAATTAGCGTTTTGTAGTCGGTACAGGTTAAGGGGTTTTATAGTCCAGCGGCACACCCCTACCCAAATTTTTTTGGGGAGTACCGCCCCCCCCCCCCCTCCCCGGGCTTCGCTCCTCGCGCGTGACGTGACTCTGCTCATATCCTAGCTAACTGAACTGGGTAATTACAGTACACTGCACGATTCACGTTTAACGTAACAAATTTATTAGGTCACTTTTAGCAACACTTTGCTCTCGTAAACTAGCTCGCCGACTTCTCAGTTGCGGACAACAAACTCTGTTCAGTTTATTTACCTTCATGTCATTTTGATCAGTACAAGACTTGAAACCCAAGCTAATTTGAATACAATCACCCACTGTTTTCTTAAAACAACGGAAACTGTGCTCAAATGAGATGATCTTATCTTTCGTCTACAAACCAAGCAGATAAGTTCGTCTTAATTTTAGAAGATATTTTCATATTAAAATCATTCCTCGTTTCGAAAAAAATTTAACACACTTAACAATAGTAGATCTAAAATCCATTTTCTAATATCATTTTGTCACGATGTCTAACGTCAGACTCCCGAAAGCGCGGTGAATTAATTTTCTGCAATCCAGCACGCGGCTTTGATCTTTGTCACAACAGCATTCGCAGCATTCATGCTGACATAACAAAATTCTCAAATCACTCATCACTCATACTCTTCTGATTGTCGTCATACTGTAATATCTTTCTTTACACAGCAGCATTCGAGTTGTAAATTCACGCTAGCATAACAAAATTATTTGGTCCCTCAGCAATACTTTCTTCTCTGACTTCACCCCTCGCGCGCGCGTGTGACTAAATGAGTAGATAATAAATAAATAAAATAAATAAATAATTTATTAAAATATGTGACCCTCCATAGGAAAAGGGGGCTTAAGGTGATTTTTTACAAACGCATTTAAACGCAGCGTTTGAAATGCTTTTCAAACGCATTTCAAATTATTTCAAATGCATTTCAAATGTGTTTCAAACGGTTTCAAACTGAAGGCGTTTCAAACAGAAGAAACGCGTTTCATTGCGTTTGAAACACAAAAATAATTAATTAAGATGTGCATAATTATTTCCATTACAGAGGTTAACGGCCATACGCCGGCCAAATTTATAACAGAGCTGGACAACTAGGGTCTTTTTTGTAGGGAAGCTCGCGCACGAACTATTAGACGAATGAATAGAAAACGTTTTGCAGAACCGGTTCAAGCGTGATGGAAACAAGTCCTATTAATAAATGCTAAAAGCGGGAACTTTATAGCTTTAGCTCAAAAATAGTATCCGATATACGGATAGCTTCGAAGGGTGACGTGTAAAGTTTCTAAAATTATAAAGTTCATTCGTAAATCTTGTATGCACATCATCGACGAGGTCGTAGCCTAATTTACATTCCGTAGATTATTATCTGTTCTCTGGATCATGCTGGATACATGACGCACGCAATAAAAAACTGCTAACAGCTAGTAGAATTAACACAAAAAAAATCCATAGAGTGCATTAACTGAAAAATTGAAACAGAACTACAAACGTATGTAAAAATCGACCGCCATTTCCTTCATTCAAGATACAAAAGAATGTCGCGCTTTTGTGAACAGATGATCGGCGGACTGATTAAACTAAAGATAACACTGACGTCTTCGACCCGCAAGAGTTACAAGTATCGATGTTACAGAGGAGTTAATACATTGAGGTAAATTGTTGTAACATTACAGGAAAGAAAACGAGGAGTTATCGTACTGTGTTGGTTTCACTTGGAATCGAGGCATAGAACTGATGGGCCTCCGTGACAAACGTCAGTGTTGCGTGCGTTATGCTCGATCTGCGGTTAGAAGTCTTGTCTGCTGTCGATGTCATGTAAGTAAGTATGTCAAGCCTTGTCCGAGCGTTTCTGTTTTAGGTGCACGCTCAATGCATTGCGAAGTGTTTGAAAAACGTTGCAAGATCGTCAATTTATACACATGTAATGATGTTTATACTGTGTACGTGCTCGCTTACACGTTTTTAGAACAAGAAATACACCTGAACATTCCTGTTATCTTTCTTGATATCTTTCGCGTATTTATACACGTAAACATGCTTTTAGAACGAGGTTATTCCCCAGGATTATTCCAGCGTCTTTAGAACACTTGTACGCGCTGTTCTCTTATTAAACAAATTAATTACTAGGTACATGATGTAGGCGAGTTGACTTCAGTGTGGGCGAGTTAACTTGTTGGCGAAGCGACCGGCTTCGCATACGGAACTTGATTGACTTTGTCCAAATATTGTACGAAAACCGAGTGGAAGGTTTTCGATGGTTGCGACTCAGATGAAGCTTAAATCAACGGAGACGACGCTCCAAGAATACTAATTCATGCATTGGAATGTCGTACGATCTTGAATTCATACTCGAAAGGAAAGGTAATTACAGAATTACAGGAGTTGACAAATAATGTCATAGCCTGTTCACGCATCATATTTGTTGACATTTCCGTTAATTTTGAGAATACTGCTATGCACTCTATAAAAACTTTCTTGTTGTTTATTGTATTGATCGACCTAACGATGGAATATTACTGAACTTTTAATCAAAAGTAAAAAGTGTAACTGCACCACCGTGATTTATCTAGCTTTTTAAATTTCATTAACGACGCCTGAAGTTACCGTTTACCATCTTCAGTCCAGCATTTGTCGTGTTGTCGAATAATTATGCTTATTATGGCCTTCAATGCCAAGACTAGACCACTTGCTTTTCCCCGTAGTTTACAAATTCGCCGCATGCTGTGATATCCAACACATATATCTCGATCATAACTGACTTGCGGTAATCGATTAATGAATGAGGTAGTAATACTTCGGAAGTGTTTGTTTACCCTACTCAAAACGTTAAAGTTGTCCACGATGTTTCTGGGGTTCCCTGTTAATGAAAAATCAACAATCATTTCAAGAATTTCATTTGGAAGGACCTCCATGGAAGGAGCCTCGTAATTGCTACCAGTATCATCCATCTCATGTCCAACTGAATTCGTATCTTCAATTATATGTGACTCCTCCATCTCATTATGTGCAGCTGAATTCACACTAAAAACAACAATCGACAAGTAACAATATTTTCTTTACAAAAAAATAGGTTTTTCGAATGGAGCGGAGATTAGTTCATCTTCTGACATCTGTTCGTTATTGATAAGATAGCTACGAGATTGTTAATTGATGTCGTTGGTGATAAAATGGTTTCAATTTTTACGTAAACAAATCTCTTTGTCCTTGGTGGAAAGATAAACTGCACATGTCAAAGATTGCAAAAGTTATCTTTCCATCAACAATAAAGAGATGACACAGCCTTTTAGTTGCAGTAAAAATTGAAACCACTAATACTTGAGATACCGTTTCAATCACGTCACCTCTCTTCGTCAATAAAAAACAGATGAAAGAAACGTAAAATTGAACCCTGCCATTTGAATAATACTGGGGAGAAGTCACACAATACAATACTCACATTCATAACAACTACTCATTCTAGAAACACAATTTCAATCACAGGGACGAACACCTTTTTACGTGTAAAATTTATCTTTCCATAAAAAAAAGGAGATGACACAGACTTTTACTAAAATAACACTTGAAACAACTAATTGTCACAATACCATTTACATTACGTCAATTTTAAAACCTGCCTTTATATGATGACAAAACCCTTGACGGCCTTTTACTTGAAAGAACAATTTAAATTAATTATTTTAATCACGTAAGCGTACAACTTTTACATGTACAATTTATATTGCCATCAACAACAAAGAGATTATATCGTCTTTTATTTGGCGTAATTTGCAAAGTGTTTGATGACACAGCACCATTCGCGCTGACATAACAAAATTATATCATTACTCACTCTATACAAATTGTTATTTGAAAACTTGGATGATAAAACTTTCAACACCACGCTCTACAAGTTTTCCAACGGTTGAAAAGGTACTACATCAAAAAATCACAACTATTTCGTAAAACATCAATACTCTACTCTTGTACATGTAAACAACTTCTCGTGTAAAGCTTCAACTATACCTAATAACACTTACAAAGAAGTCACACTAACTACGTTGATCACTAGAAGATAAATAAACATCAGATCATACGACGAACATTCGCAGGATTATAGTAAGCTTTCAGTGCATGACAAAATTGCACCGTCTAAATGCACAGTAACCTAGAAAAGCTAACTACGTTGACCAGTGACAGATTAACGACCATCATACACAACCTTTTAGCTTATGAACTAAGAAATACTCAGAATTGATAAATAAGCTTGTAAACTTATTCTCGTCGGTTAATTACTAACATGCAAAGTTTAACTGATAAAATATGCTCGTACCCTAGACGAAAAACACACTGACGGGTGAAATTTGGTTCACAAGTTTAGATTTAAGAGTAAACGTGATCTGTATTATTCAATAGAGTTTAAAATATATGTCAATTGAGTCATGTGTGCTGTTATTTTGTCATTCCGGGCTGTTTAAGACTTTTTTGGGCGAGATGAAAAATTCCGCCTCCTCCCGGCGGGACCACCCTACAAACTCGGGAGGAACTCGAAAGTTAGTACACGCAATACCCTCAATACGAACAACCGCTTATTACGGACAATTTTGTTTGTGCCGACGAAAAGCTAATATATTTGATCTTATACATTAGCCCTAAATACGGACAACGGACACTTTTCCGCTCTCAGTGATACAAAGTTAACCTCGCTTATCTGTGCACTGTATATTTTCATTTGTCATGACATGTTTGACAACTGTCTTCCGGTGTTTGACCCTTGTACTGACCTAAACGTTCTCTGCTCACTGTGCTAAAACAAAAGTAGACTAAGTGACAGGCGTAGAACAAAAGTTTCACTTCCTCGGCCTTTTATTGCGGTCATTAGACGTTGCTTAATACGGAGGAGTTTCAATCACAGTCAAAACAAAGGGATTTGACTTCAAGAAAGTAAGAGACTTGAGAAACAGAAAAAAAAACACTGCAAAACTGTCAAAGTTATTTGCCTTTATCTCTGTAATTGTGTAATAACCCAACCAATTACACGACGCAAAATTATTGACATAGACAACGAATTATTACACAAGAATCAATCAAAGAACAGTTCTCATCTTGCTTCCTACTATAATGTGACGAAAAAAGATGCATTGTGGTAAAAGAAAATATAGATTTTCCCCCACTATACACTTATACAGATTAGAACTTGCTCCGTCGTTTCACCCTCACATGGCAGAAAATAAGTCACAGAAGCTCACAGAACAGCCATTTGGACTGGTACAACTTATCAATAAAGACGCAACTTAATGACTTACATCCTTTACAAAGAAACCGCAATTCTGTTATCTTATGTCAACACATAGTCTAACGTCACTGTTGTTTTCAACCAAAGATCAACATTCCGTTCTTATCTTTCCTCAACACATGCACAAATGCACACAGCAAAACGCTCGACACTACGTACAAGTGACTCCACCATGTAGTGATTCTGTTTGAATCACTCATAAGAACAGTTGCATCAACAGTCTTTCAACTGAACTGAAGCTATGAACAATCAACCTCAATTCAAAGCGGGCTGGAAAAGGTAATTACATTTCACAGAAATGCTAACTAAAACTACTACGTAGATCGAACTTTATGTGTAGACTTCGTACACCACTACAATAGGGTGTCTAAGGATATTTTTTCTTGACGAAAATAAAGTACAGCAAACAAAAGCGATTTTGTTTTACTCCGGTTTTTGCGTCGTGACTTACCGCTTAATTTGAACAGAGGGGAAAAAAAAGGAAACCAACTTCGTTACAAAAGTTCAATAATTTGCCTCAAACGTGACCATGCTCGTATAATCATAAAAGATACAAGTAATCAACCTAAAAATAGAACAATGCAATAGTTTGGACACAACAATCAATGAAGCGAAAATCCCTTTCTTTAACAATTGAAAAGTCATCAACCTAAAAATAGAACAATACAATACATTTCAGAAATTCAAAGAATTTTTACAAAAAAGTCTTACGAACAAAAAAGTCTTACGAAGGAATGTTACAAAGAATGCTTCGACGACGACAATAATGGCCACTTGCGCAAGCGCAGTAGCCATAAAAATGGTAAAATTTCGGCTTGTTGTGAGGTTTCTATAAAGTAATGTATATAGATATTAGGCCATGTAAAGATACCCCGTGCTAAAATAGATACCCTGTTCAAGACAAAAAAAACCCTGAAAACGTGGCTTTATTTGGCGTGACAATCCCACAAGAGTGACTACTCGCGAGCAAGGTTTGGGATCAGATCTAAATATGCCTATGGTCGGCTATATGGAAAATTATGATATAATTGCCCTAGAATGCGGAAATAAAGGGTTTCGAGAACTGTATTCCGAGAAATGAACTTCATGTGACAAACAAGTGATGCAGATTGAAAGGCGCATCGACTCCTCGTCCCCAGGGTGCAACAATGAGCTGATAAAACACTGCCAGTTTGTTAAACATGCAGCACTTCAATTAAGATATTATCATGCTCATTTGTGAGGTGGGCTAACCTGATCATGAACTGGGTTTTTCCCTTAATCTTTATCTATTGAAATATCTAATTTACATTAGTGACGTGCGTATAACATTGATGATACGGCCGGTTGGTGGCATACCTAATCGATATATGTTTGTCGCTTATTTAACCATGTTCTTTTAGTTCTTTCAGTTTCTAATTCTAAGCGATTCGTTTACTTTCATGCAGTGATTCTGCGAGTTAATTAAACATTTCTTATAATTGGATTTCACTTTTAAATTTGAGATAAGATAACCGACAGTGCCAGATTACAACCGCACACTCAAAGAACGTCACACATGTCCATAAACTACCTCGACGAAAACTTCAAAAATAATAGTTTGCTAAGGTTGAAAAACACCAAAGAGGTGATAATAATCCAAAAAGGTACAAGAGTTAAGGTTGGGGACGAGACGCACCGCTTGGAGACGGATTGAGAACAAGGAACTTAATCAAGGCTTAATTTTGGTGCAGCTAGGGGTTTGTCCCTTATTGAGGGTTTTGTTCCTAAATTATCATATCATCCAGGAATTTGTGTCTGATCAATGGTCGCAATATCTAATGTTTATTTTTTTTTTAGCGGTCCGTATCCAAATCCTTGAATTTGATTGGCTAAGAGCACGCGATTCAGCGGTCCGTATCCAACCTCGTTCCCAGGGTCTACTCCGCTTTCAAGATGGCGGCTGGGCGCGGAGAAGACCCTGGGGTACACTGATATAACGCCCACGCTGATTGGTCTTTAGATTTATGATTCTTACATTAGTCGTGATTGGCGGAAATAGTCTTCCTTGCAAAATGGCCCACTTGCGGAGTTTTATTTTGTTATTTCTTCTCGAATTGAAACGTAAATTATTGCCTGTTAAATATTTCCCGTCTTGTTTAAATTATGCACGGCAATTTAAGAAAGAGGTGGAGTTGACGTTGGACCGTAAATTAATTTGAAATGCCTCAAGGCGCACAGATCAAGAGCTGGAATATCAAGCAAGGTGAAAATCAGATCGATGATATGATTACACGTTTATGAATGTTTAAGCTTATGTGTTATTATTCGAAGCCTGGAATTTCTTCAAAGTGCTTTTAACGGCAAATTGAAAATGTGACGGAATCCTGAATTTATGTATTGCTCGCACAAATGACGAATCGAATTTTTCACTCGTAAACTTAACTACGTGATCTGTACTTTTCAGAGAATGATTAAGCTTACAATCAAATGATTTGAACAGACAAGATACAATATTATGACCATTTTGATGCACTGCACTTAAAAGTAAGGAAAGCCCTTCCTTGAAATATTTTGTAAACTTGATTGTACTTAAAATGAAGATTATAGGTTATATAAGCTGTTTTTCTCAATTTTCTTAGCTGGTATAGGTATTAAATCACCTATACAAGTTTACAACATACAGTGGAACCTCTACTTCGGGCCACCTCTATTAAGGGAACACCTCCTTTACCACACTCATATAATGTTTGTAATCCAGATACTGCTATGCAAGGGACACCTATTAGTTTATATTTTTGTTTGATGTTGGGAAATTATTGTTCATCGTGGTAGATAGTAGCCTCCTACGCAGACGCTCTTTGGGATCATCACGCAATCTTTCCTCCCCACGAACGCGGAAAGATTGCGTGACGAGCCCAAAGAGCGTCTGCGTAGGAGGCTAGCTAGATAGATGAATATTTAATCATTTGTCTCATGATAGAGTCACTTTGAGGTGTTGTCAATGCTCACAACGTTTAGACTGCTTTGTGTATACTGCTAGTCTTCATCAGGCAATCCTCATGATTATTCCAACTAGATGTTGTTCCCTCAGTGGTCTGCTGTGGTATCAATCAACAGTTATGTTTCTTGGTCATTAAGGTGGGCCTCCATGGTTGAGGAATTTCGGCAGTTGTATGTACACTGTATGTCAATAAAGACTGTACTGGGTGTAAGTTTTGTGTGATTAAGTTTCTTTTGGTGTACTGCAGGGTATTGTTTTCTTGTAGGTCATTTCTTTCAGTTTTTGTCCTTTTTGTTTTGCTTTTTGTTTTATTGTTCCTTATGCCCCTCAAATGTATATTGTGTTGGGGAGGTGTGAATGAATTTATTCAGAGTGATATGGGTTATTTTAATTTTTTTTTGTTCTAGGAGGTATTTTCATTTTAAGATTGACATGTATAAATAAAGTTGCTTTACCTTTATCTTATTATCCTTGTTATGGAGTATTTTTTTAGCTGTAGTAATTTTTTGTGCTGGGGATAGGGTCCTGAAGAGGTATAATGGGAACTGGGATTTGCCTTTTTTTCACTGGAAAAATTGGATTTGGGGCACCAATTTTGCTGTTGGGAATGGGGAAATTTGAGCAAGCATTAGGCTGGGAGACTAGGATTTGGGCAAAATATGGGCTGACCATGGGCCAGGGCCCTCTTCATATATTTTGGGTGCTACTCTACCTTACTTGTGTGAGTCAGAAAAAAATTGTTACTGTTTTTATCTAAAATAAAATGACAAAATACTGGCTAACAAACACCCCCCCCCCCCCCCCCCCCCTTCAAAAATTCTAGATCCACCCCTGCAGATAGACAATAAATAAGTACCCGCCCTCAATAGAGTTATTGTTATCCAGTGTACAACTAGAACAGAAACAAGTAGTCAGAAAATAGGGTATGGATTTTAAAGACCAGGGCCCGGTTGGGCAAAAGATGGATAACGCTATCCACCGGATAAATCGCTATCCAACAGATAGTGTAGTTTGTTTTGTTAATACTTATCCACTGGATAGTGATTTATCTGGTGGATAGCATTATCCATCTTTTGAAAAACCTGGCCCAGGTCTGTAATAGTGTACAGAAAGTTATACATTTTGGTTTCAGTACTGGATGGCACAATCCCTCCAAAAATTCAAAGTACACCCCAGGGCATAAAATATAATAAATACCGTAAAAGCTCTATTTAGCCCCCACCTCTCTATTAAGCGCCCCCCCCCCCCCCCCCCTTTTCATCAGACTGATGTAATAATGTATTTAAAGAAATATTTTCTGTTGTTTCAGTCACTTTGTATGGACACATGGTCTTAATTCCAGAACTATCATTGAGTTAGGATATAAATGACACTGCATTTGTAAGACGGTGATATATAACCCATTTCTTGTTCTGTTTAGTTTGTGGTGTAATAGTAAAGCCTGGGGGGAGGGGAAGTACTTGACCCATGTTTGGGTATAGGGGTGCCGCTAAGGGTTTGAAAACCTGACCCTGTTTAGGACAAAAAACAAAACAATAAAACCCCCTAAAATACCTACCCTGTGTAGGACATCCTCTATTTTAGGACCCTGTTTAGGTTGCAAATTATTTAGCGAATCCCGTTTGACTGATACACGGCAAACGTCTCCGATCTCTAAATACTGTATAAACCGTATTTTTACGACAGTCGTGCAACCATACCCTGTTTAGGACAGATGTGCATGAAATTATATACCCTGTTCAGGGCAGAGAGGCCAAAAACCATACCCTGTCCAGCGGCATGTCCCCGTATAGGCCACATAAGGGAGTACACACCCCCCCCCCCCCCCCCCCCAGGTAGTAAAGTTTGAAAAATGAATGTGAATTTTCTCGAAAATTTATGATTTGAAATAACCCCCCCTCTCTATTAAGCCCCCCTCTCTAATAAGCCCCCCCCCCCCCCATTCTTGAGGCCTGAAATTAAATAAGCCCCCCGGCCCCGGGCTTTAACGGTAATTATTGGTTTCCAAATAAAAGCTAAATATAAAGGCTATAAAACATTGTCATCCACAGAAACCACGCAGGGAAGCCTCCCACTTTTTTGTACAGTTGAAATTACACTTTGATATTTTACTAAATTAATTTGAATCTGTTTAAATGTTTGTGAGTTTCCATGCTGAAGTGTTGAGGAGGAAGCAATCTTTATTTAGATAACACACACAAAGTACTGACTCAGCATGAACCTTAAAAATATCTCCTCTAAATAAAAACAATCACACAAAGATTCGACCATGATCATGCTGCATTAATATTTTTTTATTAATTAAATTGGGCATGACTTTCGTGCTATAAAAAAAAAAAATTACAAGGTCGCGATCCGAGCACGAAATAAACCAAATTAATCGACCAAAAAATAATATATCCACCCCAAAACTATCCGCTTTTAAACTTTCGACAACTTCCCTAACTTGACTTTCTTTATATGATCGTGCGTTGTTTATACACAGCTAAACTGGTGCTAAATAACAGTCATAAAATGTGTAATAAACCTCACCTTAAATAAAATAGACCGCTCACAAATCATGCGTAAAGACAGCAGAAATCTATTCGAAAATTCAACGGACCACAAAAACGTTATTCCGTGGCTTAATTTGGTGTAAAACGTGTTAAAACGAAGCTCGCCAGCTTCCTTCCAGTAGCCATTTTGAATCCCGAAACCGCTGGTCAAGTGTAGCGAAGACGACCATATTGAATCCTGGAACCGCTGGTCAAGTGTAGCGAAGACGACAAAATACTCCACGATTCGTGGAGTATTTCGCAGCGTGTCCCAGGGTCTTCTCCGCGCCCAGCCGCCATCTTGAAAGCGGAGTAGACCCTGGGAACGAGGTTGGTCCGTATCCTGCAGTACGGACCCCGAGTTACGGACCGCTCCGACCACTGCGCAATTTACTCGGGTAGAAAATTTTGCTTAGCTTTGTAAAACTGCCAGAATGCGTTTAATACTGTAAGACCCACAAAAACATATTAATCAAGCCAAAATTTGTCCCGGGAGCGGGAAAAATTGCCAGTGAACCCGTCGGAGACCCGCGGAATCGTAGCGTAGGCATGCGCTAACATTTTAATTTCAGCAACGTGCGAAGGACGAAGGTCGATGCGAAGAAGCTTTTTATACTGCCGTTTCTCACATTATATTGCTCTCTTACCGTTGTCAAGTCAATGGAGAACAACGCAGTGGAATTAAAGAGCTTGCATTTCTTCAAAAAGGCGAGTTTTCATTTGATTTTAACCGACATAATTTGAGTTTGTTGTTGTTTTTGGAAATCAGTTTCACCGCTCGCGCTCTGTATTTTTTGAATTATAAATCTCCGTGTTTAGACTCATTTCCTTAGTTTTAATCATTTGCTTTTCGTTTCTCTTTTTTCCTAAACATACCTTCCGTTAAGTTTCATTCAAGAAAGAACTTAGTGATTACCGGTAGTCCAGAAAATAATCCTCGGCACGTAAGCTTATAAAACTTAAATCAGTTGTGCCGTACGTTGAACGAAACTGAAAGCAAGTTTACAGTTTGTCAAGGTTTCGCATAAAATGAAAATTATGAATTGCCATTGAATGGTAAAAATTAGATTAACATGAGAAATGAAATTGGTGAAAACTGAGGAAACAGCTTTGCTCGAAAAATGCTTTCAAGAGTATTGAAGATTGTCCTAAAAATTTGCCGCCGGCTGCGACTTTGAATGGTTTTTGTGTTAAATTTGAAATAGCTTCTCATTTCAGCTGCTTTTAGTGGTGAAATTCCGTTTGAGTCTCCATCGTCTGTTCTTCACAGCTACGTATAGCGTATAGCTTTCTGTAATTACATATTTTGGTGTAAAAATTAATCATCCGAGTTTCTTGTTATTTGGATTAAATTTTATTTATTCGGTAGTTTTATAGCGACCTTGGGATAATACGCGCGCGCGTGAAAAAAGATTTTTCAAAACAAGATTTCAAGATTTCTAGCATTTATACAGAACCAAGTAGGACAAAAATAAACACGTTATTCACCGGCCTTGGTCGGTCCGTATAGGGAAAAACTGTGCCCTCGGTCTCGAGTACGGCCCTCGGCCGCAGCGGCCTCGCGCCGTACTCGAGACCTTGGGCACAGTTTTTCCCTATACGGACCTCCCGGCCGGCGAATAACATCTATATATTTTGGCCGCACACACAAAGTGTATAATCGATAAGTTTCTCATATATTTAATCGATATATGCGGACTTTTGTACAGTTTTAAGGCTATAATAAATTAATGCGTTCAAAACACCGTTCGCAACGACCGTTGAATATTTTCTCGAATGACAATGAATTTCCCATGTAAAAGAATAGCTGAATAGTTTTGTTTGTGATTATATATAGAGAAAGTTTAATAATTTGTAGTTGTTCTAATTAAAATGATGTATTGGAACTTTTAAAATTGTGCTTCGTAAAACTATCTGACTTAAACTGATACTTCTGGCATGGTACGACCGGAGGCTCTGGTGTTATGTTCTGTTATGTTGGCATTGTATACAGACACTTGTGCAACATTGAGTGAATTAAAAGACTTCCAGTATTGAGCAGCGAGTGCGGACTTATATTCAGAACGATCTAGCGACCGTCTCGAGTCGGACGAGGCTTTCGCAAACATCGATCGGCTCCGCAGTTAAGTATTTTTTCAAGAGATACTAAACATCTCAGCCAAATGAGTGACTGAGGCACTGCCAAAACTCCTTGAAACCTCAATCCCCGCCATTTCCCGGTCGCAATCGTTCCATATCCTCATTAAAACAGTTATGTTGTTCTACTAGGCGCTTTTAACAGTTAACAGAACTAAACTTTATTAACCTTACTATTTTAAAAACATATCGAGCATTGATACTCACAAGGTCCACAGCCTCCGCATGCATCGATGCAATTCTGGTTGGCACCAAATGCTAACGCCAATACAAGGACACCTAGCTTGGCAAAAGAGCCCATATTTTGAAGGAGCTTTAGAGGGAGGAAATAGGACAACCACAGTCAATTATGCGTATGAAGCATTTTAAAATTAAGTAGGCTGCAGTATTGTTTCATTGTTCGAAAAACGGGGAATACACCGGGCGTGACAAATATAAATAGGTTGCGAACTATTTACATATATAAGTTTCGCTTCCTGTCGTTCCTGAGAATTAATACAGCAAAAGCTCCTTCGATCAGGACGAATCTAAACTGACCGTGAGTATAGCAATTTAGTGGATTTTCAAAGTAACAAACATGTCTTACTCTTTTGAGATCTTGTCTGCAGTTCTACGCAGTAACAATAAACGTTAAAATTGTGTTTCGCTGATAGAGCATGATTTATGCTTGCATCGCGTTTTGTAATTCCAAGAAATGCGTCTTCCGATGAGTGTTCCGGTTGGGCATATATCCGCGTTATAGTGCAACTTTAGTCTGTACGTACAATGTAAGGTTATTCGACACTGGGAGTTTTAAAGTCTTTATATTAAAACCAAGCTAATGTTGTATCTTCTGTTCATTACAGCTATTGCAGGTCCGCAAGTATTCATTACAAAACATTTATAATCGATTTCAGTCATTTCCTTATAACTAACCCTTGAAACGGAAATACATCCTGCTGCCTCAATGGACGGGTTAATATCAGTAAATATCGAAATATTTAAAGACCGGCAGACATAACGACTGACAAACAGTACTGAAGTACACATGCACTGGCCCAGACAGAACACCGGGGGAAAAAACAGCGACATTTTGACATATTCGTCTGTTTTGATCGAGCAAGAACTCGGCTATTAATTTGCATGTAAAACACTGGATTCTACATAATCTATCTAAAGTTTAACAGACTTCAGTATAACTGGGTCATTGTTGAGACGAGTTTCTAAAGCAATATTACCCTTCTTACCTCAACAGCAGGTCCAGACAATACAATAATACTGCGTAGCTGCTGCAATTACTGCATGGTTGGAGAGCTTTGGAGGTAGATTAACTATGTGAATAATGACTATGCAGAGAGAAAAACACATCGATCTGCTACTAACTATGGATTGTAAGGTGCCTTTTTCTCAAGTCACACTTACTTACTCAGCACATTTTTAGCTCTGCTTCGTAATGGGCACCGCAAGCTTCCTTATATGGTATACCTACCTCTTTAATTATTCATTGCGTTTCGGTTTATATTACTTTTCATTGCTGAAACGGGGTCAACTAATGAAAGTTCGACAAAGACCAAGCTTTTGGCTCATATTGCATGAATTATTTTTTTAAACAATGCGATGTTTTTTCTCAAGGACCGACTACAGTTCTTTGACAGTCCTTTTTTCGGTGTTACAAATTGTGCATGGTATATGGTAGGACATTTGAAGCACGCACACTCATCCATTAAATACACATGAGAACGGTAAGTCTCTGAGTTCCATTACGTCAACATGATGAAACTGAAAGCGATTGCATTGCTTAAATTATTAAGTGACAATCGGTACTCGGCATGCACGAATATACTCATTTTCTAACGCATCGCTGTTAACTTGAATGATCGATAAAAACTACGAAGTACGAATCTTTCAGGAATCATGCATTAATCATATACATACGTATCTCACCTTAAATAATCTACAATAGATTAATTTTAATAGCGGGAGTACAATATCGAACAATAGACACAATAACAAGCCCGGGCTTGCAAGACAGCTTTGACAGTTGTGTTTCTCAGTTTTGGTACGAAACATTTCATTAGCTTTCATTGCATTGTGCATATATCGTTGGTTTGTTTACTGTTATTGATTTGATTGTTTGACAGGAACTATACTTACTTCGGGCAGCCATGAGTGTCATCAGATGGATTTGTACCATGTCTATGTTACTATCGCTGACTGACAAGAGACGTACACAAGTCTATGGAGGTAAAAAGACAACGAATGGAAATACAGATCCGACCGACTGGTCGCGTCTGGGGTACTCCCGAGTTATATAGGCACCATTTGAAGGGTATGGTTTTTGAGCCGTTTTGGTCTGAAATATGGTATACCATAAAAGCTCTATTGAGCCCCCCTGGGGTGATAATTTGAAAGACGGAAGTCTAAAGAACGCTTGATGGCCTATAGAGTGGGAGCGAGGCGGTTGAAATCGTTCGCGAATTGAAGAAAAGTCGGTCGGGAAATGTTCGAGCTCTTCTCAGAATTCAAGGTAAAATAAACTCAAATAACAACTTTGATTGTAAAGTTGGGAAATAATTTTATAATTGAGTGGTTGTTCAATTCGATTGATTGCGAAAACTTAACTTTTGTGGAGGTTCAACTACAGAATATAGGGCCACTTTAATTTGAAGGTGTTTGTTATGGTTCTTTTGGCCGGGTAGTGGGGATCATATATTTTGACGTGTAGCCGTTTTGGGTCTATGTCAGTGAAAGAAGGTAGAATATTTTGGATTTGCTTGTTGAAAAGTGTCTTTAACTAAAGACACTTTGTAGTACAGATTTTGTTAGAAATACGGTAAATTCAAGAAAAATTATTTTATTATTTATTTCAATTAAAAATAAGTATGAATTTTATAGTTATGTAAGTGTAAGGAAGACAGGTCAGTTTGACACATGGACACAAGTCTATACCACAGCGCATGGCTTACTTGAATTAATCAGTTTAAAGATGCATGCCTAGGAAGAAAGGAATGCGGGATGGCCTGCCATGTTGGTGGGGGGGGGGGGGGGGGGGGTATTCCCCTAAAATGTGGGTATGAGAGTGCGATTGGCTTCTTCAAAGCCCTGCTACCCTATTTTAGGTCTGACCCAAAAATAGATACCCTATTCTAGAGCCAGGGTGCAAAACATACACTATTTCAGACCAATATATGGTCTAAATATATACCCTATTTCAGACCACAGCCCAACAACCGTATCCTTTGGCGCAGCACATACCTATATAGCTTATGTAAGGAAGTAACCTTCGACGTCCTCAAATCGCAGTATAGACTGACTAGTCACTGAAGTCTATACATTAAAATGTTAAAAGACGCTTGTATGAACTCCTAAGCAGTTTAACGACGCACACGGCTTTAGGTTGAAACCTAAAGACCTCTTTCCAATGTTTTTGTCCAGTTGTGTTTTTCGTGGGTTGCAAAAGGTATTATTATAAATTATCAATTTTTTTATTTGCATAAATCACTTCACTTGTCTTTTATTTTTTGGTTGTTAGCCATGTTATGCAGTCCTCCATGTTTGCTGGTGTCAAACACATCGGATATTATATCCATCGACTATAAAACGTCAGCTGTAAATTCGATTGTTTCTGGTTTAACAAGAGCTGTTGCCATGGACGTTCAGTTTAGCTTGGGTTACATATTTTGGAGCGATGTATTAGAAGGAAACATCAAACGTTTCCGCACTGACTTATCAAGCACGACAACAATCATTATTAACATTGGGTTTGCGATGGACTTGCAGTGGATTGGATATCATCACAATTATATTGGACTGATACAACATATGATAAGATATCAGTATCAGACCTAGATGGTAATAACCAACGTTCTTTAATTTCATCCGGGCTGGACGAACCTAGAGCGATAGCTCTGGATCCAGAGAACGGGTAAGCATTACATGTATTTAACTGATCAAAGAAGCCAGAAGCATGTTTTCTGAAACAGCATTTCTCTTTCATTTAGATGACAATCGGTGATGAAAAGGGGCATTCTGATTGGTTCCCTGTGCGGTCCGAATTTTGCAATACAGCAAAAAAAAAACTGTTTTCTATTAAGTAGAAGTGTTTTTAGTTACAGTTGTTTTCGTTACAAAACTAACGAACGAAAACCAGATTGTACAGTCGTTTATAACTATTTATCACTTGACAGATTATTGATATGGACTGACTGGGGAACTTATCCGAAAATTGAAAAAGCTTCATTGACTGGAACCCAACGAGTCGCCATTGTAACAACAAATCTTTATTATCCGAACGGTATTGAACTTGACAAAGGAAACAAACGAATCTTCTGGGTGGATGCAGGAATGGACAGAGTAGAATCCGTCGATTACCATGGCAACAACAGGAAGCTACTTTATTACGCAAGTGGCTTACATCCGTTTGGAGTGACGCTGATTCCACCCTTCTTGTTCTTCACTGATTGGCATACGCGTGAAGACGTTTCATCAACTGGACGCTACCACTGGAGACGTGCTCCGAAGTTACAGTATCAATGGCGGACTACCCATGGGCATCGTAGCATACGACAGTACCCGGCAACCTTCAGGTATTTAAAGGGCCATTAATTGCATGACAGGGATATGCCAATTTGCGAAGACTAACACGAAAGCGAAGCTGCACTATAAAAGGAGGGTTCCCAGGGAATACCGTGAGAGACGCTGTGGCCTAATGGTTAGCTCGTTGGACTCCGGATCGAGCGGTCCGGGTTCGAGTCCTAGCTGGCCGGCTCTTTGTGTTGTGTTCTGGGAAAGATACGTAACTCTCACAGTGCCTCTTTAAAACCAGGAGTACCGGCCAACTGTTAGGGAAACCTAACAAAATCCTGGGGGACCTGGGGGGAGAAACCTGCAATGGACTAGCACCCCATACATGGGGCGAATAGCAGTACTTCTAGTCGGCTTTATGTACGGAATCCAGGATAAGCTCCAGCAGTGTGGGCCAGCTTTACCTCAGCAGGGAAGACCAGGGCTCATTTGTCGATCAACCAGTTAAGTATTATCACAAATGAAACTTGTTCTTCTTACTGCAAAAGCCATCGCAGCTCACGTGGCTCAAAAATATTCACGATATTCACGTGATGGTTTTCGTATTAAGATGGAATTATAAATTAGCCATGTGGTCTGCCAGGGTGCAGACTTTTTACCCTAGTATTCTGTTCCAAAATTATATTTGAGCGTTCGGATAATAATATTGCCTCCCCCCTCCAAAAAGAAAACTATTATACCAGAAATGGTGAATGGAAACAATCCATAAGCCCACATACGTATGCACTGCGGACTGATTTCTTAGACTGCTTTCACACAGTGGTCAAACGCGTTTCATACTGGTAAAAATTGATATCCAACTGGCGGATCCCAGCTTGTTGATTTTTGTAGCCTGAGATCAGGCTCCTGAATAAAATTTGCGAGCGAAGCGAGCCGAGTCGCTGCCTGGGACGAGAACGAAAGCGTAGCCTGAGATCATTCCTTGAATAAAATTGGATACGGAGCCGGTTAGCCGGTGATCCCGAGTCCTGGGACGAGAAAAAAAGCGTCGCTTTCGTTCTGCGACTCGGCTCGCTTCGCTAAATTTTCTTCAGGAGCCTGATCTCAGGCTATGATTTTTGTAGTTAGTAGGATTATACGCCATAACATCGTCACCACCATTAAAACAAACACTTCTTTTCAGGGGCACACAACAAGCAAATTTAAGCAAAAGATTTGGAATGTCGTTTTTCTGTTTTCCCATTTCGTTTAGGGATATTTATGTAAACTAACACAATTTGATATTTAGCTGAATATTTAAGTGGCAGAAATTGTTAGAGAACGAAATCTCATCTGACCCGAATTTACGAGCTGTTCATTAGGGGTATCGAATGGTCGCTCAAAATTTTCAAGTGCTCGCAAAATTAGGCTTCTGCTCGAATTGCTCGCAAAAGTTTAGTGGGTGCTCGTTTGTTCGTGCTCGTATGTTTTTACAAGTGCTCGCATGCTCGGTTTTTAGTAAACGTAGTTTTTTGCAGAGTGCTCGCTGCTCGCAAGGTTAACTTTAATCGATGCTCGTGCTCGCAAAAAAAAGCGCTGTGCTCGCATGCTCGCAAATGCTCGCAAGGACCATTCGATACCCCTTTCATTGCTTTTACGAAAATTAATGCTAGCTGGAGTATTTTCGTACTAAAAACGACATATCGACAAAAGCTATCCTAGCAGTACGCGGGAAGTTTGTCACATTTGAACCTAGTTATATGGCCTAAGCTCCCACGAGTCTCATGTAGCTCAGTTGTAGAGCATCCGACCGATGTGCGGAACTCCTGTTGGGAGAACTCAGAAATGTTTTTCCTAGTAGCTTGTGTCACTGACTTAAAAAACATCTTTCTCGATTTTTTTTTTCAAAAATGACCTTTACAACAAATGTCAGTAGTCCAGATGACGGCTTACGTATATATAGAAACGCCTGGCCTATCAGGTCGAGTTTTAAATAAACGCCCCCGGCGTTTAATCGAGGTCCCGGCGTTAATTTGACAGATTTGAGGGCCGGCGTTTCAGTTTGAATCTGGTCTTATGTAACTCAAGCCCCATTTACACGACATTCATTTGGGTCCGGCACTCCTAAATTTTGGCACGCGGGCCGATAGTTTAAGGCACGGCGAGAGCGGCACCCCAAAAATAAGAACGGCACTCTTAAATTTGTGAGTCCCCGAGATTATTTAACAGCGGCTCACATAATTTTTAGCGGATTCGTTCAAAATCAAAATGTCAGATACTCAATGTCGATTGCCTGAAGCAATTTTATGGCTTGATGCGCCTTGAAAAAACGAAAAGTCCTGACAGAAATGAGGTACGAAACAAGGTGATCACTTGTACCGTGGCATTGAAGCAGCGATAGTACGGCTTTATGCAAGCTATATTGAGCTGTTTAATCCTTCTGCACTTGAGAGAGGTATGCATACATATATCATCCCTGTTCTTTTGCCTGGTTTGACATGTTGAAATGAATCAAGTCGGAGAGCTGTGGTACCGCAAATAACAAGAAAAATTAGCGTCCAATGAACGAATTCTTGATAAAACAGTGTAAAAAGCCTGTATCTCATAATACAGCCGAGCCAAAGAAGATCTAAAAATTAAGCCATATAAGCAGAAAACGGCATTGTAATACTAAAAACCGCATTTTAATGAAAAGATTATTGAAATACCGAGGGGTCAAAATTAAACATGGCGCATGATGTGAATTTATCAACATGCATGTACTGATACATCACCTCTAGCTAAAATAATGCTACTGCTATGAATGGCTATTCCTCAGTAATTTACATGAAGGGTCGAACAAAGCCGTAGTTAGTGTCCAAAATGGAAAACGGCATAGACAAATCAGTCATGTCGGTTAAAATACTCGCTATAAGAAACACGTTTTACTACCCGCGTTGTTGTTATAAGCCTTATAATAAAATCTATAACTTCAAACGAGTTGAATCCGACTGATTACTCTGTCTTTCACTGAGGCCATTTATATTCCTCTTTAGGCCAAGCTTTTACGGCATGAACACATATCTCGTCAGGACACACCGTTTGCGTATGTGTGATTGGAATTTTGGCGCCCCTAGTTTTTTTCTCCGTGTCGCCGAAGGCTCTGGGACCGAGAATGCATCTCCTTTTGGCACGCCGGCCTCTTTTTAGGCGGGCCGAGACCACCGTGCCAAAAATTGTGCATTTACACGGCAAAAATCAAGCAGGCGGTGCCTTAAACTATCGGCCCGCGTGCCAAAATTTAGGAGTGCCGGACCCAAAATGAATGTCGTGTAAATGGGGCTTCAGTGTATTCTCGTCGATTTGTAGGTGTAATGATTTAGATTCACGAGCCACCAAGGTATAATAATAGTTCAATTTATAAACCACTAACTACAGCGTTCGCAATGTCTTGAATTGTCTGTTTAAAATGTTTTGACTAGACGAAGTTGGTGATATTTTGGTCTTGTTTAGTGGCCGTTTTGCATAATACGCCGGGCCCCAAATAAACGCCTGGTTCAAATAAGCGCCGGGTCTACAAGGCCGAGTTTTAAATAAACGCCCCCATGGGCCGTTTATTATCTTTTTCTGTGGTTGATCAGATTTTGCAAAAAGAAAATGTGAAATCCATTTCAGAGACTTCACACAAAGGGCCTTTTGATTAGTTAACCCTTAAGGTACCAATTACGCATATTAGCGTGCTTTGGAGTCTTACACATCAAAGCCATTGTGACGTCATCAATTAACACATGACAAGATTAGTTTGACACGCATCTGATGCAGAAAGGATGGATCTTTATAACCGTGCATCAATTTTGGAAATCTAACAAATTCTTCCAGAGTTATGCTGGAAAAACCTGTTCAATTTTTGTTGAAAAATCAGTGGCGAATTTGGCTCTCACACCCAACATACTTCCAGGTTCATTTAAGGTTTATAGGTCAAAACCTTCCCAGCTAATAGGAAGTGTATCAAGCGCCGAATATACCAAGAAAAGAAACGGGGAGTATGCACTGTGGCCAAAGATAAATTTGTACAGTTTTGCACCCAAAACCTTTTTTAACATCTTTCCCTAGTTCTCCAAATGGCATTTTTAGCAAAGGTTAGCCAAATTTCGTGTGACAGCACCAAGAAAACGGGTTCCGTGCCTCAAAAATGCGTTTTTCAGTGCGAATTCTGGTGCCTTAAGGGTTAAAGCTGTTGTTCTGCTACAAATCTTACATCTGTTATATTCCGGTTTGGTTCAATACTCTTATCCTAATGCTAACGTTATTCTTGTTGTCGTTTGCCTCACGGAATTTCTGTGTCCCGTTTAGCCCCAAGTCCATGCACTGTTAACAATGGAGGATGCAGCCATTTTTGTGTTGCAAAAACATCTGGTTACGAATGTGTATGTCCTACGGGTTTGACTGTGAAGCAAGATAACAAGACATGCGAAGACAGTAAGTTACTTGTCATTTGTGTAATATTTTTTTTAATATTTGATCTATTCTTATTATCTTCCATCTGTTTCATTTTTTTAAATTTTTTGTTCCTAAGTATTATAGTTAGTTTTTTCATAAGTATTGCTAAATTGATTTATTCTTATAATTAGCTTTATTGAATTAATCTTTAAATGTTTTATTGTATTTAATGTACTATAGTTTTCTTAGCGTAATGTATTGTTAATTATTCTAATTAGTAATTTTAGTCATTAGAGGTCCCTTCTGTAAAGCACTTTAGGATGCATTTGGCTACCTCAATATAAAGATTTATTTGAATAAATAAAATATTTCCTTAGCATTTTAACCCTATTCTTCCTGGGGGGTGGGGGGGGGGGGGGCTGACTTCAAACTTACCTCACTTAAAAATTATTCAACCAATAATGACCAAACCTCGTGACGTTTGCTAAAAATTATAAGAGAACGTTTTAATATGTCAATTGTTTGGTCACATGACTTGATGTTTCCATGGCAACCATGCTTTTTGCAAGTTGTTTTACCTTCAGTTGGTGTTTTCTTAGATACAAGATGGCGATTTTTTTTTGCAATGTAATTGCGACGTCATTTATGACGTTATTTTTGCAAATGCACTGAAATCAACATTTTTGGATACTTTGCACACCATATAAGTTTTATTACTCTAGCCACCCAGGTCCATGAACGCCAAAAAAGCCCAAGCAGAATAGGCTCACATGTAAGTTACTGATATACAGTGGAACCCCATTAATACGACCACCGTCGCGCCATGAAAATGTGGTCGTATTAACGGGGTAGGGTCAAATGATGGTCTTTTGTAGTATTTGTTCGCACTTTCTGTTGAACACTTTAATTTGCCGGATGTCATATCAACTGATTAGCGTGTTCATGAACACGCTAATCACAAACAACTTTGCCGGGCAACATTCACTAAAATGCGTTATTGTTTCAGATTGTGTCTATTTTCATTCAGCAGTCTCACCAGGCATTTTGACTGGTCGTATTAACGGGGTAATTTTATAAAGAAAATAACGACTGGGGACTCCAAAAGGTGGCCGTTGGTCGTAATAACGGGGTGGTCGGATTAACGGGGTTTTCAGATAAGAAAATGAGTGGGCTTTTGTTCGGGCCACAAAAAAGTGATCGTAATAACGGGGTGGTCGTATTAACGGGGTGGTCGTATGGCGGGGTTCCACTGTAATTTCATTTCACAGTTCTTTGTATAACGTGTTAAATCTTCAAAATATTAAGGTAGTAGTTAGCACCTCCCCAATAAAACTTGCCCTCATAAGTGCTTTCCACAGGCCTGACTCAGTTCTTGTCATTCTGATTGCAGAAGTGAAGAAGTTTATTCTTTTTGCCGATGCAGACGCCAAATTCACGAATTTTATATCACTGGATGTGAACTACTTCGTTGCACAAACTCTGTTTAACCATGTAGGCAATCAGCGTCCTATCGCCTTGGACTTTGACCCTGTCGAAGATCGAGTGTACTGGTCGGATGTTGCACAAGGTCTCATCATCAGCGCTTTTTTTAATGCAACTTCTATGAAGATTCTGTTTCGCTGTAATGTCCTGAGACCCGATGGCTTAGCCATTGACCACGTGGGACGAAACATTTATTGGACTGATACAGGAACCAATAGGATTGAAGTAGCTCGGCTTGATGGAACAAAGAGGAAACTGCTGATCAAAGATGGACTCGATGAGCCCAGAGCGATAGTGCTCGATGAGAGAAATGGGTAAGTTAAGGTGTCGTTCAATTGGAATACGGCTTCAAATGCAGCTTGCAATTTTCCTCAAGCAAAGAAGTCATAAAAACCACCACAACTTGACTAACAATAGGCAGATCGAAACGGACCGCTACTGATTAGTCACTTTTTATCCCTGGGGGGACTCTCGTAAAAAAGTGACGGGGGGTTCGTCGAAATTTTGAAAGGAGCCCCTAAACCTGAGGAGCAAGAAACTCGCTTGGTGGGTGTTGCTCGAATTCATTTTCACCCCTAAGAGGTACCATTTCTAAAACAAAACTAGTTCCTATACTATCCGGCTTAAAGTCTCCCGGGCTTTTTATCAACTTTCCACGAGTCTATACAGTGACATCACGGCCAAACTGACCAATCATTTTCAATGACCAGAGGCTTAACACAATGGACTGACGAACCACTTTTCAATTTACTCTGAAGATGATTTTCGCTCAAGTTGTTGAAACCCTAGCTATCCTCACCCGGACGATCACACTAGACTAACTCTGCCCGGCCCGCAGCAGGCTACTATATATTATTGTCACGTCACTAGTCGTTCGTACAGTGGAATAGGAAAATCTCACTTCTGATTAGTTGATTCCATAATTTGGGTATGATAATGATTGAAAATGAATGTTCTCAGTGTCGACTTTTTCACATTCCTGAGCTGAAAAATGAGCTGACGTCAAGAGACCAGTCGGCAACGTCGCGCGTCGTCGTAGGTACACGCAGTACTTGTAGTGCATGTTGCATCTTCATTTGGAGTATAACATGTGTTCGTGCTTCTTGTTGGTTTAAGCTTGATGTACTGGACCGACTGGGGCGCAAATCCAAAGATCGAGAAAGCTGGGATGGACGGTTCAGCGAGACGAGCCATTGTAACAGGAAACCTAAACTGGCCAAATGGACTCACTATCGACCAAGCTACCAACCGGCTGTTTTGGGCTGATGCTAAACTGGACACTATTGAGGTGTCGGACCTCAATGGAGGAAACAGACAGCTTATAATGTCATCTGCGGCTAATATCCATCCTTATGGACTAGCAGTGTACCAAAATATGCTATACTGGACCGACTGGAATAATAAGGGCATTTTACGTTTCAATTTGAGCAGTGGAACCCAGGAAATGATAATAACTGGCCTACAACAACCAATGGACATTCACGTGTTTGATCCGTCTTTGATATTCTCAGGTACCAAGTTGATATGCTTTGGTGTGCAGCTCTTTATTTACCTTATGACAGTGCACATCAGTCCCAATAGTTTAACCTCAGTTTAATTACAACACGTTTCCTAACTTATTTGATATTAAAAATTAATAAGCTACAACTGCTAATGATCAACACGTTACTACGTCTGCGTATGTTGCTTGCATGTGTTTATGCTTATGTCGTTAGTGAGAACTACAGTAGCCTTAAGCGTATCGAACAGTATTGTTTAATTTGTATCTAGTGAGTCAGTAAAAGTATTGTTAGTCATGTCGCTTCTCTGCCATCAGGTTCTCATATTTGTGCTCAAAACAATGGACTCTGTAGCGATTTATGTCTTCTAAAGCCAGGAGGATACCAGTGCGCATGTCCGACAGGCATTGCTCTCAAGCCTGATGGGAAAAGCTGTGACCATGGTGAGCATAAGTTAGTAATGTGTTGTTTCACCAAAAGTGAATAAGAGCCAAGATATTTCCTTGGATGCCACACGATTTATGCTTGCTTGAAATTTCTCCAAAACCCTTTTGTGTTCAAAATAGTCACCGACCACCTTGGTTTTGGATTGCTACTCCCGGAGATATTACATTGTTTACTAGTTTACACCTCAAAGGAATCCTCCACTTTTGGAACAAGTTATCATTAAATTGATGGAAAAATAATCTAAACCGAAAATTTGTTGAAAACTAAGTACAGTAAAATTATTTCAGTGTTACAAAAATCAAAGATTCCTATGAGCTGACTCGTGAATGAATAAATTAATCTGCATAAATTAATAGCGCGATGTTTACAGCCCATCGACCGACCGAGTGAAATTTGTCCACAAAATGCTACATTACTACGCATTCACGAGGGTTTTTTAATGAACTTATTTAACACATTTTAACACATTTTAACACATTTTAACATAGCTACTGATACAAACAGTACATAATAAAACTAACACTACTTACAACGTTAAGGAATTAGAACAGAGCATACTGGTGAAAAAAAAAACTAATTAAATATAGAAAGGAAATATCTAAATATATAGAGAAACAAGTACTTTCATTGTTCCGTGCTCAAGGGCAATTTTGCATTTTTCCATTTTCCATTGTGTTAAAAGTTTTTGTTTTAGCTCACTAAATTCTGGAATCTTTTCCATCATTTTACACGAATAAAAGTAATTTTGGGTTAATAAGAAACAGATGTCAAATGGGTGTCTGGGATAAAAATGGCTGAAAATCTCTGCCATTTTGGGTATCAAATCTCCCGCGCGCTGCCATCTTGGATTTTCTGACGTTTCATGGTTGCCCCTTTTCGGTTATACAACAAACGAGCTATTGTTTTCGGACAATAGTGACCATCACAATACGTCATATAATACAAAATGGCGGCGCAGTGGCTGATATTTGTATCCAATGTTTTCCGTACACTTGAACGTTTTTCCAATTTATTTCAACAAATTTTCAGTTTAGACAATTTTTCCAGCAATTTAATGGAAATCTGTTCTAACAGTGGAGGTTTCCTTTAAACACGTGAAATCCTTGCAACCTACGTAACGTCATGCCACTGAGGTAAATTGTTTATTCCCCAGTCCCTCACAGATTCTTACAAGTTAACTTTCTTTTCTTTTCTTGTCCAAGATATGTTCTACAAGACGACATCAGAGAAATTTATGGTTTTTGCTGAAGCGAATGCTGGAGAAATTTATCAAGTTGCTCTCACAGTACCAGACACTCCTTGCTTTCCTCTGGGTATCAACACAAATATCTCACGACCTGTGGCTGTGGATTACGATCCAGTCGAAGGCCGCATTTATTGGACAGATGTTACCTTAAAATTAGTGGCTAGAGCATTTCCCAACGGATCTTCTGTTGAAATCATTGCGCACAGTAATGTGGGCACTCCTGATGGACTGGTACTGGATTTAACTGGACGAATTTTGTATTGGACCGATGCGGGAACTAGTAAAATCGAGGTTGCACGGTTGGATGGGTCATCTAGAAGAAGCCTTATCACATTTGGCCTTGGTAAGCCAAGAGCAATACAGCTAGATCAAGCAAGAAGGTAATACAGAAATCCAGAGCTGAACGTATTTACGTAGCTATGTTGATGCATTATTGGGTATTTATGCTTCTACGTCAACTATTGGCACTCTGATTGCTTCTTCTTCTTCTTCTTCTTCTTCCTACTCTTCTAGTCTAACTTACAAGTTGGAGTGCGCTTAGCTATATACCAAAATTAGAGACATGTTTGGGTTTCGGACCGTGAGAACTTAGAGTTACTCAGGAAGTAACAAACCAAAACAAACCCAAGCATACCTCCATAAATAATACAAACCTAATAAACAACATTTCAGGGAACGAATCAAAAGAGAATTAAACAATAACTTTAGGCTTTCGCAGATGTCTCAGTCAAGGTCAGGAAGAACTCTGAAACATGACTACCGTGGGAGCTATTGTTAAAGCTAAATCACTGAGACAAAACGGGAAATGGAATTTGAAGCCAAGATGATATACAGGTGGGCTGACCTTGGCAACTGGACAACCGCAGCTGATCACAAGATCGACATGAAGCTAAGCCAAAATTAACGATTAGATAACGAGTAAATTTAGCTTCATAACAACTTGAACATTTTACTGCGCGCATACGAAATTACATATATATATATCGCAGGATATCTGTTGAGTACGGCTGACAGATATTGAGTGCATCATGACCATATGTTACAATTTGTTGAATAATAACATGTGATATTTGTTTAACAATACATTTGAACATAGAAGCGAGGCAATGTCGGTTTCAAGCTTCAAACCATCGTGGCTTTCTTGAGCTCCTTAAACGTTTTTAGTATAAAAAACAGTTTTAAAATGTAGAAGAACTACACTTATTTTAGTTTACATGTACGTTGTTTTTAGAAAAAAAAATGTAAAACAAGTTTTCTATATTAATAAAGAGTACAGAGAGAGTTCGCATAAGCAACAGAGATATCGTCTTATTTCTTCTCTGTTTTAAAATTATTTGTATTCTAACATAACTCAAGGTGAAAAGGGGTATTATCTTTAGAAATGTTTGCAAACCTTCCTCGGACCTTCGGACAATCGTGGCTTTCCTTGAGATATTGTTCTTGGCACTTATACTACGTTTACACTAGAGGAAAAGTTTCCGGATTTATTAATGATTCCGGATTCATCGCATTTGGGGTATTCGGATTCGTCGGCGTTTACACCAGAGGGTTATTCGGATTCTCAACTGTTTACAAACATCGATGAATCCGGGTAAATTCATATGATCTCAGGCGGATAAATATCCGGATTCATTCCAGATTCATTCGAATAACCGTTTACACTATAGTTTACACTATATCTGGATTTAAAAGTATTCGGATACAAAGTTTTCACTTTGAATTCCGGATTCAAAATCTCCGCACACGCGACCAAACCGGGACAGTTTTATCCCGGATTCGTCCATCTGAATGTAAACTGCAAAACGAATCCGGTGCCAAAACGTCCCGGATTCATCACGAATCCGGAAAAATCTCCTCTAGTGTAAACGTAGTCTGAAATGCATCTCCACATCTCCTGGCCAACATGTATCTAATCTATTATCTGTACACTAATTTATTATTATATATCAACGTAAATCTGTTACTTTATAGAAAGATGTACTGGAGTGACTTGGGACCATCATCACCAAAGATTGAACAAGCTAACATGGACGGTTCTGCCAGGACAACTCTTGTTAGTTCTGGAATTGTGTGGGTGAACTCGCTTGCTGTGGATTCCCAAAATGAGCTGCTGTACTGGTGCGATGCAAAACTTGATAAGATCGAACGGATAGACTTCCAAGGAAATAATCGAGTACTTATACTGGATATATCATCTGATAATTCGCATCCATTTGGCCTAGCTCTATCGGATAACGTTCTGTACTGGTCTGACTGGAACAAACAAAGTGTTCACAAACACAACATGACGTCTTCTCTCAGTGAAGTATTGGTCAGCGGACTGAGCAAACCTATGGCAGTGTACATTCATGATCACAAAATAGCCTTTAATGGTATGTATATTTAAATTAGTTTGATTTTCCAAGAAACGTCTTAATTTCGTACAACCGAGGTCGCTACACAGAAGGTCTGGACAGTGTTTTGCTGACATACGACACATGACCCGAAATTTTACCTGCAAAACCCACAGTCTGTCCAAGCTCACGTTTTGAGCATATATGACCGTTGATAAGTACAAGGATTTGTATGGAATTTTGTAACTTAGAAGATTCCGCCGTACTTAACACCCGGGAGAGGCAACACCGCTTTAATACCTACCGCTCAAAACGCGAGCTTGTGCAGCCTGTGATCGCCCGCAGTTAATTGTCGACAATGATTATATATGTTGTTTTTTTGTATTTTATTTGATAGTCATGCGATAATTAATATAAAAAACAATCTGCCTTAGGATCCACCAGTTGTTCTCACCTGAACGGAGGCTGCAGTCACATTTGTCTTCCCAATCCACACGGTCATCAATGTTTTTGTCCAGAGGGAGTACAAATGAAGCTTGGTGACGCCTTTACTTGTCAAGGAGGTATGGTCCCGGGCTGACATTGGTCAGGAATTTAGATTAATTCTTTAATTTTCCAAAACAAGTTGGATTTAGTGTAGATTTTGACATGGCAAACATATAATTTCCTTACGTTTTCTCACCATGTCCGCTATGGGAATTGTACAGCTGTTTCGAGAAAGGTTGTCCTACAGAAGCGTAAAAGCGTACGCGACAATGCTGAAAAGTATTATGGGTAGTTGTAGTTAATCGTTTTATTTTGCACGTGATCATTTTCTCTTGACGTGATGTTTTTGCTATGCCCCGAATAGACTGAGGCTAGCTCTCTTCTGCAGGTTCAAAATGAAAAAGGAACATTTAAAATGTTTTCTTTCGTGTTGTTATATCTCATTATTGATTCAGTGCGTGCAACCGGCGGTTTTCTACTTTTACCCATTCTATTGCATGGTGCATACGCTTTTACGCTTCTGAAGGACAACCCGGCTTTCTCAAAACAGCTGTACACTCCTAAGCTCCCTTGAAAATTCTGCATTCGGCTTGATATAACATGCAGGTTTCCTGTGTTTTGGGGAAGAAAATGGTTGTCAAAGTTACTTTGGTACTTTCTTTCTTTCTTTCAAACGTTGAGAATGAAACATTCATTCACTGACTGTGACACATGAGTATGCTTTCATCATCAACCCTTTTTGCAATCCGTTACAATCGTGTGCATGCAATTTTTGTCAACACTAGTTACCTGTACTTTTCCTAATATGTATGTTTTCTACGGTTTCATTTTCAACCCATTAGAGGTTTTAAATTGATTTTAAAACCAGTTTGTATGTAAGATATCTAGAATCGCCTAGATTTGAGTAACCTAGCCCCTTATAAAAAATGCACTATATAAATTCCATTACCATTACCATTATACAATATTTATTTTTTAAATCTCAAATACGGTGTGGCCCAACGCGTCATCAACTACATTTCCTATTACCGTTACCGTCTACAAATTTACGTACGGGATTTTGTACCGATAGGCCTGCTTAATTTATATTTATTTCTCATCAATAACACCAATATAAGTAGACTTCTACTGAAAACCTCAGAGACATGCGCAGATAACCTTAAATAATTAAAATTTTGTCATTGTATTCTTAGTGAATCGCTGTCCCCAGCTGTCTGCGCCGGTTCACGGAAGTTTAGTGCCGTGTTCTTATTTGCCAGGACAGACTTGTCAGTTTTTGTGTGACAAAGGCTATAACCTGACTGGATCAAGAACGCGGACATGCAACAGTGATGGAATAACATGGACTGGAACGCAAACTCAGTGTAATGGTGAGAGTGCTAATCAGTGGAGGACTGGAACTATAATCTAGAATGCAAAAAGACTGGCAGTTATTTGTCAGAAAGGGCCAACCTCACTCTTGATGAAATCTTACGTAGATCAAGTTGAAAACGAATCTGAGATATTTTGGCAAACACGTGACTTGACAAACGAGCACACAGACAGTCAGACAGACAGACAGACAGACAGACAGACAGGCAGGCAGGCAGGCAGGCATGCATGCTGGCAAGTAGAGTACTATTTTATGAAGTGACGTAAAGTGGCCCGATCCTTTTATTGACGCGTTGGTTACATTTTTGAGTCGCACTTTGAACCGATTTCTTTGATTTTTGGCATCCTAAATATAAAATAAAATAAAATAATAAATAAATCGGTTTATTTACGTGTTAATGTATTTAAAACTTTGTGAAATTCTGAAAGGGCCAACGGACAATACAAAGGTACCGGATCCTGGGATCCTGGATCCTGGCAGTGAAAAATGGCGCAAGAACTGTTCATAGAAACACGAATGTGCTTACTTCATTTAGATAATCATGCACCATGGAATTCCTTTTGTTTCTACTCATATTTAGAAAGGTCAGAGGTCATGGCCGGATTATCACACGGTATTATTTTTTACTTATAGCTGTCACGTGCCCAGCACTACCAGTCCCGTCCAATGGTGTCCGACAGGGTTGCACAGGGACAACAATAGAATATTATAACACAGTCTGTCTGTTTTCCTGTTATTCTGGCTTCACCGCAATTGGTTCTCTGTTAAGAACATGTCAAGAAGATGGAAGCTGGAGTGGCCAAGATTTCCTTTGTCTAGGTGAAAATAAACCTATAACATTTACCTTATTCTCACGAGTACTAATTTTTGCGATTTTTGCAATTGAAAAACAATTGCGAAATTAAACACCCGTGAAGAAAAGATGCCGCGGAATTTTTTACCCTATTACACAACTTCCTCCCGAAGATCCGTTTGAAGACATCGACAGAAATATTTTGTACATACCTTTTTGGAACAGTTTTCCTGAAAAAATATGTTAAAAAAGACATCATTACTGAACTGAGTATTGTTCGACGTGTGAAGTGACTATATAACCAACATTGATAAAGTACTTATCAAGTGTTTTGTTACTTGGTTTGTTCTAGATACTGATCATGAGTGACGTATGTCTTAAATGCTGAAGACCTTTTCGGGAGATTTAATTCCTTTTGAGACCATTTTTCCGTATAATCGCAACAATTAATTATTGTGAAATATGGCAGTGTCATTTTCGTGAAATTAAGTACGCACGAAAGTGAGAATAACTAAAAAGGAATACTTTAAAATTACTTTATTTGCAAGATAGAAATTTGCTCTTTATTTTTTTAAGGTGTCGACTGTGCGCCTTTGAACATTCCGCCAAGAGCCAAACTCCTGACTGTTTCGTGTGGCCATACATATGGATCAAACTGCGTATTTGGCTGTCAAAGTGGTTATAGCAGCGCCGATGGAAATATCACTAGAACATGTTTACATGGTGGACAATGGAGCGGACATCCCATCAATTGCACAGGTACACATTATACATAGAAACATTTATTGCAGAAGAAAGCATTGATTACTGTATTGACGTTTACCCTTTAATACCCAGAACTTCTGTTTCATCATTGAGAAACACGAAAAGTTGCATCCACAAAAGTTAGGACCATCTTTTATACAGAATAATAAACAGTACTGCATGGAAGAACTAGTACTCGATAGAGTTTCATCCACAAACGTGGAATAAAATAATAAGGAGTGCCACATGAAGGTACTGCTCAATTGCTTTCATGTAAAAATAAAAATGTAAATAGTAACACACTTGGATTTCATCCACAGACTTATAAATTTGTACAGCATAATAAACAGTACCGCGTGGAAGTACTGCTTAGTACTGAGCTTTCAATTGAATGGTCACATATATCCACTTCCACAGACCTAAAACATGCTAAACGTCAACCTCGTTCCCAGGGTCTCTCATCTTCCCGCCCCCTGGAGCGAGAGAAGAGAGACCCTGGTCTGGTCTGGTCACGTGTCTAATTGACATTTTCAAACCCCAGGGAGGGCTCCTATAATTACGAATCTTTGTCGCGCTTTCTTTTGTCGACAACAAAGCGAGGCCAGAAGCTAACGGCCACTGTTCACAGGCAAGCGATGTTTTTATACAGCAGTCTTCAGTTGCTGTTTGCAGCAGTTACTCCAATGTTTAGAGGCAATTTACTGTGGCCGAAATGTTGTTGCTGTATTACTGCCGGGCTACGGAAAATCAATGAATTTCCAGCGCGTGAGCGCTGCTCCACGGCAGGCAAGGTCTCGAAAGGTCAATGCCGCATCGGAGTCAAAGCGTCATCATTCCCAGGCATGATTATATAAATTACACTGACGTCTGAACATTTCCACAAAGAGGAAAGAAGAAGAATATTAAGACACCATGGGCTTAATTCAAGTTAATAAACCAAGCTTATATTTTGCGAGTCGCTGACTCTTAGTCTAAGCGCTGTAAAATCTAACACATCACGTACACATCGCATAAATGTAAAACAAAGTGAATGCACGTTGCATGTCGAGTTTTCGTGTTTAAAGATACACCTATTTCAATTAACGTTGTCGGATAGAAAGCGTAAAGCCTACAAGACAAGACCGATTGGTAGTCTGGGTATTCATTGTAATTTCCATATCCGTTGAAAATAAATTATTTTCGGACGTGATGTATTTGGTTTGCCCCGAATTCGATAATTTTTTTCACTAGCTGATTCTGCTGAAATTAAGTTTGACTAAAAGTAGCTTACAACAGGTTTAAAACAAAAAGGAAACGTTAGAAATAATGTTTTTCATGCTACTTCTCATTAGTATTCGGTGCGTGCAGCAGTTTTCTACTTTTAACCATGCTACCTTTCGGTCTTGTCTTGCGGGCTTTGCGGGCTTTTAAAAACAATTCTATCCGACAACGTTAATTGAAATAGGTGTATATCCTAAAAGGGTAAAGGTAAGGCGAGTGCAATAAAAACAAACAGAAACAAGCAATAGTACATAATTTACCTGGAGTTGGGTTGAATTTTCTTGAAGATTCATACCGATCGTGGAGCCTTGCTCTGGTCGGTGATTATTTTGTCACCTTTTATCATTTTCACAACGCCGCCGGTAGCGACGAAATACACGAGACCGTCAAATAACCAGAATAAAGAATCAAGCAAAACATCGCCGCCGAATAAATAAAAGCTTTCCTGTCCTGGATTCGAAACATTAACCCGCTTACAACTCCTTCGTCTTCGCAGATCTTGATCAAATGTGCGTTGTACAGATGGCGATATTTCGATACATCTAAGTACCCTGGCTTTCCTTGATCGCGGTCTTGAAGGCTACAAAATTCTTTAATCGTCCGTTAATCGTCTTTTTGGCGTCTCGGAACGGCCAAAATGTTTACGAAAGCACGTCCACGTACGGTTATTTTGATTTACAACACTTTCCGCTCACCCCTAGGCAAAGTGGAGACAAATTTCACACTCATCTGCCCCTCCCACTAATCTTTTATTTGCTACGTCCCAGATTCTGGGACACACGTGACCAGACCAGACCAGGGTCTCTCTTCTCTCGCTCCAGGGGGCGGGAAGATGAGAGACCCTGGGAACGAGGTTGGCTAAACGTTAGAACCACCTAAAAGTGCAACTCTGCAGGAGATCCCTTCACATAACAGAACAGCTACAATCTTAGACAATACTACAATGTAATTTAGACAAACCACCTCTCTTACTCTTATCCTTTCGCCCCTCTGTGGTGCGTAGGGCATCTACCAGGCTTCTCCACGCATCATGATCCTGGGCTCTGTATTCAATGTCATTCCAATGTGACCCTAGATGCCGTAGTGCTTGTTCGGTTGACCTTCTCCAGTTGTTTCCTCTTCCCTTGCTAGTTCCAGAAGAGAGCTTGCCTGGTTACATTGTCATATGGTGTCCTTAGAGTGTGGCCAACCATTTCCATTTATTTCTTCTGATTACGACCAACACGTGCAAATTTGACAGTTTTCGAAAACATTTCACTAAGTGGATGCGCGCAAAAGTTATGTCAACCCCCTCCCCTCCTATTCACCGACTGAGCAAGCACCATCCCGTCAACTGATGCAGATAAAGTGTCTGAAGTACAGCACGTGGTCGATGCACTTAAGAGCAATAGTTGCACGGACCAGTTTATAAGAAGCTGCCAAAGAACCAAAGCACCCACAAATCGGTCTAAAATGGTTACGTAACCAATGAGAACGTGCGTTATATCAACATAATTTCATAAAAACAGATTTAAGCCATGGTCCAACAGTGTCCTTTTCTGTTTTATGAAACATATTGTTATAAATAAATAAATAAATGAAACTGATGATCTAATGCGATACTCGTCCATTTGCAGATGTTCGTCCTCCAACATTCGGTGTCACGTGTCCAACCAGTCCGTTGTTTGTGTATGCAGAACGCGGGAAGTTTTCATCTGTAGTGAACTGGACCGAGCCAGTTGCTACTGACAACATAGACGTCGCACTTGTGATGACGTCAAATTACCAACCGCATCAAAGGCTCAGTCAGGGAAGTCACATGATCATATACTCCGCAGTGGACCAATCAGGAAACAAGGCCACTTGTACCTTCACGATTACAGTAATAGGTAACAAATGTGTACCAAAAATTACAATATTACAATATTGTTAAAAACTATTAAATAAAGGTACTACATGTAGCTGAAAGTTACGTTAGGCAACTATCTGATTAAGCAAATTAAATTATCGGTCAAGTAAATATTAAACAAATAAGTAAGTAGATAAATATATAGATAAAATGATATATAAATAAAATAATAATAATTAAACTTTATTTTTTAGTAAGAGGGTGAGTTTCCTTATCTTTAAAGTGCTACTACGATCAAAAATACACTTCTCCTGTTCTCTTCGGATTTCGAAACTTTAACCACCAAATAGTAAATGTGCCAAATATCAAGTAAAAATTCTCACGGGAAGTCCGATTATTTTAACTCTACTTTCCAACTTCGACTTGCCGCCATTGCTGGATTCAAAAATGTCCGAGCGCGTAAATAAGGATTGGGACGAGAGGACAATGACGTCATCCAATCAACCAATTCGAAACAAATATGGCTTCTTCTGTGTGCGCGAAGGCTGATTTCATGTTGTATTGTATATCGACGAGGTTCTAGAGCTTTCTATAAACGTAGAACGCTTTTTCTTCACACAAGAAGATACATCCAACGTATTGTGTCGACTATGCTAGCAGCAGGAGTCTCAAAAGCCAGAATTTCTTCGCACAACTCTCCTACTCAGTGCTGGTTTAAAGAGCCTCATCACGCTGCTCAAATCGAAGACGAAGATAAGCTTATTACGGATGATATCGCCCTGATGACTTATTGATCAGCAGTTTAACTACGGGCCGGGCTGTTGGTATGTGCTTACGGGATTACGGGAGGTTGTTTTGTCAGCTGAATGAAACTCCTCAGAATGGACTAAATATTTCAAAGCTTCGCTTGTTTACTTTGTCTGAACTGTAATTATACACATGGTATAAAGTGTTGTCATGTGCTGCTTGTTTGGATACTTGGATTTTAATAGTTACTTCCAACGAACTAGTGCAAGGTAATACTGGGAGATCAAACAAAATTTATAACAATTTGTTTCCTATATTTAACTTAAATAAAATAAAAGCCTAAAGCTAGTTGTGTCTTCAGTGTCAATTAGCTCAAGGTGCATATTTCCTTGGTTTTGATATCATCCATTTTGAATTGAATTTGTATCTTTGATGCTATGTTATTGTAAACGTTATTGTACTGTAAATTAACAGGGTTCATACAGTCTAGAAATGTAGAAAAGTATGGATTTCCTGACTAGCTTTACAGACCTGGAAAAAGTTTGGAAAATGAAATTTATGTCTGGAAATTTGTCGAAGCTACATTGTGTACAACAAGTTCTGTTATTCAATGAAATCTTTGTCAGGTAGCTGGAATTCCTATTCTCGGCGTTTGATTGCGTGTGTTAGGCCCAGTTCAGACGCCGTACTTCACATGAGCCGAATCAAATTCGATGAATTAAGTTCATGTGAAGTACGGTGTCTGTATCAATTCGGAACGGCTGATTGAATTCGGATCGGCTCAGCCATTCTTCCCGCCTGGCTCAGCCGGGAATTACGGCTGTGGACTGACTTTGATTCAGACGCCAAACTTCACATGAGCTGAAACAAATGCATGAATTATTATAATGTATTTTCAATATAACAGCAATTTCCCCCTAAAAATTAAGTTTGGCTGAATTAAGCTCGGCGTCTGAATCAATTCAATCGGTCTAAATTAATTTGGGTCGGCCTAAATTCAAATTCGATATGGCTCATGTGAAGTACGGCATCTGAACTGGACCTCAATCTGCCGAGTCTGTAAAATGAAAACATGGTTTGGAAAAAAGTATGGAAAATATCTCAAATTTTGTTTACAAAAATATGCAGAAACCCTGTAAATACAAAATTGCCCTTGATTAAAACAAGGCTTATATACAGGTAGTTGCCCCCCCCCCCCCCCCCTCCCCGCCAATTATAGTCATTCTAATTTACTCAGCATCATTAGGACACAGGCTCAATTTGCTCCCTTCTCTCAATTCCTGTCTTCAAGAGCATGCATTTGGTGGGGGTAGGGGGAAGGGGATTCATTTTCCCAGGTAGTGGAGCCTAAAAACATGGAAACCAATGCTTAATCAGCAGCAAGAGCTTTCGAGAAGTCTGAAATTAGGTTCTTGTACATTTGATATGGAGAAAAACTGGTATATATTCTAGGGTACCATTAGGGCCCAAGCACTTCGGTTAGCGAAGAACTGATTGAGCCTTAAGGGTTTCTGAGGACACTATCTTCACAATCATAGGGGTCACTTAACAAGAACATTTGGATATCACAAAAACAGTGTTAACCTGATAATAACTATCAGGTATTTTAGTTGCTAAAGATTGTTTTATGACACATTGTTATGAAAGCAGTGATGACTAACACTCAATTTTCAAGTAAAACAATATTTATTTTCACTTTTGTAAGATTCAGGTTGGAATATGCACAATATGTGAATTTGGGCATGGATATCTTTTGGAGAAAAAACAATAATAATCACCCCTGGCTATTATTCGAGGAAATATATTTTTATCAGGTTGCCCCAACAATTCACCTACTCCTGGAGCAGCTAGAGGGAGCAAGGGTACTGCAAGTCCAACACAAAAGTCATAAAAAAATCATTGGGCAAGAATGATTTTACATGAAATTATGTCAACATTTAAAAACTGCATGGTAAATAATTTCTACAGTTTCCAGTGCTCATTACAAGTTACTGCACAGTCATAAGTTACTTGGTTGCATATATTATTTTATTTCCCTTATGAGCTGAAAAATATTGTGCTTTGAAACACAATATTGTTGTTTATGTCTGAATTTCTAATGTACTGGTCAAGGCATATGATTTGGCTGATCAGTGTAATGTATTTTCTTGCGAACTGTACACACAAGGGACAAGTAAGGGGAGGGTTAGAAGGTACATGACATTCAGCTGTTGACACGACAGCCATATGCATGCACTGACTGGTTGATTTGATCGATCACGTAATGAAAAGTGCTCCGAGCCAAAAAACCAACAGTCAACTAATTTAGCGAGGAATTTAACAAAACCTACATTACACGTACTTCTACCATACCCCTGGACATGCCTGGAGTTCCCAAGTGTTCTAAAAATTCCTGTTTTGCGTCATCTTCATCTGAAATTAATAGAGCGAAGATTCGTATCTTTGATCTTTGCCTTTGGTCGCTTCTCGTGGTTCCACTAGCGCGCTGCTCTTTTCTTTTTTTAGTGCATAGTAAAGCTCAGAAAAAGGGTCGACATACTTCTTATTTCAATTAAATTCTGGGTCATTTACGGCGAAAGACAACGGGAATACGTTCACCAACATCGGCGCTGTTGTGTTTCTTCCATACGACTGCAACACTTCGCTCGAAGGCAACTTGATTGGATGACGTCACGAACAGACCGCTAATGGCAAAAATCGCGGGCCGCGACGTTTGCGAACTGATCAATGGCGGATGGATTTTACGCGATTTTACGAGATTTTCGCGGGCTGGTTCTCTGCCGTGTTTGTACTTTCTGGTCAGATTTCTAGCGTGTTGTATTTATCATTACCCAAATAATGAAATTGTCTAAAAAAAAACGAGAAAGAAAATGCTTAATTTTGATCGTAGTAGCACTTTAAGGTACTATGACAGCGATTACAGTGTAATCGTCGCTTCAAATCGAAGGAAACTCCAAAATAATAATTTACTAAGGTAGGAAAACACCAAAAGCTGGCCAAACCGGTCAACCTTCTTCAGGCACAATGAGTAACATTTACATTAGCATAGAGATTATAGTTTTTGCGAAATAACGGAAATAGGTAAGACAGATAACATAATGATTGACAGTAGGAAATTAACAATAAAATACTAAAAGCAAACTTAAGGGGGTGATTACATGGCGAATTTCAGCCCGGGCTGAAATTTCAGCCCGGTTAGGGGGCTGGAATTTTGTTGCGATTACATGACGAGTTTCAGCCTGGGCTGAAATTTCAGCCCGGCGCCAAATTTGAAATTGCGCGGGAAGAGTCATCAGAGAATAAGGGGCGATTTGAATAACCGGCAACTTATTTACATATCGGCTGAACGTTTGAAGAACGAAGCTGTTGATATATTCCATTTTCGATTTGAAATTCGCGACACATCGAATAAGATTTTCGATTTTATCTCCCTTGTTCCACTGGAACCTTTTTCCATCTTGTTTAAAAACACAGGAGCGATTTTACAATACCCGGCAACTTATTTACATACCGGCTGCACGTGTATATAAAAACAAATGGACCATTCTTATTCAATGACATGCAAATACGTTGCCGGGCATTCTACAATTTAGCCAAAACACAATCACTACGCATGCCCAAGTTCACTTTTCAGCCCGGGCAGAAAATTCCATTCCGATTACATGGTTTTTTTCAGCCCGTTTGGCCGGGCTGAAAATTCCAGCCCGGTTTCTCAAACCGGGCTGGAATTATCAGCCCGCGATGAATTTCAGCCCGGGCTGTAACCTTGACCATGTAATCGCTAACTTCATTTCAAGAGGATTTGTTTCGGAAGTCGGGCTGAAATCTCAGCCCCCCTAACCGGGCTGGAATTTCAGCCCGGGCTGAAATTCGCCATGTAATCACCCCCTAAATATCTAATATGCCATAACGTTCAATTGGTCTTGCTTTTGAGATAAAAAAATACTATCTACCAAGATATGATGCTAAAAATATATATTTATTTTAGTTATCAACTGCACATCACTGATGGTATATCCTGGAAGTCCACTACGCATGAGCAGCTGTGCTGATTATTATGGAGCAAAATGTAACTTTCTTGTTCGATTGGTCATCGTTTGAATGGCTCGTCGACAGTCACATGTGTTGCCCCTGGTAACAGACCTCCAGGATTCTGGGACAACCCTTTACCAAGATGTCAAGGTACGTGATATAGAGGATACATATGGATACTTAAGTTCCTCTGAGTCTGTTCAATTTTCTCTCAGTATTGGTAATCAGTATGTAATGTGTAGTACAGTTTTCTCTCTTTATTCTGCCGGCAGCTGTATTGTATATCAGTCTGCACTGTGTAAGCGAAAAAATATCAGGAGGATTGGAGACTCCAAACGGAAAGGCGAAGCTATAAGCTATAACCTAACCGAAAGCTATAACATTTTTCTATGAGTCCATCTCGAGAAGTAAAAATCTCTTTAATTAAACACAACACTTGATTCTGCCTAAGTTCTTAGACTCTACCTCGTTAATTAGTGATATCTACTGATCATTTTATTTCTCTCTAGTTATAACATGTCCGTCTCTTCCAATTCCAACAAATGGAGTTAAGACCGGCTGTGTTGACTTGTTATCCGAACCTTATGACACACAATGCAGTTTTTCTTGCCAAGTTGGCTACGACCTGATTGGTTCGTCAGTTAGGCGGTGCCTGGAAAATGGGACATGGAGTGGAGAAACGACTTATTGTCAAGGTTAGAGATAATTACTTCTTATTAACAGAACGTGAGGGCCATACAGGGAGAATATCACTCGAGTTATTTCTGACCAGAAAAACCGAGGGCCCTAAAAGTCCCGAGCTAGTGAGGGTTCCTTATATGGCACTCCCTAAAGGCCGATTTAGACGGAAAACTTTGTCGCATGTGACTTTTGTAGCTCTCGCTGCTCGCGTCATGCAAAAATCGTATACAGCCCCGAGTATTAGCCAATCACAGTGCGCTTTATATCTTTACAAGGTCTAGCCATATAAGAAATATATAGATGTTATTGAACTAGCGTGAGGTCCGTATTGGGAAAATATTGTTCGAGTTCTTTTTTTTTTCCGTAGTAACTTTGTGACCGCGCTCGTAGTAGTAGGTGTTGAAAGATATACATATGCGCATTAACCATTTTTAGCGTTACTAAGTGATGAAGTAACAGCAAAGGAACATGACACATCACAAGGTGTGCTTTGATACCTCGGAAAATGATTTTCCGTTGTTATGCAACGTTGCGTCAGTGGCTAAAAATTTTAATAGCCACCAGATAATTAAGCGGCCGATGCCCATATTCTAGAAATGGACCGGTTTTTTTCATGGTCACTAGCCCCAGACCTCTACACGGTTGACATGATGTTATCGCATCTCGGTCTAAAATTAGCCAGTAGAGAATTTCTCTTCCACAGGCTTTCTGTAGTGTCGTGTAAGTGCGTACATGTATTGAGTTTATTACAGGAATCGCATTGAAAAAAACAAAGACAAATGTCCCACAGCAGTGAACAGCAGTGTTGTTGCAAAATGTGCTAAATTTGGCGGTGTGACCTTTGCGCGTTATTCGATCCCAGCGGGGAATCGGCTTCCGGTTTCTCGCAAACTGCGGACTTTGGCGAGACTGGTGTGACCTGACTCGTCCCCTGTCGTCTCTCTTGTCTCCTATTAATATTTGACCTTCCCAGAATCCCCCAGTCCCCAGGACGCTCGCATATAATAATTAATAGGAGACTGAGAGACGGCTGGGGGCGAGTCAGTGGCGTTTCAATTCTAGAGGGGTTTTCCCATTACATGATAAACATGACAGCCCAGTATACGCATGATGTAATAGAGAGACACCATTAATTTGCTCTTCGTATCTAGCGATCATAGCGTGGGCAGAGTTGTAAAAGTGCGTATTATCCTGTATAGGTTTTGAAAGAAGACTTTATTAGTGGGTGTTAAGACATCTATTCTTGGTAAAAGTAGGTGTTCAAATGTTTATTTGGCTTTTAGTTGACGGCATTTGGTTAGATATTACAGTTTCTACGCAGTGAGTTTAATATAAATATTGCATCACGCAGTCACGTTTTTCGTCACGCAGGCTCGTACTGTTGACTCATATTTGGGGGGTGCACCTCAGAGTCCAGTGTCCGAGGGGAGGAGAGGTGGATTGTTGTCCCCCCCCCCCCCTCAAGGTGATATCGGCCGCTTGTTAACTCCTTTAGGAGTTCTTGTTTAAAAAAAATTGCAAAAAAGAACGAGATCAATATTTCTCCAAAAGCTCGTTATAAAGTTTATATTATAATGTTTTTTTAAAACTTTGCTGATATGTAAATTAGTGCATCCATTTTCTGCAGTCTGCAGGCGCTGCCTGTGCCCTCGGGGGGTTAAGGCGAGGATATGGCTGTCCCTTCAGACTATTCTATTTCACAGTGTAAAGGAATACACAACATTCTCACTACAAGCCACTGAGCTACGTTTCACGGTGTAAAGGAAAAAGCGACCATTCACACTAGAGCCTGCAGTAACACAACTTTCACCTTCAGAAGTGGACCTAATATATAAAGTTAATAATACAGTTCGACTTTCATTATTTTCAGTTATCAGCTGTGGACCACTTGTTCCTCCCATGGACGGTGTCATTTCGCCATCTTCGTGTCTATCGAGCAGCCATTATGGCCAAACATGTAGATTTACTTGTCAGAGACCCGGGTACGTCCTTGAGGGGACCTCCGTACGAGTGTGTGGTAATGATGAACAGTGGACTGGGTCGAATAATACGCGTTGCAGAGGTAATGTGACAAAACGGATTGGATTATTTTCTCTTTTTCCTGTTGTTTAGCAATTTTTGGGTCTTTTTATATTTTTATATTTTCGACGGGAGACGCGGTTGCTTAATAATTAGTGCCTTGGATATCGGATCGAGCGGTCCAATGAGGAAAATTTGTATGCAGCTGTTTCGAGAAACGTTGTCGGAAAAAAGCGCACGCGACAATCCCAAAAGGTATTGTGGGTAGTTTTAAGTTCACGGTTCCTTGACTTCAGCATTTCAGGGAAATCTGAGAAAATGGCACGAGACGCCATGGACGCATGTTTGCGAGTGCTAAAAGAAAGCAACAAAAGTAGGTTCGACAGCGGCAGTGTCAGGAACGTACCTTGCTGATCATATCCCAGACTACCTTTCGGGATTGTCGCGTGCGCTTTTTTCCGACAACCTTTCTCGAAACAGCTGTATAAAATAGGACTACATGCTGTCCAATTTGGAAATGATTGGATGAAACAAATTCCGAGGTCTGCCAAAATTGGACGAGACCGTAGGTCGAGTCCAATTTGGCAGTCCGAGGAATTTTTTTTTAAATCTCAAAAGCTTTCCTGGCCTTACGTATTGAGTCGCGTTTGGAAAACACGTTTTCAATAGAGATTAATTGCCTGTTACAGTAATCGGGGATTAATTGCATGTCGTTAATAGTGTGATTAGGATTCGGCGGCAATAGTAGGTTTGGATTTGGCGTTAGAATTATGTATGGTACGGTGGTGTTCATTAAATCTGTCTTTAAGCGTCGTTTAGTCTCTCCTATATATTGTAAATTAGATTTTTTGTGTCACAGGTCAGAACACTTCAACCTGATGGCCTTAACATCCAAGAAGAAACATATTGGATATTTAGTTTCCTTTATTATTTTATTTTATTGGTTTACTGTCAATCTATTTGTCTGACGTATTTCCGTTATTGCGCAAAAACTGTTAGTAGCTACTATATAACATGTATACCAATGTAAATTGTCCTCATTGTGCCTGAAGAAGACTGGTTTGGCCAGTTGAAATATAGTACTAAAAAAACTTTAAAAATCTACGTTGTATCGGTCTCTGTTTCTACTGAAAGTATATCCTTAAAGGGCTTTATGTTTCGTGAAAATATATATCTCCTTTAACAAGTTAAACTATTTCTATCGTTTGCAGACAATGTTCCACCTTCATTCAATAACACCTGCCCCAACAATATGGTGTTCTATGCTCCTGAATGTTCGTCCAGTGCTTTAGTCACGTGGAATGAGCCAATAGCTACCGACAACTCTGGTCACGTGTCTATCAGCTACCCTGCAATTCGACCTCCTGTTAATCAAAGTATTGGCCTCTATAATGTACTGTATTCAGCTACAGACAGCAGTGGCAACCGAGCTAATTGCACTTTTATCGTGCAAGTAACAAGTAGGTCATTCCACTTGTTATTAACAAATCACTTATCATAATTAATGGCATCTTGCGTGGTTATCAACTGTCTGTTGGTGTCAATCTTGGTGTCAATCTTTTTAACTTCAAATTCTAATTTTAAAACTACATTAAATCTTCAATATTTCTCATTTCCCTAAATTTTACAACTCCTTTTAGAAAAACTATTTCCTCCCAAACATACCCAAAAATCACCCCAAAATTTACAAAACACCCCATAACATTTTACTTTTCTCCGCAGGAAAATCATGCCCAGTCCTCCCGCCGCCAATACATGGTTCCATAACCTCCCTTTCATGTGGATCTTCATTTGGTTCCCAGGCTTCTCTCACTTGTAACAGGGGATACCGAATGATTGGATCTCGTGTGCGCTCATGTAACTTAGATGGGACATGGTCAGGCAATACAACTACTTGTAACAGTAAGCAACTCTGCAAGGCACTTCGTTCCCTTCTCTATATTTATCAAAACAAACTTGAAATTCCTTTGTAGCACTCTGTTAATTGATGGTTTCACAGCTCTCAATTTAATTTATTTAGCTACGCCAAGTAGGCAGGGTAACCACAACAGCTTGCGCCAATTACTGTGTACCCGTAGACTGGCCCTCAATCCATGAATAGTATGAAAAGGACAAACCACAACACCGGGGACTACGTCCCCTACTCTTTTCGAACAGTGAGTTCTTTAACGTCCCCTACTAATTTAGTATGAAAAGGTGTAGGAGACAAGGCCAACGGCTTAACGTCACCGCAAATGACGCGATCATCTGAACTGAAACAAGGTATTAGCACAACCAGCATATAATCTTACCAGGACCCTGGTTTGTGGTCCGGCCCGGATATGAACCCGCGACCTCGCAGCTCCCGCCCTGCAGTCTGGTGCCCAACCAACTGAGCTAACCAGGCGGCGGTTAAAACCTTATTTCGGATTCTCCTGATTTTAAAATCCAATAACTATTCTCATTCGCGTAAAAGCCACGGCATGACTTTTCATACTATCGGATAACCACGTGCTCATGCATAAAACACTCCATTGGCTGTAGAAGTCCCCAGGGAGATTCTCAGGACCCTTTATACGCCCCTCGCAAGTGAATCACACTGAACTTAACGGTTACTACAAGTCTCTCCACCCACCTCCCCTTCAGCGGCGCTTGCGAAATCTTTATTATTCAGCAGACTTTATGCCTTATGCAACATTTAGGCATGGAGTGGTGATTTACGCTCAAATACTCGAAAATTCAGTACGTTATCTCAGCGTTGATAAAGGAAAATGGTCATGAACCCAAAAAACTTCTTTATTCCATGTTCGCTTGTTTGCTTTTTTGGCCTTGCATGACCGTGCCAGTAACTAGCCAATTGAAACGTTTCGGTTACGTAATTCAACTATAGTGTGTGAGCGCAAAACAAAAAATTGTGCACGGTCGTGGACCATCCAACCAATAAATCTTAGATTCCTTGTTTGCTTCTTTGAAGTTTTTCAACCTCATAACCATTTACCATTACCATTTATGTTTTGTCGTTTCGCGCGCGTTTTATTTTCATATAAAGAAGCTAAATGCAATCACTTGAGAAATATAGAAAACACTCGCGTACGGCTCGTCTTTTCTTATTTTATGGCACTATATATAATACATGTCTTTGGCTTCTTTATTTGTCAAATAATTCATGTTTCTTTTTCCTTTCAGTTGTAAAGTGCCCAGCCATTGCAACACCGTCTCATGGGATGATTTTTCCCAGCCCATGCAAGTTAGTTTCTGGTGTAAATTATAAGACACAGTGCTTCTTTATGTGTAATGTTACGTTTGGATATCGACTGGAAGGCGTACAAAATGTATCCTGCCTTGAAAGTGGATCTTGGAGTGCGGATACTACGAAGACGATCTGTAGAGGTACGTAATGTATATTGTAGTTTGCCGTTTGGACGTTTGTCTGGGACACCGGTGGACCAATGGTTAATGCTTCAGTGAATTTGAGTATTGGCCAGGGTCGTTTTGTTGAGTTCTTTGGCAAGACGCTTTACTTTCACAGTGCCTCTCTTCACCCAGGAGTATAAAGGGGTAGCGGCACATGGGTTGCGGCTACCTGATAAAATCAGGAGCCCATTACCCGGAGCGAGCAACTTCCAAGAAAAAGATGGCGACCTAATTGCGGCCTTTCGATGACGCCAATTATTAATTACAAAGAAAAACTTTCTAGCGGGAATACAAATTCGCGGGAAAAGCGAATCTAAAAATAAACCAGTCTGTAAAAACGCTCCAAATGTTGGGTGCAGCCTACGATGGCCTAGCATCCCATCCAGGACGAGTAGCAATACTAGTGCTAGTGGGTTCCATGCTACGGAAACCGGGGTTCTACGCCGACACGTGCACGGTGAACCACATGGTTCCACGTAGCATGGAAATGCAAACTGGCAGCAGAGACACCAAGACACAGAATTGTAATACATCAAACACCAGAGACAGTGTTTCATCCGATTTCCAAACACCGAGAAGAGAGTTGAAAATATGAGGCGGAGCGGAATATTTTTGACGAAATTGTTTGGAAATCAGATAAAACATTGTTTCGAGTGTTTTGATATATATTTTCAATCGAAACAAGAACTAAGGAGTAAACGGAGAAATGAAATCGTAAAAAATATGCTAATTAAGACCGGGTATCCAAACTCCGTCACGGTCATGATTTCCTTTGTTTTAACTTGATGAATTATTAATGGCTTTTAAAAGGGAATTAATAATTAACCCTCAGCTGATGAGATCATGTCCTGATGAGAACCCTGAGAGGTTGAAAGTTCTTGACATTAGTCCGTAATATTTTCACGCTCCAAACAGTTGAAAATATATAAATCTAGAAGAAAATCAGCTGATGAGCAAAAAGCTTCATTTGCTGAGATGCCTTTTATTGTCAATTCCGGCGTTTTTCATTCAAGGAAACGAAACAAATGTTTTCTTGTTTAATTTATTATGGGTACTGCGCTTGCGCAAGTGCCCATTATTGTCGTCGTCGAAGCATTCTTTGTAACATTCCTTCGTAAGACTTTTTTGTAACAATTCTTTGAATAACTGAACATGATATGGCATTGTTCGATTGTTTCGCTTCATTGACAGTGGTGTCAAGTGCAATGCTCAAAAAGAAGATTGGCATATTTAGTGAGCTACATGGAGAGAAATTGCGTTGCAAAATAAATATGAAAGACACGTTTGTTTTAAATGTTTTTATTTACATGTACGTAGGTGTATTTCTTTGACAACTGCACGAACAGGGTCGTGTTTGATTGAGTCACGTTGTTGAAGCTTTTGTTGAGTAACCGCCGGTCTTTTAGAGTCCTTCGTACAATTCATTTGTTTGAGTTGTACTATCGTTATTGAAGTTTCCTGAAATAAAGATAATAAATATTATAAGTTTGCTAAAAAGGGAATAGGTAGTAATGTTTATGTGGGAGCTGTCAGTTTGTTTGGCTAGGCTTCAAGGAGACTTACGTTTAAGCCTCACGTGCGAGGGGCGAAGCCGCGAAAAGAAGACGGCGAGCTAGTTTACTGGAGCAGAATTTTTGAAAATCATTCCGGCACAGCTTCAGTTGTTTAAACGAGCAATTGATAACTGAAGAGATAAATGAAATTTCTACAGGTAAAAGGTTGTCGTGTGACGTGATATTCGTTAACTCATTTAGTCACACGCGCGCGCGAGGGGTGAAGTCAGAGAAGAAAGTATTGCTGAGGGACCAAATAATTTTGTTATGCTAGCGTGAATTTACAACTCTTTGAAAATCTTTCAGAGCTTCAGTTGTTGAAAGGCTGATGTGCAATTTATTTTTAGATTCTGTTATGTCAGCGCGAATGCTGCTGTGTAAACAAAGATATTACAGTATGACGACAATCAGAAGAGTATGAGTGTTGAGTGATTTGAGAATTTTGTTATGTCAGCATGAATGCTGCGAATGCTGTTGTGACAAAGATCAAAGCCGCGTGCTGGATTGCAGAAAATTAATTCACCGCGCTTTCGGGAGTCTGACGTTGGACATCGTGACAAAATGATATTAGAAAATGGATTTTAGATCTACTATTGTTAAGTGTGTTAAATTTTTTCGAAACGAGGAATGATTTTAATATGAAAATATCTTCTAAAATTAAAGACGAACTTATCTGCTTGGTTTGTAGACGAAAGATAAGATCATCTCATTTGAGCACAGTTTCCGTTGTTTTAAAAAACAGTGGGTGATTGTATTCAAATTAGCTTGGGTTTCAAGTCTTGTTAGATGTACTGATCAAAATGACATGAAGGTAAATAAACTGAACAGAGTTTTTTGTCCGCAACTGAGAAGTCGGCGAGCTAGTTTACGAGAGCAGAGTGTTGCTAAAAGTGACCTAATAAATTTGTTACGTTAAATGTGAATCGTGCAGTGTACTGTAATTACCCAGTTCAGTTAGCTAGGATATGAGCAGAGTCACGTCACGCGCGAGGAGCGAAGCCCGGGGAGGGGGGGGGGGGGAGGCGGTACTCCCCCAAAAAAAATTTGGGTAGGGGTGTGCCGCTGGACTATAAAACCCCTTAACCTGTACCGACTACAAAACGCTATTTTGAGACCCTGTTCCAGACTAAATGTTAAAAAGGTACCCTGTTCCAGACGATTTTTAACGATTTTTTTCTAACCCAAAAGGCTAAACTAGTAAGCAGCAGTTGTAAAGCTTCTTTCCTACGCGTTTATTTGTGCCAACTTCTGGGAAACTGGTACCCTGTTCCAGACCAAAAGATGTCGTTTGTTATACCCTGTTCCAGACCAAACTGCTTAAAAACCCCGTCCAGCGGCACGTACCTATATAGCGTATATAAGAGAGTGCCACCCCCCCCCCCCCCCCCCCCCCCCCCCCGGAGCGAAGCCTCGAGAAGAAGCGATGGCAAAATACGCGCGTGCCGATCGCGAAGCCATGAACGAAAACGAGAGCAAACTACGCGCGTGGCCGCCGAAACTGCCAGCTATTCAAACTGAGCGGTGAGTCACGACGGCAAAACCGGAGTAAAACAAAATCGCTTTTTTTGCTGTCCTTTATCTTCGTCAAGGAAAAAATATCCTCAGACACCCTGTTGTAGTGGTGTACCAAGTCTACACATCTACGTAGTAGTTTTAGTTAGCATTTTCTGTGAAATGTAATTACCTTTTTCAGCCCGCTTTGAATTGACGTTGATCGTTCACAGCTTCAGTTCAGTTGAAAGACTGTTGATGCAACTGTACTTATGAGTGATTCAAACAGAATCACTACATGGTGGAGTCACTTGTAGTGTCGAGCGTTTTGCTGTGTGCATGTGTCGAGGAAAGATAAGACGGAAAAATACAGATACATGTTGATCTTGGGTTGAAAACAACAGTGACGTTAGACTATGTGTTGACATAAGATAACAGAATTGCGGTTTCTTTGTAAAGGATGTAAGTCATTAAGTTGCGTCTTTATTGATAAGAAGATAAAATTTAAGTTGTACCAGTCCAAATGGCTGTTCTGTGAGCTTCTGTGACTTATTTTATCTACAAGGGTCAAACACCGGAAGACAGTTGTCAAACATGTCATGACAAATGAAAATATACAGTGCACAGATAAGCGAGGTTAACTTTGTATGAGAGCGGAAAGTGTCCGTTGTCCGTATTAAGGGCTAATGTAAGATAAAATATATGAGCTTTTCGTCGGGACAAACAAAACTGTCCGTAATAAGCCGCGGGTGTCCATATTAAGCGGGTGTGCGAAAGGGGAGGGGATTGCGTGTACTAACTTTCGAGTGCCTCCCGAGCCGTAATCTCGCCAAAAAAAGTCTTAAACAGCCCGGAATGACAAAATAACAGCACACATGACTCAATTTACATATATTTTAAACTCTGTTGAATAATACAGATCAAGTTGACAGCTCTTAAATCTAAACTTGTGAACCAAATCTCAACCGTCACAGTAAGTCTGTAGCCCGGGGGGGTACTCCCCAAAAAATTGGGTGGGGGTGTGCCGCTGGGCTATAAAAAACCCTTACCCTGTACCAGAGCACAAAACGCTAATTTTGCGACCCGTTCCAGACTAAATGTTGAAAAAAGATACCCTGTTCCAGAGGATTTTTTAACGACTTTTTTCTAACCCAAAAGGCTAAACTATAAATCAGCACTGTTAACGTGTAGTGTAAAAGCTTCTTTAATACTCCTGCGCGTTTCGTTTCGTCTGACTAACGTAGACTTCGTCTACCCTATTCCAGAGTATAAATTACCGATCTTCGTGCTAACTTCTGGGAAACTGATACCCTGTTCCAGACCCAAAAATGCCTTTTGGTATACCCTGTTCCAGAGCAAAATGCTCAAAAACCATACCCTGTCCAGCGGCACGTACCTATATAGCGTATATAAGGGAGTACCTCCCCCCCCCCCCCCCCCCCGGGGTCTGTAGTTCGTGACCTGAATAATGTAAACACTGACCACTCAAACATAGGATGGTCTGCCTGTGGTATAAACATAAACATTTCTTGCACTTTTTAAATTCACAATGGATTTTTGACAAACAAGAAACTTTACGTGACATGTAATTTACAATTTACGGACAAAGGTATCTATCGATTGACAGGATTTTGCTGCGGCCTTTCTATTTTGCTCTTCTGTGACTTCTAGCCTATGAATAGGCTCCGTGAAAGCAAGCCGCACGAAGCCTGGGAGAGAAGGGAGAGAGGGCCCCTTTCTCTCTCTCCCAGTCTTCGCGCGGCTCGCTTTTCCTTTCACCCCATCGCGGAGCCTATTCATAGTGACGTCTGGCTCTGTTCGGTCCATTTTATCCAACCACACATTTGACACACATGCTGAGCCCTTTTGCAGTTCATTATTGGGGTACCCAATCTTCTCTCATTTTGATAGAGCCTGGAGATTAAAATATCGGATGAGGGTTTTAGGTCGAATTTATCGTTAACGTTAAATTCAGCTTATAGAATCTCAAGATCTGGTCCAAAATTAAATGTGTCACCCAGCAAATCTACAAATGGCGGACCTTCGATGTTATCTTCGTTGATTCAGGCTTCATTGGCAGTTAACGAATTATAGCTTTTAATTCACTTTCTTTTCAGCCATCCGCGGTCCACGGACGCACCTGTCGCACCCCTCGCCCTACGGGCCCGATTATTTTAGTGTGGTTAGCCAAAGCAAGAGATGTTGCCTTAGGGGTAGGGTTATCAAATGCAATACGCCAAAGAAAAAAATAACAAAACCAACAAAGTTGCTGCACTATCCTCAACGGCGACAACTCAGAGAACGAAGTCTTGACCTATATTATCAATTGAGAGGTCTTGTGAGAGTTGAGTCATGCACGTGGCAAACATGTAGCGGGTTTGCGTGACGAATTCAAGTTCAAAGTTTGTGCTTGTTTTATGTAATTGTTCATGCATTATTACATTTACGTGTATCTAAAACTATTATAGCAACAACCTGTAGTTTGTTTATAATTCACGGAAATCAAACAATAATGTCGTCAATTCACTATTCGCATCTTATATTTTTCGCGTGACAACTTGTTATGTAAATAAACAGCCAGGAAATACTTGCAATTAAAAGATTAAAGACTAGTAACCAAGTATCCAGGTGTTCTCCTCCCGCTTACTCGATTTGGCACGAAATGACTTCCTGAGATAGGAAGAGCCGGCACATAAACCCGTTCCCAGGCTCCCAGTTGAACGTACGTTAGGAACTAAGCTGAAGGAATTACCAGGTTTAAGTTTTAATTTAAATCAAATTGCTTTTCATGAAAAAGAAATGTGACTCTTTCAATCTTTCGGTTCCTATTAACGATCGCGCGAATTGTGTATGCATTCGCAATGTTTAACGCCTGAGAAAAATAATTAACTTTCACACGAGATTTATTTCACACACGTAATTTTTAATTAAATATTAAATATGTAACTTCAGAAACTACGAATCTTGGCAAATATTTGCCAAATAAAAATGTTTACATTAAAATAACCGTCACACATATGTATATACAGTGGATTGGGCTGTCATTTCTCTCATCACAAGAAACTAATAACTAAATATTAAGTAAACTAACCTCAATTTCCAAAGTTTTCAGTATTGATTTCCTTGAAGACTAATCCTTTTAAAATAGCAAAGCGTCTAGCCCAAATACAGTTGTAAACAACTCCATCTTCCGTTCATCCGTATTCCTATTTCCCATCGTAATCATTCAATTGCGAGACTGCATCTTATGTTTTAGTATCGACTTGTTAATTTTTCACGGCATTTCCGAGAATCCACCTTACTGATTGAAATCACGAGAGTCCCTAACCCATTCCGTTTACTCGGCTCATGGGCTACATGTATGCGCATTCTCTGAGTAAAAGTTGCAGTAGCCATGAGCACGCGTCGCGGGCCTATTTTATAGATTTACCTTGTGGGCCAGGGGGGGGGGGGGGGGGGGGGGATAGAAAGCCGGCACTTTTCTTTGAGGACATAGCGGTGCCGGGCAACAGACCAACAGAGCGATATCCTGTGTCAATCAAGCCGTTGCTAAGAATGACGTCAACCAAAACTTCATTGTTTCATTCAGGAAACCTTTTAAAGCTCGCAGCAAAGAGCTGTACGCGTGTTGCCTGCAAACGCACCGCTAGCGGATTTTTGGCCTGATCTTTCAGGCCGTGAAACAACAAGCGAAAAATCCGTCTGAGCTGCATTTGTAGGCTACAGCGAGAGTCTTTCGGATACGGTTAGTAGTGCTACTACTGGAACGGGAAGCGAAGTCGGATGAAAATGTTTGTCGTAATACACGAGGCGAAGCAAAATCAGACAACAACGAAAAGAACGTAACACGTCTTCGTTTTCGAGCGAGAACAACCCAGGAAAAACACATTTTTTGTTATCATGCATACTAATTTTTTAGGCGTGAATTTCTTGCCTGACTAGCTTTTTTATTGTTAATAAGTTCCCGTGGGACAATCCTCTTAGCAACTAGTTAAGTGCTACTGTGCACACTCGGTTGCCCGGCACCGCTATGTCCGTAATTATGCAAACCATTTATAAGGAGTTTCTACCCCCTCCCCCCCCTGTTGTGGGCGAATGTTTTCGCAGCTATTTCGAATCTTGTCACACTTTCACAAGTGGTTAATATGTAACTATGGAAACACGGACAAATATGTGTCTATTCCCAGTCTCATTGGTTAAACGTGGGGGCGTGGCTCATGACATCATATTTTTTGCGGAAAAGTAATTCTAAAAATAGCTCAAGGTGCCCAATAAGGGAGATGGAGGCTCCGGGGTGATATGCTCCTGGTAATAGCTTATCTCAAACATTTTGTTCAATCAAACTTCTCCCTCGACAGATATCCAACGTCCCAGCATTCAATGCCCGACTGATATGGAGATCCGACAGAAACTGGCCAATCATATGCAACAGTGACGTGGCAGGTACCAGTCCCCACCGACAACTCTAATGAGCCCCTGAACCTCAGTGGTTTGCTGCCACCGCAGAAGTTGAATGTTGGTACAAAGCATATTACATACAAAGTTACCGATACAGCTGGACTGAGTAACGAGTGCACATTTTCCATTCATGTCAAAGGTACAGATGTCTGAACCTATAGAGCAATCTTTGCTGAAATCATTTTCTACATCTCGTATTTTAAAATTTAACCGATTAAAGAACAATACCAAAACTATAAAGAGCATGCAAAGGAAACGGCTTAAAACCCGCTTCAAACGATGCGTTCAAAAGTTGCAACATTTATATACGCTTGTATGGCTAAGTGTTAACTCTTGAAACTTAGCCGTACAAATGTCTGTGGATTTGACTACAAGAAGTAGAGTAGATTCTACCATCAATATCAATAGCTTTCACTTCAAAGCTATTTAGATATCACTGCTAAATTATTATAACGTATGAAAATTTAATAATGATATAAAAATATCCGACAGCTCAGAAACACGTTCATCCGGGATATCACAAATTTAAAAAATGCTTTATTTTCGAAACGAAGCACTGAATAGATAGCAAACTTTGCAAAGAGATCAATGCTTTGTATGTCCAGAATATGTGAAAAGAATAGCTTTGTAGAATATAACAGTTTAAATTAAATTTTAGAAAAAAGTTGAACCACGTTCAACTTTTTCCGCAGACTCAAGCCGTCCATACGTTTTATATTTTCTCTTTTATTTATCGCACGCAAAGCCAGTTAAATTGTGGAATAAGTAAAAATCCACCTTTACGTACAACGTTTTTTCACAGCCTTCAACATGACACAGTGGAAACCCACCATTGAATGAACCTCCGTTACGTTAGTATTGACAACGTTTTTTAATTTTTTTTTACAGATCTTGAGCCGCCAAAGATGACTTCTTGCCCTGATGATGTCCAAATTACTTCCAAAAAGAAATATAATAAGATCTTGTTACCTGGAGTGATTGTCACAGATAATGTTGGTGTACATTTATTCACCACAAGCTTAGAAAACGGAACTGAGCTCACGTGGGGAAAATACAACGTCACTTACACTGCAATAGATAAAGCTGGAAATACGGCCAACTGCGAGTTCCATGTTATTATAGTGGGTATGAACCTAACAATTATTCCATGAGCCCGCGTTGGATATGAGAGGATAAATACTATCACCTCTCTCACGGGGATGGAAAGAGATATTGTGCCATTAATCAAATCAAATTCGAGTATTGGATTGAGTCTTGTTTTGAATTTTAGATTCTTCATTTGAAGAATGGATTATTGAAATGATTAATGAAATCAAATTTGCAATAATGAATTCATGGCAGGAACGCTTGAGCTGTTTTGACTGTAATAAACACAAGCGTGTTTTAAGTTACTCAATGTTTTTATTGAGCAAATTGTTCTGGTTTTTTTTTGTGTACCAGGTTCCACGTGTGACCACATTCCAGCACCGCTGAATGGAGCCAAAGCATGTGATGCGTGGTTGCCTGCTGGGACGTTTTGTACCGTGCATTGTAATGAGGGATATGGCTTTGTTTACCAACCGGCATCGTTGTATATCTGTTCCCCTAAAGGAGGATGGGTTAATGCCAAAGTGCCTGGAAAGAAAGAAGCCGCTCTTCCAGATTGCTCCAGTAAGGCTGGTTATCGAACAACATTTTTCCATCCAAATCACGTCCATAATTGTTTCAAACTTTCTGCACCGCCTTAAACATTAGCGGGGTATTTATAAGCGGAGGGGATTATAATCCCCGGGTGGGGGCTCCCATATAAAAGTGACGGGGTGATCGCCGGAAATTTTGAAAAGAACCCCTAAAAGGTACCAAAATCTCGTTTTGTGGGTGTGGCTCGAATTCATTTGCACCCCTAAGAGGTACCAATTCTAAGACAAAACTAGTCGCTGTTATATATTTTTTCCAGCTTAATACCCTAAAAGGTACCGGAATATCAAGTCACAGTGTTAATTGAGCAAACCAATCAACTTGCCGGCAGTTGTTTAAGCCACCCGCAATTACGCCGTGGTTTATGTCATTTTCTTTCTTTTTTTTTCTTTTTACAACGAGCTGTACATAAATTAATCGGAGGGTTATAAAATAAACAAAACCCCTTTCCGGCTTGCTAGTATATCAGAGGATAATGCCCTTCAGTGGCAGAAAGATTGTCCTGAATATTTCGCAGTTGCCCTCGAAGCTTTGCTTCTAGGCCAATTGTTCATTTTTCGGACAATCTTTCAGCCTCGGGCATTATCCTCCGATATACAAGCCGCCGAAAGGGGTTCATTTACTATTATACAACTCGAAATCATTTCATAACTAGTATTTATTATTACAGAAAACTCATCTAGCAAAAGAGGTCTTGGTGAATGGAGAGTTGCATTATTTGACTGATCAGTGCGGTGAAGAAGGTATAATTATGAACGAAGTCATCGCCGGTAACTTTATCACACTTCTCAAGGCTTCAGTTTTTGCCGAAGCTTGTCAAGGAGGCTATTGTACGATCGACAATGTTGAAGTCGAATGCGGAGAACAAACTGGAACGCGTAGGAGAAGAGGCATACAGACTTCAAAAGTTCCGCTTACAGTGTATTTTGATTTGAAAGTTCCACTACCAAGTAACGCTTCTTTAGTTGATCTCAACCAGACCACTCTACAAATATCAAATGACATTCTAGCAGCCCTGAACAAAACAGACCTGAATTTGAATATCAGTGGAATTGTTTTAGAATACGACACATCAAAACCGCCAGTGTTTCGCTTCGTTCGTCTTGTTTGCGATGACGGACAAGTTGTAAGAGGAACGAAATGTGGTAAGTAGTGGTTATGAGCAAGGATATACTCTAGAGTACTTCCATCCGGGCTATATGCTTAACGGAGTACGTCACGGATATTGCTATCTCTTACCCAGAGCCTACAGGCTGCTCGGTCAACGGCGACAACCAACCGCTGACCGAGGAGCCTGAAGTCGGATGTTTGCGTCGTTCGTAATCCATCTCAATCCATCCCATCCCATCTTTGTTCTTTTTTGCCTTATTATTGCCTGTTTGGT